>CM061141.1:196988897-197433897 GCA_030789695.1 Scilla litardierei
TGAAGAGGATAGGCTGATCAGGCCGATTCCTTGGGCTACTTTCCATCAGAGGTTTTTTGCCCAGTACTTCCTGAAGGCTGCAAAGAGGGAGATGTAGAAGCGCTTCATCAACCTGGAGTAGGGCACCAGGACAGTCGACGAGTATGAGGCTGAGTTTACCATGTTGAGCCGATTCTCCCCTACTCTGGTAGCAGACGCGGAGGACTGTGCATACCGTTTCCTACAGGGCTTAGATCTGGACATACAGAGTGTGTTGTCCGGGAGCACCTTTACCACTCATGAGCAAGTCCTAGTATCTATGAAGAAGCACGAGCAGGTCGCTTATCATAAGAAGGCACGCCAGGCGGGCAAGCGCTCGATGGAGCTGTTGAGGAATGCACCTAGGCCTGGTTTTCGTACCTTTCAGACCACACAATTCAAAAGGCCAGCTGCACCTGTCCCCAACTGAGCGGAGCTTATTTTCCAATTCTGCAGAAAACTTGGTCATGTAAAGAAAGACTGTAGGAGGATGCGGAATCAGTGTTTGATCTGTAGATCGCCTACTCATGCTGCAAAGGATTGCAACCACGATTCTCAACCCGTACATGCTGGAGCACCTGGACCTGCCCAGAGGACCGTACCAGCACCTGGACAGCGAGGACCACCTCTAGTTCCACAGGATCGAGCCTTTCAGTAGGCCAATCCGCCTAAGCGTCGAGCATTCAATATGACAGCCTTTGAGGTTAAGCTGAGGACGACGTGATTGCAGGTAACCCCTAGACTAGTCTTCCTTATTTTATGCATTTATGTTTGATTAGTTAGATCCATATTTCATCCAGCTGCATGTTACCCTTAGGTGTCATCTTAGTTTCATCTCACCCGGCCTTGACCCTGTTCGATTCTGGAGCTTTCATGTGCATCCTATCTCGGAAGTTCATAGTCGAACACTCGATAGCCATCTATACACTTCCCAAGTGTTGGAATATTACAACTGGGAATGGTGTAGTGAAGGTTGCACTGGGATGTAGACCATGCTCGTTGGTGGTTAGTGGACACGAATTATTTACCGATTTCATTGTCCACGACCTACCCAACTTTGATGATATTCTTGGCATTGACTGGTTAGGAGCTTTTTATGCCACGATCGACTGTCACCAGAAGAAAGTGGTATTCGAAATTCCTGACCACCCAGTGTTCGAGTTTGTCAGCGGAGGACGTGTAGGATCCTGTCAAAACAGAGTTAGGATCGATAATTAAAGTGGAGACTTACGCTAGCGTATGCGGAGCGGTAGTCTCGGAACTTTGCCTTCGGATTCGCCACGACGGATCGAGTCTTCTCACGAACGGAGTAAGGCTACTAATCCACAATCTAAATCTCTATTTTAGATTAAGAACTTGGATCGAGGGAGAGGAAATATTTCTGCAGAGCTTCGCTATGAAGAAGATGCATGCATGAATTTCATGCAAATGGTGTAAGAAAAATGGCTACCCTTGGGTCTTATTTATAGCCCCCAAGGTAGTTATTTTAGGGTAAGTTGTTCCTTTGGAACAACTTAATTAAGGTGTACCATGATGCATGGCACATTATAAGCTTAAGTTGTACCATATGCATGGTACAACATAAGCTTAAGATATTCCCCCTTTATTAGCCATATGTCGCATGCATTTATGCATATATAATGCGACTTTCCCACTCATACAGAGATCCTCTCCGCAAGGGAACAGATTCCCTTTGCACACGACTTCGTGTGCGCGACGTTCGAGGTCCGTATTCCCTCGTACATCCCCCACAAGGGTGTACAAACATCTTCCATATCCAACATCTCCCACTCACACTTGAGGGGATTGTAAGAGAACGTCTTTCCCTTAGTTCTTTCATCTATCATACCGAGAAATAGACCGTGCGACCGTCATGCGCGTAGAGTCTGTTGTTGTGCACTAGTTAGAGATACACAACGACCTCGAAGGTGCAAAGTTGAGTAGTTCAACGCATGCTTTACCCTAGATTATTTCTTCACATTTCTTGTACTTTATATTCAACAATTGAATCCCATCTGGATTACAATTGGCTGGCCAGCTTTGAATCACTAAAGTCCAAATGCGAATATGAAATCAATCTTCCTCTTCTTGTGAACCTTCTGATCTTGACTTGATTCGCTTTTCTAACGTGCCCCGCTGAGCCGAATTACCATAGCCCATTAGTAACACGCTAAGATAGCGATCATCTCATCAAATCTAAAGGAACCAATTGGAGTCCTTGAGGGTAAGTGTTAAGACCCGTATGGCCTTTGAGTCTCACATAATAGCAAACACTATTGCTACTAACTCAGTGGTCGAAATGCATACGTGGTATGAACACGTATTACAACATCACTCCTTTCCCAGGGAGAGTATGTCTTAATGATGTTGTACGGACGAAAAGATCAGACACCACAATGCCTATCTTTTTGAGTCCCCTTACTACTCGTGAAATATTCACGGACTCTCATCCTGCATAAGACAGATAGGATTTAGAATCCTACGAGATCTCTTTCAAATATCCTTGTGATACAGATCTCAGATCTTTTGTAAGCATCCATATGATGCAGATCTTTCATTCGACTATTTTGTTTAAGTCACGACTCTAAATCATTTAATGATTTTGACTTTAACCTAGTCTCATCTCTATCTTATCCATCTGATAAGATAAGGCGGTTGCTTATGTGAGAAAGCCAACCTTAATCTGTCCGACATACACACAATAAAATAGCTGAGACTTAAATATGAATGTACATAAAATCATTTGTAAGAAACTTGTATGCAATATATAAAAGAACTTCTTTCTTTTATTAAACATGGATCTTCTATAGACATGGGAAATATTACAAGATACAGCTCAGCACCTACGCATTCCCATAGATGATAAGTGTTTGTAGAACACATCTCTGGGGATCGCCTTCGTAAGGGGATCCGCTATCATCTCATGCGTGGATATGTATCCAATGTCTACTTCCTTCCGTTTGTCATAGTCTTTTGCAAACTTGAATCGAATGTCAATGTGTTTGGTCTTACAATGAAATTTAGGATCTTTGACGTAGGCAATCGAAGCTTGACTATCACTGTATATAGGAACAGTGCTTGAGTCAGTGGCATTCGTTAGCCTGTCTAAGAATTTCCTAAGCCAAACAGCTTCTTGAACCGCCATGCTGAATGCTACGAATTCGGCTTCCATGGTTGATAAGGCGATGCAGGTTTGCTTCTTGCTGCTCCAGGATATTGCACCATTCCCGAGCAAGTAAACAAAGCCTGAGGTAGATCTACGCTTGTCGAGATCACCCGCCCAATCAGCATCGGTATAGCCTTCGAGTCTCAAGGTATTGCCTTGATAGCATAACGCATAGTCCACAGTCCCTTTGAGGTATCTTAATATCCTCTTCACCGCTTTCCAGTGTGCTTGTCCTGGGTTGGATTGGTAACGGCTTACCATACCAACAGCATAGCAAATGTCCGGTCTGGTACACATCATGGCGTACATCAGACTCCCGACAGCACTGGAGTATGGAACTTTTTCCATAGCTTTCTTTTCTTTTGGATCTTTGGGACACATCTCCAAACATAGACCCTCGCCTTTGCTTATTGGAGTATAAATTGGCTTGCAATCCTGCATATTAAACCGTTCTAAAACTTTCTTTATATATGTCTCTTGAGAGAGAGAAAGAAGTTTCTTGGAACGATTCCTTGAGATCTTAACCCCAAGGATATATGCAGCTTCACCCATGTCTTTCATCTCAAAGACGGATGAAAGCCAAGCTTTGATATCCACGACAAGACGCTTATCATTTCCGGCTATAAGTATGTCATCTACATAAAGAGACATAATTACATACTTGTTTTTAATCCTCTTAATATATACGCAGTTGTCTTCGTCGAGCATGGAGAATCCATACGACAAAACGACTTCTTGAAAGCGCATATACCACTGCCTTGAGGATTGTTTAAGACCATATATGGATTTACGAAGTTTACAAACCTTATGTTTGTTTTCTTCTTGTACGAACCCGTTTGGTTGTTCCATGTAGATCTCCTCATCTAGTTCTCCGTTAAGAAAGGCAGTCTTTACATCCATCTGATGTAATTCGAGGTCCAAACAAGCCACCATTGCCAGAATTAAGCGAATCGAGGTAAAACGCACGACAGGAGAGAAAGTCTCTTCGTAGTCTATTCCTTCCTGTTGCGTGAAACCTTTCGCAACAAGGCGAGCTTTATATTTCTCGATGGAGCCATCAGCCTTATGCTTGATTTTGAGAACCCACTTGTTCCCAATGGCTCTACGTCCCTTAGGTAAATCAACCAAGTCCCAGACTTGGTTTGTTTTCATGGATTGAAGTTCTTCTTCCATTGCCGCTATCCATTTATGTTTAGCAGGGCATGTGACGGCCTGTTTGAAATTTGCAGGTTCGTCATCATCTTGTAGTAATGTCATGAATGTTTGAGGAAATTCATCCTCAAATCTCAGAGGTGTTAGCCTCGTTCGATTACTACGTCTTGTTTGAGTTTGATCGCTCCCACTTGGAATGACATCACTCCCACTTGGAATAACATCACTCCCACTCGGAATAGGATTGGTATCGTTCGTATCATCCATTGGTGAAGTTTGAAACGTATTTTCTTCTTCACCAAGAATTCTCCCACTCGAACGTTCCGATCCTTTTTGATCCCAAGTCTCAAACAAGGATAAGTCTTGACTTATCTCACCCTGTCTTGGAAACTCTTTTTCCAAGAAGACAACATCCCTCGATTCGAATTCTATTAGACCCCCATTGTCCTCTTGACCGACGAAAACATATCCTTTGGAGTTTTCAGCGTATCGAATGAAGATACACTTCCTCCCACGTGGCCCAAGTTTGCCATATTTGTGAGAGGATAAATGTGCGTAAGAGGCACAACCCCAAGGTTTTAGAATGTTTAAGTCTGGAGTTCTATTGTTCCACAACTCATAAGGAGTAGAACTTACCGACTTCGAGGGTACACGGTTTAGGATGAATGCTGCCGTCAATAATGCGTCACCCCAAAAGGTGATAGGCAAATTTGCCTGAGACATCATTGATCGGACCATTTCCATCAATGTCATATTTCTTCTTTCCGCAACACCGTTTTGTTGTGGAGTGTAAGGCATAGTTACCTGATGTACTATGCCTTTTTCATCACAAAGTTCCTTAAAACTTATTGATTGATATTCACCACCCCTATCGGTTCGCAAAACCTTAATCTTGCGATCTAATTGATTCTCCACTAAACTCATATAGTTTTTAAAGTAAGCCAAAGCTTCACTTTTGTGGGATATCAAATAGATATGTCCGAAACGGGTGAAGTCATCAATGAATGTGATGAAATAGGACTTCCCGCGTCTTGTCTTAACATTCATTGGACCGCAAATGTCCGAATGGATTAGCTGTAATGGAACTTCGGCCCTTGTGCCAGTTCCAAACGGCTTGCGACAAGTTTTCCCTACAAGACAATGTTCGCAAGTTGACATTTCAACTTTTGAAACATTAGATAGCAAGCCACTTTTGGCAAGTCTATCCATTCTAGTTGGTCCAATATGACCAAGTCTTGCATGCCAACAAATGATCTCAGACTCAGAGTTAGAAGCATTTGTCAAATGGAAACTTTCATTAATGGAAGAAGAATCATCATACATTGTATTTAAAACAATTAATCCATTACAAACATTACCAGAACCAATTAAAGAATTATTACAAACAAGGTCAACAGATTGTTTATAGAACCTCCACTCATAATCTAAAGACATTAACATGACCACGGAAACAATATTCCTTCTAATATCTGGAGCAAAGAGGACGTCGTGCAATAATAATGTCCGGCCGTTGTCGAGAACTAGCTTACATGTTCCGACGCCTTTGACTTCAACACGAGTGTTGTTGCCGACGTATATCCACTTTGTTCCTTGAGTTATCCTTCGATACTCTACGAAGAACCTTCTGTCCTTCGCAACGTGGTCTGTGGCCCCTGAATCAATCAACCAAAAATAGTTAGATTCAGCAAGAAACATGGAACTAGAAACACATATGTAACTAGTCCTACAAGTTACCTTATCACTTCCATCCGTACATGTACGGGTGAAGTGACCGTACTTGTTGCACTTAAAGCACTTGATCTTCTTCAAGTTTTTCTTCTTTGAGTGCACATTCTTTTGCCACTTTTTGTTCTTTGTCTTCTTTGAGGTCTCCGGTTCTTGCTTACGTTCGTTCACAAACCTTAAGCGTTTATTCTTCCGCTTATTTCCTCCATGTGAGGAACTAGCGGCCACGTGCACTTCTGCACTTGGTTTTGCGGCTTGAATCCGCTCTTCCTCGAGTTCGAGGTGTTTCGATACATCGCTTAAAGTTTTAATGCACTCATTATGAGTGAGATGCATTTTCATGTTATCCCAGCTATCTGGGAGTGAACGAATGACTGCTTGGATCTGCTGTTCGTCAGACAGCGTGACTCCCGCATCCTTTAATTCAGATATAAGATTCGCCATGTGGCGGAGATGCTTTTTCATAGAATGATCTCGCCGCATCTTGTACGAATCAAATTGAATATTCAAGGAGCGGAGTTTGGTAACCGAAGTTCCACCAAACTTTACTTCTAGCTCAGACCATATGTCTTTGGCTAGATCGAATTCCCGAAATAGACGCATTATGTCATTGTCCATTGCGGACAGTAACGTAATGCGTGCTATTTTGTTCTTTCGAGTCCAAGTGTCATAAGCTTCCCGGTCCCTCTTGTGTTGGGCCGTATTGCCCAACTCAGGTTCTACCATTATGTTTTGGAGTGTTTCGAGCACATCTTGCTCCTCCAAAACATATTGGATTTTAATTGACCAAAGTTTATAATTGTCGCCGTTGAGCTTTTCACCTTTGTTAAGCTCTGCGACAATATTCTTAGAAGCGGTAGACATATTTGATTCAAAAAACTGCAAAGAAAATGAAAAACACGATCAAAATTCGATGCATAAAGTTTCGATTCTTTAAACACTTGATAAGTTCCTTGGATGCGTTGAAATGTTACTCTAGAATCGAGAAGTTCACTACGTTCCCAACTACCATCTAGACGTAACTTTCAAAGTATCCCTCTTACTTATCTTAAGTAAAAAGAAATCAGAAATAATACCCGTATGGTATTAGCAGCGGAAAATTACTTTGAAAAACTTATCTTTCAAAATAGAATAGGTGAGAATTAGCGCAAAGAATTTTAACGCAACAATTGCCAAGCCACGAGACCTGTTCTACACACCCATGGGTTAGATAACCATGGCCGGATCGTGGTAGGACTTGGAATTCTAAATTGCGCTATCCCGATTTGATGACGGGACATAACCTATTTGAAAAAACACCTTTTTCAAAAATTTGAAAGCACGTTGGCTAGTCTCCGTAGAGTAGAGCACAACGTCTCAAGTACATTGGCTAATCTCCGTAGAGTAGAGCACAATGACATGGCTAATCTCGCATGAAGTAGAGCACTATGGCTAATCTTCAAGGAGTAGAGCCCAAAAAAACTTCATTAAAACGTTAGTCCCGTATGAACTAGTCGGCACTGTGGTTAGCCCCGTATGGGCTAATCGACACATTCGAGTTTGACCAATGCCCTTTGTCACCCCGTATGGGTCAGTTGACAAATTTGCAGCCGACTCAGACCTTCTGCCAGATTGGTCGACCAATTTTCGAAATACAAATTCTTCCCGGTCAGGGCCTCTGCCCTGACCGGGGTTTGGCCAAAGGCCGGCCAGGGCCTCTGCCCTGGCCGGCCAGGGGGCCTGGCCCCCTCGGCCAGGGCCGGCCAGGCCCTGGCCTCTGCTAGGGCCGGCCGACCAGGCCACTGGCCGGGGCCAGGGCTCCTGCCCTGGCCTCGGCCAGGCCCTGGCCTGAGGCCAGGGCGCTGCCCTGGTCTCTTGCCAGGGCGGCCTGGCCGCTGGCCGGGCCAGGGCTCCTGCCCTGGCCTCGGCCAGGCCCTGGCCTGAGGCCAGGGCGCCGGCCCTGGCCACTGCCAGGGCCGGCCTGGCCCTGGCAGTGGCCAGGGCGCCGGCCCTGGCCCCTGCCAGGGCCGGCAGGCCGGCCAGGGCCGGCCTGGCCGGCAGGCCCTTGGCCAAGGCCGGCCACTGCCGGCCTGGCCTTGGCCGGTCATGGCTTGGCCATGGCCGGCCATGGCCAAGGCCATTCGGCGTTGGCCGGCCATGGCCCCTTTGGCCATGGCCGGCCACCCCCTTTGAATGGGGTTGCCGCACTTTCTCCTCCCCCTTGATGGGTGGTCGCCGGTGGTTATTGGCCGTAGCCAACCCCCTCCTCATGGGGAGAGGGGGTGCATGGCCTTCATAGCCCATTTGGCCATGGTGCACATGCACCAAATTTTCCTCTTACCCGATGGAAATAACTTCCATCATCTTCCTCGATGAAGCACCCGTTCGTCGAGAAATTAGTTATTTCCTAATGGCCGTGTGCCAAAAATGAATAACATAGTACGTGAACGGTCGGTTCTTCCCGTCACGGAGAGTTCCTACCATATCCGTAATGATAGGAGACCCTAACGTGAAAAGAACAACCGCTGCGTTCTCTCCGTCACGAAGCGTTCCTACTATATCCGTAATAGTAGGAGACCCATTCGTGAAAAAGACAACGACTCGTTCGTAGTTTCGACGGGGCGGTGGATTGACCGGGGCGAACCCATATGGCTCCGATACCAATGTAGGATCCTGTCAAAACAGAGTTAGGATCGATAATTAAAGTGGAGACTTACGCTAGCGTATGCGGAGCGGTAGTCTCGGAACTTTGCCTTCGGATTCGCCACGACGGATCGAGTCTTCTCACGAACGGAGTAAGGCTACTAATCCACAATCTAAATCTCTATTTTAGATTAAGAACTTGGATCGAGGGAGAGGAAATATTTCTGCAGAGCTTCGCTATGAAGAAGATGCATGCATGAATTTCATGCAAATGGTGTAAGAAAAATGGCTACCCTTGGGTCTTATTTATAGCCCCCAAGGTAGTTATTTTAGGGTAAGTTGTTCCTTTGGAACAACTTAATTAAGGTGTACCATGATGCATGGCACATTATAAGCTTAAGTTGTACCATATGCATGGTACAACATAAGCTTAAGATATTCCCCCTTTATTAGCCATATGTCGCATGCATTTATGCATATATAATGCGACTTTCCCACTCATACAGAGATCCTCTCCGCAAGGGAACAGATTCCCTTTGCACACGACTTCGTGTGCGCGACGTTCGAGGTCCGTATTCCCTCGTACATCCCCCACAAGGGTGTACAAACATCTTCCATATCCAACAGGACGTTCCTTTGGACCTATCAAGTTCCGGGCCCAGCCGTATAGTTTGATTATTGCATCTATGATAGCTGAGCCAGAAAAGCCTGTAGTAGTGAGATATTTCAAAGACGTCTTCCCTAAAGACATTTCTGGATTGCCGCCCGATCGAGCATTGGAGCTTGGCATCGATCTTATGCCAGGAGCTCAACCGATTTCGAAGGCACCTGATCGGCCCGGAATCAACTCCGAAACGATATCGTTTACCACAAGCGCACGGTATAGTGGCACGCGGGTATCGAACATGGAGAAGCGGTGCTATACTACCTATCTACTCCTAGGTTGAGTTAGAATTGCGGGTTTATTGGTGGATGTGGAGTATGGAATGTTGTAATGGTGATGGATGCGAAGGTTGTGTCACTCAACGTCACAAATAGGGGATTCCACACAAAGAAAGAAAGAAATAAAATATAAAAGGTTAGGGCTTTAGGACTCGCCGCTAGGACCGTCGGACGTCGACGCTAGGTTAGGACTCTTACGTTGCATTAGGTTTATGGGGATGGTCTCTCATTGACGCAGTAGCGGTAGCCGCCAATGTAGTGATATAGTACGTCGGTGGATCCCCTCAAGGCACGAGCCGGGCATGGTCACGAGCCTTGGTTGCTAATTAAATCCGTTGGATACTCCTTAAGCTAATCGATTCCATCGACCGTGGGCACGATCTCAGTACGAGTTCTCCTAGGGATTTTGCTAGATCAACCAAAATACAACCCCATTTATATCCAATTGTTGGATATGGACGACATATATACACCCATGAGGGGATGTATGAGGGCCTATGGACCTCAGATGTCGTGTGCACGAAAGCGTGCGCGGAGGGAACATTTTCTCGTGTGAAAAGGACCACTCGATAAGTGGAAAAAGTCACTTTATAAGTGCATAAAGGCACTTGATAAGTGAATGAAGAAGAGGATAAGTAAATGTGCTAATATAGGCTAATAAGCTTATATTTAGTTATTTCCTACAATAACTACCCCTAAAGCCTATAAATAGGACCCAAGGGTAAGGCATTTACACTAATCTAACCATGCCATAAGTTTGCATAAGGCAACTTATGTTCTTCTTCTCCCTTCCATTAAAAATCCTCTTCTAAATAGAGATTTAGGTGGTGAAACGCTGCTTCGATCCTCCGTGACGAAGTACTGACCGTTGTGGCAAATCCGAGGGCGAAGTTCAGAAATTACGGTGCCGCGTACGCAAGCGTAAGTCTCTCCTCTTCATTCGATCCTAATATCGTTGTTTTGACAGGATCCTACATTGGTATCAGAGGGTTCGCCCCGGTCTAATCGTCGCCCCGGTCTAACCAATGAACGAGGCGTTGTCTTTTTCACGAATGAGTTTCCTACCATTATGGATATGGTAGGAGCGCATCGTAACGGAGAGAATCGCAGCAGTTGTTCTTTTCACGTTAGGGTCTTCTTTCATTACGGATATGGCAGGAACTCTCCGTGACGGGAAGAACTGACCGTTCATCTCGCCAAACTCGCACTCTTCATGGATGATGAGCCTCCATTCAATAGGGAATGTGAACTCTCTTCATGTGGAGCGTAAAGTTTGCGGCCTTGAAAGTGTGTTATTTTTTCATTTTGGCACACGGCCATTAAAGAATAACTACTTTCTCGACGAACGGGTGCCTCATCGGAGAAGAAGATGGCGGTTGGAACAATTCTCATCGGAGAAGAAGACCTCTTTGGTGCATGATCGCCATGGCCATATGGGCCATGGAGGCTATGCATCCCCCCTCCCCATGCGGAGGGTGTTGGCTACGGCCAATAACAACCACGGACACACCTCCGGTGGGGGTGTGCGGCCAACCCCATGCAAGGGGGATGCCGGCCATGTCCATATGGGCCAAGGCCGGCCATGGCCAAGGGGCCATGGCCAGGCCTCGGCCAGGGCAGAGGGCCCTGGCCAGGGCCTGGCCAGGGTCGACGCCCTGGCCTCAGGACAGGGCCTGGCCGGCCCTGGCCGCTGCCAGGGCCACATCCGGCCCTGGCAGAGGCCATGACCATGGTCATTGTCGGCCCTTGGCCTCGGCCAGTGCCAAGCCCCGGTCAGCCCAGTAATTGGGGGGGGGGGGGCTTGCGTGGGTGGTGGCTTGAATAGCCGGTCTCTACGGAGCCGGCGACAGTTGTCTGCGGCAAAATTCTTCTGTCGGGGGGAAGCGCCTGGATCCATACGGGAGCCGGCGACGGTGGCTTGCAGAAAACTTCCCTCAAGGGGTGTTCGGCCTTGGCCAAGTTGCGATGGCAACTCTCTCTTTGGAAGGAAGAAGAATTCGGCCTTGGCACGGCCACGACACGACCCTGGCAATGGCCGGGGAATTGTCGAAATATTTCGGCTATGTCACCCGGTAATGGGGTGTAGGCCTTGCAAAATACGTTTGCAAAATACGTTTGAAAAATACGTTTTCAAAATACGTTTTTCAAAAATGCTCTTCCGCTGCAGAGTACTATAAGAGTACTATCGTTTGATAAGTGAGGGGAAAATATTGAAAGTTGTTCTAGATGGTGATTGGAATCGTAGAGACCTTTTCGATTCTAGAGCAACATCTTCAATATTTTTCGAAAGTAACTTATCAAATGTAAAAATATCATTCCAAGTGGGATATTCCAAGTGGGAGTGATATCTATGTATAAGAATTTTATGCAATGATTTTTGATCAAACTTTCGATTTTTTGTGTCTTTTGCAGCATTTTAAAGTTAAAATGTCTTCCGCTTCAAAGAACATCGTTGCTGAGTTAAACAAAGGTGAAAAACTCAACGGAGATAATTACAAACTATGGTCCATCAAGATACAATACGTTCTAGAGGAGCAAGACGTGCTCGAAACTCTGAAGAACAAAATGATTGAACCTGAGTTGGGCACTACGGCCCAACACAAAAGAGACAAGGAAGCTTTTGATGCTTGGTCTCGGAAGAATAAGATTGCTCGCATTACATTGTTGTCAAGTATGGCAGACGACATAATGAAAATCTTCCGAGAGCATGACCTAGCCATGGACATATGGTCCAAGCTAGAGGAGAAGTTTGGTGGCACCTCGGTGTCTAAACTTCGTTCTTTAACTATAAGATTTGATTCATACAAGAAACGTCAAGATCATTCCATGGGGAAACATCTGCGACATATGGCGAATCTCATCTCAGAGTTAAAGGATGCAGGTCATGTGCTCACTGACAAGCAACAAATCCAAGCAGTCATATGTTCCCTACCAAATGGGTGGGACCAAATGAAGATGCATCTCACTCATAATGAGAGCATCAAGAACTTCAGCGATGTTTCTAAGCACCTCGAGTTGGAGGAAGAGCGGCTTGCGGCCGCCAAGCCAAGTGCAGAAGTGCACATGGTTGCTAGTTCCTCACACGGGGGAAAGAAACGGAAAGATCGTTCGAAGTTTACTAATGACCGTAATAAGCAACCAAAGTCTACCAAGAAACCCAAACATAAGGGTGGGAACAAGAAATGGCACAAGAAGAAAGACTTGAAGAGGATCAAGTGCTTCAAGTGCTACAAGTTAGGTCACTATGCCCGTTCTTTTACAGATAGAGGTGACAAGGTAACTTGTAATGCTAGTTACATAAGTGTTTCTAGTTCAATATTTCTTGTAG
Organism: Scilla litardierei; assembly: GCA_030789695.1. Classification (NCBI taxonomy): domain Eukaryota; kingdom Viridiplantae; phylum Streptophyta; class Magnoliopsida; order Asparagales; family Asparagaceae; genus Scilla; species Scilla litardierei. The sequence continues at coordinate 197,001,851 of CM061141.1, forward strand.
AATCTAATCCATTTTGGATAATTGATTCAGGTGCCACCAACCACATAGCAAGGGACAGACGGTCCTTCGTGGAGTATCACCGGATACCCCAAGGAACGAAGTGGATCTATGTAGGAAACAACACACGTGTTGAAGTGAAAGGCGTTGGGACTTGTAAGCTAGTCTTGGACAACGGCCGCACTATCTTACTACATGATGTCCTCTTCGCTCCAGACATTCGAAGGAATATTATATATGTGGTCGTGTTAATGGGTCTTGGTTATAGCTGGTTCTTTCATAATTGTAAAGTGGACTTGTCTTGTAATAATACTCTAATTGGTTCTGGGTATGTATTTAAAGGATTTATTGTATTAAAAACAATGTATGATTCCTCATTTAATAATGAAAATTTCCTTGTTGCAAATTCATCAAATTATGAATCAGATGTAATTTGTTGGCATGCAAGGCTTGGTCACATTGGACCAACACGAATGGATAGACTTGCCAAACGTGGCCTTCTATCCAATGTTTCAAAGGTCGAAATGTCGACTTGCGAATATTGCCTTGTAGGGAAATCTTGTCGCAAGCCGTTTGGAACCGGCACAAGGGCCGAGGTTCCATTACAGCTCATTCATTCGGACATATGTGGTCCGATGAATGTCAAGACAAGACGCGTGAAGTCCTATTTCATCACTTTTATTGATGACTTCACCCGATTTGGTCATATCTATTTAATATCCCACAAAAGTGAAGCATTAACCTGCTTTAAAAACTATATGAGTTTGGTGGAAAATCAATTAGATCACAAGATTACGGTCTTGTGAACCGATAGAGGCGGTGAATATCAATCGGCAAGTTTTAAGGAACTTTGTGATGAAAAAGGCATGGTTAATCAGGTAACTATGCCTTATACTCCGCAACAAAATGGTGTTGCAGAAAGGAGAAATATGACATTAATGGAAATGGTCCGTTCAATGATGGCGCAAGCTAACTTGCCAATCACCTTTTGGGGTGATGCATTATTGACGGCCGCTTTCTTTTTAAATCGCGTACCCTCGAAATCAGTTAGCTCCACTCCTTCTGAGTTATGAAACCAAAGGTCTCCTGACTTAAACATTTTAAAACCTTGGGGATATGCATCCTACGCACATATTTCCTCCCATAAGTATGGCAAACTTGGGCCAAGGGGGAGGAAATGTATCTTTATACGATACGCAGAAAACTCCAAAGGTTATGTTTTCATTGGTCAGGAAGACAATGGAGGTCTAATTGAATTTGAGTCGAGGGATGTCACTTTCTTGGAAAATGAATTTCCAAGACAGGTCAAGATAAGTCAAGACTTATCTCTATTTGAGATTAATGATCAAGAAGGATGACCTCATTCGAGTGGGAGAATTCTTGGTGAAGACGAAAATACGTTTCAACCTTCACCAATGGATGATACGAATGATACTAATCCTATTCCATACGGGAATAATGATCCACGTGGGAGCAATTCTAACGACATTCCAAGTGGGAGTGATATTAGTCAGCAAGGACTTGAAGAATCTCAAATACGACGTAGTAGTCGTACAAGGTTAGCTCCTCTAAGATTTGAGGATGAATTCCCACAAACCTTTATGACTTTACTACAAGATGATGACGAGCCTGCTACTTTCAAACAGGCCGTATCATGCCCTGCAAAAGACAAATGGATGGAAGCGATGAAGGAGGAATTAGAATCCATGAAAGTTAATCAAGTCTGGGACTTAGTTGAATTACCCAGAGGACGTAGAGCTATTGGGAACAAATGGGTTCTCAAGATCAAGCATAAGGCTGATGGCTCTATAAACAGATATAAAGCTCGCCTTGTCGCGAATGGTTTTACGTAACAGGAAGGGATAGACTACGAAGAGACCTTCTCACCTGTTGTTCGTTTTACCTCGATTCGCTTGATTCTGGCTATGGTAGCTTGCTTAGACCTCGAATTACATCAAATGGATGTAAAGACTGCCTTTCTCAATGGAGAATTGGACGACGAGATCGATATGGAACAACCAACAGGGTTTGTAAGAGAAGGAAACGAACATAAGGTTTGTAAACTTCGTAAGTCCATATATGGTCTTAAACAATCCTCGAGGCAATGGTATAAACGATTTCAAGAAGTTCTCTTATCAAATGTTTTTTACCATGCTTGATTACGATAAACTGTGTATATATCAAGAGGATCAAAAGCAAGTATGTTATTATGTCTCTATATGTAGATGACATTTTAATAGCCAAAAATGACAAGGGCTTTGTGATGGATATCAACGCTTGGCTTTCATCAGTATTTGAGATGAAAGATATGAAAGAAGCCGCATATATCCTTGGTGTTAAGATTTCAAGGAATCGTTCGAAGAAACTTCTTTCTCTTTCACTAGAGACTTATATAAAGAAAGTTCTAGAACGTTTTAATATGCAGGACTGTAAGTCCATTGATACTCCAATAAGCAAATGCGATAATTTATGTCTGAAGATGTGTCCTAAGAACCAAAGGAAAAAGGAAATTTTGGAAAAAGTTCCATATTTCAGTGCAGTTGGTAGTCTTATGTACGATATGATGTGTACAAGACCGGACATCTGTTTTGCCGTTGGAATGGTAAGTCGTTACCAATCCAATCCAGGGCAAACACACTGGAAAGCGGTTAATAGGACAATTTTGCAAAAGACTATGATAAGAAAAAGAAGGTAGACATAAGATACATATCTACGCATGAGATGATAGCGGATCTGCTTACGAAGGCGATCCCCAGAGATGTGTTTTTTCAAACACTTATCTTCTCAAGGATTGCGTAAGAGCTGAGTTATATCAATGTATATTCTCATGTCTATGAAAGATCAAATTTAATAAAAGAATAAGTTCTTTTTGACATTGCATATGAGTTTCTTGAAAATGTTTGTGTACATTTTCTTTTAATCTCAGATATGTTTTCTAGTATGTCGGACAGATTGAGGGTGGCTCTCTCACATGAGCAACCGCCTTTATTCTATCAGACGGATAAAATAAAGATGAGACCTATTTAAAGTCAAAATCGTCAGACGGATAGTTTAGAGTCATGACTTAAACAAAATGGTCGTATGAAAGATCTACGTCATAAGGATGCTTACACAAGATCTAAGAGGATTTTTTAAATCCTATCTGTCTTATGCGGGATGTGGGTCCAGAACGTTATTTGAGTAGTAAAAGGTACTCAAAGTCAGACATTGTGGTGTCTGATCATCATCCTTACAACATCATTAAGACATACGCTCCCTGGGAAAGGAGTGATGTTGTAATACGTATTCATACTACGTATGCATTTTGACCATTGGGTTAGAATAGTAATTGTGTTTACTATTATGTGAGACCCAAAGACCACATGGGTCTTAACTCGTTACCCTTATGGACTCTAATTGGTTCCTTTAGATTTGACTGGGTGATTGCTATCTTAGCATGTTGCTTATGGACTATGGTCAATTCGGTCCGGCGGGGCATGTTAGAAAAGCAAGTCAAGTTAAGATCGAAAGGATCTCAAGAAGAGGAAGATTAATTTCATATTCACATTTGGATTTTAGAGATTCAAAACTGGCCAGCCAATTGTAATCCAGATGGGATTCAATTGTTGAATATAAAGTATAAGAAATGTGAAGAAATAATCTCGGGTAAAGCATGCGTTGATCTACTCAACTTTGCACCTCGAGGAGTGTTGTGTATCTCTAATAAGTGCACAACAGCGGACTCTTTGTGCAAGACGGTCACACGGTCTATTTCTCGGTATGATAAACAGAAGAGCTAAAGGAAAATAGGTTTCCTTACAATCCCCTCAAGTGTGAGTGGGAGATGTTGGATATGGACGACATATATACACCCATGAGGGGATGTAGAGGGCCTATGGACCTCAGATGTCGCGTGCACGAAAGCGTGCACGGATGGAACCTTTTCTCGTGTGAAAAGGACCACTCGATAAGTAGAAAAAGTCACTTTATAAGTGCATAAAGGCACTTGATAAGTGAATGAAGAAGAGGATAAGTAAATGTGCTATTATAGGCTAATAAGCTTATATTTAGTTATTTCCTACAATAACTACCCCTAAAGCCTATAAATAGGACCCAAAGGGTAAGGCATTTACACTAATCTAACCATGCCATAAGTTTGCATAAGGCAACTTATGTTCTTCTTCTCCCTTCCATTAAAAATCCTCTTCTAAATAGAGATTTAGGCGGTGAAATACTGCTTCGATCCTCCGTGACGAAGTACTGACCGTTGTGGCAAATCCAAGGGCAAAGTTCAGAGATTACGGTGCCGCGTACGCAAGCGTAAGTCTCTCCTCTTCATTCGATCCTAACATCATTGTTTTGACCGGATCCTACACCAACGCACCACAAAAATCCCAACTTTGCATCTAAATCCTAAGATCAATGGGCTAATCCCTTAGCCCTAGAAAAGACTACTCAAGCATAGCAATAGCAATAGATAATAGAACGTACAATGATTTTATTGCATGCATCAAAAAGGGATAAACAATAAGAAATCACAAAGAAAATAATAATAGAATTAAAAAGGGCAAAAGTACTTATCTTGATACAAAGGAGGGGCCAAGGGCATAGCCTAACTCCCCAAAAGATCGTCGCCGAAAAAACCTAAAACTGATCTAAAAAACTCCTCCCAAATGTCTTCCTAAAAATCTATTTAAAAGTCCCTAAAAATATCATCCCCCACCAGCGACGACTGCTACTAGAATATATCCCCAAAAACCCTCGCCAAAAGTTGTGAGGTGGACGCAACTTACGCTTGGCCCATGGCGACTCGGTCGAGCACAAAGCTGCTCGGTCAAGTCGTCAGAAAGTATGATACGTCGTCAAAAACCATGCTCTGTTTACTCGGGCCGAGTGAGGCCTGTTCGGTCGAGTTGTTACGCTGCTCGGTCGAGCAGCCCTCCTGCTCGGTCGAGTACGTCAGGGAGTCGCTCTTCTCCAAAATATGCCGCTCTGTCTGCTCGGCCCGAGCAGGCACTGCTCGGTCGAGTAGGAGGTCAAAAAACAAATTTCAGCATCAGTTTACACTCTGCTCGGTCGAGTAGATGGTTGCTCGGTCGAGTAGGTTGCTGAAAACAGATTTCAGCACTATAGCATCAGCTTGCAGAAATTTCCTAGGGCTCATCCGACCTCCTATTGGTGCGTTCTTGACGGCGTTGGAACCGCCTTGAAATATACTATCTGGGAAAAATATCATAAAAATAGTGAAAAATCCCAGGTAATAGCAGATTTGAAAATAGTGCACGGTTGTCCTGTTTCCAGCACTTTGGGTCGCTCGATTCATTCGCCACATCATAGTTTGATCTAGCGACCTGGAAACCATGAGTCATGATATCATAAAACCATGATTTCTTCGTTCTCCTCTTCCTCGTCCCTTCTCTCTTGCCCCTTCCTTGCTCCCCGGTAGCTTTAAGTCACCGAACACGGCGCCTCAGGACCTCCGGTGTCGAAGCACGCACTCTCTCCTCTAATATACTCCAAATCGCTCGATATACCTTGAAAGCAACCAAACGCTCTTAAAGTACAACAGTTCCAATAATGAGCGTAAAAGCGTATGAAATATGTAATTGAGCAATCATTTTGACGTGTAATCAAATAGATAAAATATGGAATATAATGACACAACAAAATTCCCCCAAGCTTACCTCTTACTCGTCCTCGAGGAATACTAGTAAGAAGCTAACACAGGAGAGGGATACAATGGAGATATGAGACGGTGGTGTGTAATGGAGACAAGGGGTTCAATCTCAAATTCAGACAATACAAGAACCCAAGGTATGCAAGATCTCGTGAACACACGTCAATATGAAATTATAACACATATACACAACAAATAATTAAATCTCGCTCAAATTAAAATAACGTGGATTTCATTAAATGTAAAGAACTCGATAAGTAATAAAATGAGAGTAGAGTTATATCATATCATAGTTTATCATGCAATATACTAAGTTCACAAAAAGGAAACCAATGTCCACAACTCATTCTCTAAGCAGTATAATATGTCATGATCAAACTTTTTCAAGCATGCGTGGTATTTTTTTATACTTCATGGAATGAATTTAGCAAATCCAATCAAGGTAAGGCATCACCACACTACAACCATTTCAAGACTCCTAGAACCCATCAACTTTGCCATGTCTTAGTTCTATATAGAAATGGAGATAAGGATAAGGGATTTTTGTAGTTCTATATTGTTTTTGGCTATATGAATATTTCATATGAATTTATTTCTTTATATACACGGGAACTCAATATATACAAAAAGCGACCTATGCATCCCAGACCAGACGGTCTTAGGGCATTGGGTTACGAAGAACCCCTAGGGCCTTTTATTCAGGATATTTGTTTGTTTTTTGCATTTTTGGGATTTTTGCAAACTCACGTAAACGCGATGGAATGCAAAACATGATCAAAGATCATTTATTGGCTATTCACAAAAGAAAAAGAAAAGGCATAGAATTTAGACATGGCTCGGTTTCAGGAATCCTAATCGTCACTACTTTGGTTGTCATGGGGTTATCCTATCTCTTTTGAATCCTAAATATCCATGAGGCAATAGAATTATCAATCAAATCACGCAGGAGTCAAATAATTTTCAGATCTTGATTAACTCATTTTTAGATTAACTGTTTCGAGAATATGGTTGTGAAACTATGGATTCTACTGTGAAAAAGAATATTAACAAAGATACACTAATCAAGGAATTAAACTCTAATCTAACAGATATCATAGTTCATAAAAAATCCACGATATTTCATAGAAAATGAAGCATATGAGACATAAATATAGAGGTGAACATGGTTTATACGGAAATTTCGAAGTGAGTTTCACGATGAAGCAAAGTGCGTGCACTATGCACTCCCCCAAGCTTAAACATCACATTGTCCTCAATGTATGTATGATATAAATAGATGACAATGACAAGATGGGAGCACTCAACAAAATAGTTTCTCTCCACCAAGCTTAAACAACACATAAAAATTGGGGAGAGAGGCGAAATAAGCGCCAAATTATACTGGTGGGCATGGATAATAAATAGTGGGTTGGGTGCAAAAGCTGATTGAGCCATCATATAGGGCGAATTTATTAAATTAAGAAAGCATATGAAATCCTATACGGTCCTCTCGCTGCCGAGAGGATTCATGATTATTGAAAGCATAAAATACTATACTACTGGATTGGTACCACCTGTAGCAAAAGGTGGGTCCAATATCTTTTCCGGTGCAGGCAGCTGCTCTATCTGCACTTTCCGTGGCTCCGCTAGGTGCCTATCTCCATGGGCTCCATCAGATTCCAGCAATGCGGCTTCCAGCATCTCTCCAAGGACTCTAGTTGTACCCTGGAAGAGATAAGCCGCAACAAGCTGATGTGGAAAAATTTTCCCCAATGTAAAATTTTTCCAAAGAAGATCGTCAAAAGAAATATGTAAAGTAAAAATAGGTAGACGATACTTCCCTAAAAATATATCTCTGCTCTCATGTACCACAACAGGAAGCTCCTTGTTGTTTGTCTCAGGCTTTTCAGGAAGCTCTGGCATATGAGTATGGCTCTCATCAGGCAACTCCTCCTCATTCTCAGATTCTTCAAGCACAGTCACGTCCAGGCATACCTCTGGTCCAAAATTGTAAGTGTCCTGTAACAGGTACGACGTGTCGAAAAGATCTGAATCAGAATAAATTTCAAATGGGATACATGATTCAGAAATGGAGTGGGTAAAAAGATCTCCATGAGTGGGAGCAGTAAGCTCTGGTTGGTGGTCCTCAGCATCAGTGGATGGATGAGGTGGCTCTATGTGCTCAGGCATCTCCTCCACAGGCTCAAGAGATGAAAGATACTCGTTGATTTCTTCCTTTTCTTTCTGCCATCGATCATGTGACTCATTTTGTATTGCACTGACAAACATGATCTCCTCTACCGATGCCATGAATGCATTGAGTGTCAAATTGAGAGGATGTCGGGACTCAAGAGACAGACGCGGCTTTCATATGGCATGTGTCCCTCCTTGTCACAAGACTCGCAGTAGGCATAGCACTCTGAATATTGATGATATCCTTCCATCTGATAGTATGGGTCATGTGAATAATATTCGCATTCCCCCATTGGAGCCTCATAATGTGCTAAGTAATCATTGCCTGAATAATACCAAGATTGATCCATTGTACCTGAATAGTAAAAAACAAACAACCTGGAAAAGATATCAATGGCACAAGAAGATAGAGATAATGATAAAGCCGGTGGTGGGAAAAATTTCTCCCTCTGTTTTTTTGTTTGTTTTTTGTTTTTTTAACACAATCTAATCAACCTAATTATGGTAAAGAGATAATATGGCGGAACACCTCCCCGGCAGCGGTGCCATAAACTTGATTGGCCTGGAATCAACTCTGAAACGATGTCGTTTACCGCAAGCGCACGGTATAGTGGCAAGCGGGTATCGAACACGGGGAAGCGGTGCTATACTACCTATCTACTCCTAGGTTGAGTTAGAATTGCGGGGTTATTGGTAGATGTGGAGTATGGAATGTTGTAATGGTGATGGATGTGAAGGTTGTGTCACTCAACATCACAAATATGGGATTCCACGCAAAGAAAGAAAGAAATAAAATATAAAAGGTTAGGGCTTTAGGACTCGCCGCTAGGACCGTCGGACTTCGACGCTAGGTTAGGTTTCTTACGTTGCATTGGGTTTATGGGGATGGTCTCTCATTGACGCAATGGCAGTAGCCGCCAATGTAGTGATATAGTTCATCGGTGGATCCCCTCAAGGCACGAGCCGGGCATGGTCACGAGCCTTGGTCGAATCCACTAACTCCTTACTTAAATCCATAGGATACTCCTTAAGCTAATCGATTCCATCGACCGTGGGCATGATCTCAGTACGAGTTCTCATAGGGATTTTTCTAGATCAACCAAAATACAACCCCATTTATATCCAAAGCACCATAAAAATCCCAACTGTGCATCTAAATCCTAAGATCCATGGGCTAATCCCTTAGCCCTAGAAAAGACTACTCAAGAATAGCAATAGCAATAGATAATAGAACGCACAAAGATTTCATTGCATGCATCAAAAAGGGATAAACAATAAGAAATCACAAAGAAAATAATATAGAATTAAAAAGGGCAAAAGTACTTATCTTGATACAAAGGAGGGGCTTAGGGCATAGCCTAACTCCCCAAAAGATCGTCGCCGAAAACCCTAAAAGAGATCTAAAAACTCCTCCTAAAAGTCTTCCTAAAAATCTATCTAAAAGTCCCTAAAAAATATCATCCCCTTCCAGTGACGGCTGCTCCCAGAATATATCCCCAAAAACCCTCGCCAAAAGTTGTGAGCTGGACGCAACTAACGCCTGGGCCCACGGTGACTCGGTCGAGCACAAAGCTGCTCGGTCGAGTCGTCAGAAAGTATGATACGTCGTCCAAAACCGTGCTCTATTTGCTCGGGCCGAGTGAGGCCTGCTCGATCGAGTATTTACATTGCTCGGTCGAGCTGTCCTCCTGCTCGATCGAGTACGTCAGGGAGTCGCTCTTCTCCAAAATATGCCGCTCTGTCTGCTTGGCCCGAGCAGGCACTGCTCGGTCGAGTAGGAGGTCAAAAAACATATTTCAGCAGCATTTTGCACTCTGCTCGGTCGAGTAGATGGTTGCTCGGTCGAGTAGGTTGCTGAAAACAGATTTCATCACTGCAGCTTCAGTTTGCAGAAATTTTCCAGGGCTCATCCGACCTCCGATTGGTGCATTCTTGGTGGAGTTGGAACCTTCTTGAAGTCTACTATCTGAAAAAAATATCGGAAAAATAGTGAAAAATCCCAGGTGATAGCATATTTGAAAATAGTGCACGACTATTCTGTTTCCAGCACTTTGGGTCGCTCGATTCATTCGCCGCATCATAGTTCGATCAAGTGACCTGGAATCCATGAGTCATGGTATCATAGAACCATGCTTTCTTTGTTCTCCTCTTCCTTGTCCCTCCTCTCGTGTCCCTTCCTTGCTCCCCGACAGCTTTAAGTCACCGAACGCGGCGCATCAGGAGCTCGGTGTCGAAGCACGCACTCTCCCTCCAATATACTCCAAATCGATCGATATACACTGAAATGCAACCAAACGCTCTTAAAGTACAATAGTTCCAATAATGAGCGTAAAAGCGTATGAAATATGTAATTGAGCAATCATTTTGATGTGTAATCAAATAGATAAAACGTAGAATATAATGACACATCAGCGCCTTACCGTATGACCCCTGCAGAGTTAGAAGAGCTAAGGAAATAGTTGGATGAGCTACTACAGAAGGGTTTCATTCATCCCAGCGTATCTCCCTGGGTGCACCCGTCTTGCTGGAGAAGAAGAAGGATGGCTCGAGAAGGATGTGCATAGATTATCGGGAGCTGAATCAGATCACAGTGAAGAACAAGTATCTGTTGCCCCGTATTGACGATATCTTCGAGCAGCTTGGTGGATCAAGGGTATTTTCGAAGTTGGACCTCCGAAGCGGATACCATCAAGTCAGAGTCAAGAAGGAAGATGTGCTCAAGACAGCTTTTCGGACAAAGTACGGGCATTATGAATTCGTTGTCATGCCGTTCGGTGTGACCAACGCTCCTGCTGTTTTCATGAATATCATGAACCTTATCTTTTACGACTTCCTTGACAAGTTATTGGTAATGCCAGATCCTGTCAAAACAACGTTAGGATCGATAAATGAAGTTGAGACTTACGCTTGCGTACGCGGCACCGTAATCTCGTAACTTCGCCCTCGGATTCGCCACAACGGTCGATACTTCGTCACGGAGGATCGAAGCAGAGTTTCACCGCCTAAATCTCTAACGAGAAGAGGATTTTAATGGAAGGGAGAAGAAGAACATAAGGATGCCTTATGCAAACTTATGGCATGGAAAGTGTGAATGAACGCCTTACCCTTGGGTCCTATTTATAGGCTTTAGGGGTAGTTATTGTAGGAAATAACTAAATATAAGCTTATTAGCCTATATTAGCACATTCATTTATCTTCTTCTTTATCCACTTATCAAGTGCCATTTTGCACTTATAAAGTGGCTTTTTCCACTTATCGAGTGGCTTTTTCCACTTATCGAGTGGTCCTTTTCACACGAGAAAAGGTTCCCTTCGCGCACGCCTTCGTGCACGGGACATGTGACGTCCGTATACCCTCATACATCCCCTCATGGGTGTATTTATGTCGTCCATATCCAACATCTCCCACTCACACTTGAGGGGATTGTAAGGAAACTTATTTTCCTCTAACTCTTCTGTTTATCATACCGAGAAATAGGCCGTGTGACCGTCATGCGCATAGAGTCCACTGGTGTGCACTTGTTAGAGATACACAATACTCCTCGAGGTGCAAAGTTGAGTAGATCAACGCATGCTTTACCCTAGATTATTTCTTCACATTTCTTATACTTTATATTCAATAATTGAATCCCATCTGGATTACAATTGGCTGGCCAGCTTTGAATCTCTAAAGTCCAAATGTGAATATGAAATTAATCTTCCTATTCTTGCGATCCTTTTGATCATGACTTGACTTGCTTTTCTAACATGCCCCGTCGGACCGAATTAACCATAGTCCATAAGTAACATGCTAAGATAGCAATCACCCAGTCAAATCTTAAGGAATCAATTAGAGTCCATAAGGGTAACGAGTTAAGACCCATGTGGTCTTTGGGTCTCACATAATAGTAAACACAATTACTATTCTAACCCAATGGTCAAAATGCATACGTAGTATGAATACGTATTACAACATCACTCCTTTCCCAGGGAGCGTATGTCTTAATGATGTTGTAAGGATGATAACCAGACACCACAATGTCTGACTTTGAGTCCCTTTTACTACTCAAATAATCTTCTGGACTCACATCCCGCATAAGACAGATAGGATTTCAAAATCCTCTTAGATCTTTGAAAACATCCATATGATGCAGATCTTTCATACGACCATTTTGTTTAAGTCATGACTCTAAATCGTCCGTCTGACGATTTTGACTTTAAACAGGTCTCATCTTTATTTTACCTGTCTGATAAAATAAAGGCGGTTGCTCATGTGAGAAAGCCAACCTTAATCTGTTCGACATACTAAAATTCAGCTGAGATTTCAAAAATGTACACAAACATTTCTTAAGAAATTCATATGCAATGTTGAAAAAGAACATATTCTTTTATTAAATTTGATCATTTACAGACATGGGAATTTACATTGGTACAACTCAGCTCTTACGCAATCCTTGGGATGATAAGTGTTTGTAAAACACATCTCTGGGGATCGCATTCGTGAGCGGATCCGCTATCATCTCATGCGTAGATATGTACCTTATGTCCACCTTCTTGGTCTTATCATAGTATTTTGCAAATTTGTAGCGGATATCAATGTGTTTGGTCATACAATGGAATTTAGGATCTTTGACATAGGCTATAGATGCTTGACTGTCGCTGTGTATAGGTACAGCACTTGAGTCACTTGCATTAATTAGCCTATCTAAGAACTTCCTAAGCCAAACAGCCTCTTGGACTGCCATGCTAAATGCTACAAACTCGGCTTCCATAGTTGATAGTGCGATGCAGGATTGTTTCTTGCTACTCCAGGATATCGCACCAGATCCGAGTAGAAAAACATATCCTGAGGTCGATCGTCGCTCATCGAGATCACCCGCCCAATCAGCATCAGTGTAGCCTTCGAGCCTCAAGGCATCTCCTTGATAGCATAAAGCAAAGTCTGCAGTTCCTTTGAGATACCACATTATCCTCTTAACCGCTTTCCAGTGTACTTGCCCTGGGTCGGATTGGTAACGACTTACCATTCCAACGGCAAAACAGATGTCTGGTCTTGTACACATCATAGCGTACATAAGACTACCAACTGCACTGGAATATGGAACTTTTTCCATAATCTCTTTCTCCTTTTGGTTCTTAGGACATGATTTCAAACATAAATTTCGCTTTTGCTTATAGGAGTATCAATGGACTTGCAGTCCTGCATATTAAATCGTTCTAGAACCTTCTTTATATAATTCTCGTGTGAAAGAGAAAGAAGTTTCTTCAAACGATTCCTTGAAATCTTAACTCCAAGGATATATGCGGCTTCTCCCATGTCTTTCATCTCAAAAACTGATGAAAGCCAAGCCTTGATATCTATCACAAAGCCCTTGTCATTTCCGGCTATTAAAATGTCATCTACATATAGAGACATGATAACATACTTGCTTTTAATCCTCTTGATATATACGCAGTTATCTTCATCAAGCATGGTAAAACCATTTGATAAGGCAACTTCTTGAAATCGTATATACCATTGCCTCGAGAATTGTTTAAGACCATATATGGATTTAAGAAATTTACAATCCTTATGTTCGTTTCCTTCTTTTACAAACCTTGTTGGTTGTTCCATATAGATCTCCTCGTCCAATTCTCCATTGAGAAAAGCGGTCTTTACATCCATTTGATGTAATTCGAGGTCTAAGCAAGCTACCATTTCCAGAATCAGGCGAATCGAGGTAAAACGAACAACAGGTGAGAAGGTCTCTTCGTAGTCTATCCCTTCCTGTTGCGTAAAACCTTTCACGACAAGGCGAGCTTTATATCTGTCAATAGAGCCATCAGCCTTATGCTTGATCTTGAAAACCCATTTGTTCCCAATAGCTCTACGTCCTCTGGGTAAGTCAACTAAGTCCCAGACTTGGTTAACTTTCATGGATTCTAACTCCTCTTGCATCGCTTCCATCCATTTGTCTTTAGCAGGGCAAGATACGGCCTGTTTGAAAGTAGCAGGCTCGTCATCTTCTTGTAGTAAAGTCATAAAGGTTTGCGGAAATTCATCCTCAAATCTTAGAGGAGCCAACCTTGTACGACTACTACGTCGTATTTGAGATTCTTCAAGTCCTTGTTGACTCGAATTTAGATCAATTCTAATATCACTCCCACTTGGAATGTCATTAGAATTGCTCCCACTTGGATCATTATTCCCGTATGGAATAGGATAATCGTCATTCGTATAATCCATTGGTGAAGGTTGAAACGTATTTTCGTTTTCACCAAGAATTCTCCCACTCGAATGAGGTAATCCTTCTTGATCATAAATCTCAAATAGAGATAAGTCCTGACTTATCTCGCCCTGTCTTGGAAACTCGTTTTCCAAGAAAGTGACATCCCTCGACTCAAACTCAATTAGCCCACCATTGTCTTCCTGACTAACAAAAACATAACCTTTGGAATTTTCTGCGTATCGTATAAAGATACATTGCCTTCCCCTTGGCCCAAGTTTGCCATACTTATGGGAGGAAATATGTGCGTAGGATACACAACCCCAAGGTTTCAAAATGTTTAAGTCAGGAGACCTTTGGTTCCACAACTCATAAGGAGTGGAGCTAACTGATTTCGAGGGTACGCGGTTTAAAATGAAAGCGGCCGTCAATAACGCATCACCCCAAAAGGTGATTGGCAAGTTAGCTTGCGCCATCATTGAACGGACCATTTCCATTAAAGTCCTATTTCTCCTTTCTGCAACACCGTTTTGTTGAGGAGTATAAGGCATAGTTACCTGATGTACTATGCCTTTTTCATCACAAAGTTCCTTAAAACTTGTTGATTGATATTCACCGCCCCTATCGGTTCGCAAGACCTTAATCTTGCGATCTAATTGATTCTCCACTAAACTCATATAGTTTTTAAAGCAAGCCAATGCTTCACTTTTATGGGATATCAAATAGATATGTCTGAATCGAGTGAAATCATCAATAAAAGTGATGAAATAGGACTTCCCGCGTCTTGTCTTGACATTCATCGGACCACATATGTCCGAATGGATAAGCTGTAATGGAACCTCGGCCCTTGTGCCGGTTCCAAACAGCTTGCGACAAGATTTCCCTACTAGGCAATGTTCGCAGGTCGACATTTCAACCTTTGAAACATTGGATAGAAGGCCACGTTTGGAAAGTCTATCCATACGCATTGGTCCAATATGACCAAGTCTTGTGTGCCAATAAATCACATCAGACTCATAAGTCTTAGAATTTGCAATAAGGAAATTTTCATTACATGAGGAATCATACATTGTTCTCATTACAATAAATCCTTTAAATACAAACCCAGTACCAATAAGAGTATTATTACAACTTAAGTCCACATTACAATCATGAAAAAACATGTTATAGCCATGACCCATTAACACGACCACAGAAATTATATTCCTTCGAATATCTGGAGCGAAGAGGACATCATGAAGTAGGAGAGTGCGGCCGTTGTCCAAGACTAGCTTGCAAGTCCCAACGCCTTTCACTTCAACACGTGTGTTGTTTCCTACATAGATCCACTTCGTTCCTTGGGATATCCGGTGATACTCCACGAAGGACCGTCTGTCCCTTGCTATGTGGTCGGTGGCACCTGAATCAATTATCCAAAATGGATTAGATTCCACAAGAAATATTGAACTAGAAACACATATGTAAATAGTATATTTACAAGTTACATCGTCGCCTCCACTCGTACATGAACGAGCATAGTGACCGAGCTTGTTGCACTTGAAGCACTTGATCCTCTTCAAGTCTTTCTTCTTGTGCCATTTCTTGTGCCCACCCTTATGTTTGGGTTTCTTGGTAGACTCAGGTTGCTTATTACGTTCATTGGTAGACTTCGAACGATCTTTCCTTTTCTTTCCCCCGTGTGAGGAACTAGCAACCATGTGCACTTCTGCACTTGGCTTGGCAGCCGCAAGCCGCTCTTCCTCTAATTCGAGGTGCTTGGAAACATCGCTGAAGCTCTTGATGCTCTCTTTGTGAGTGAGATGCATCTTCATTTGGTCCACCTATTTGGTAGGGAACGTATGACTGCTTGGATTTGTTGCTCATCAGTGAGCACATGACCAGCATCCTTTAACTCTGAGATAAGATTCGCCATATGTCGCAGATGTTTCCCCATGGAATGATCTGGACGTTTCTTGTATGAATCAAATCTTATAGTTAAGGCGCGAAGTTTGGACACCGATGTGCCACCAAAATTTTCCTCAAACTTGGACCATATGTCCATGGCTAAGTCATGCTCTCGGAAGATGCGCATTATGTCATCAGCCATACTGCTTAATAACGTAATGCGTGCTATCTTGTTCTTCCGAGACCAAGCATCAAAAGCTTCCTTGTCTCGTCTGTGTTGGGCCGTAGTGCCCGACTCGGGTTCAATCATTACGTTCTTTAGAGTTTCGAGCACTTCTTGCTCCTCTAAAACGTATTGTATCTTGATGGACCAAAGTTTGTAATTATCGCCGTTGAGTTTTTCACCTCTGTTTAACTCAGCGACGATATTCTTTGAAGCGGAAGACATTTTACTTTTAAAATGCTGCAAAAGACACAAAAACCGAAGGTTTGATCAAAAACATTGCATTGAAAATTCTTAAAATAAATACAATTCCCACTTGAAATGAGAATAGAATATCCCATTTGGATAGTTCTAATTTCAACTTCCACTTGGAATGATATTTACAATTTGATAAGTTACTTTCGAAAAATATTGAAAATGTTACTTTAGAATCGGAAAGGTCACTACGTTTCCAATCACCATCTAGAGTAACTTTCAATATTTCCCCATCACTTTATCAAATAAAAGTACTCTTATAGTACTTTGCAGCGGAAAAGCGTTTTTGAAAACGTATTTTTCAAAACGTTAGAAAACGTATTTTTCAAAAAATGTATATTTCAACTTAGTACCCTTATGATACTAGTGAATTATTCGGCACTTCCTGCCATTTGCCGGGATGAGTCGTAGCCGTGCCAAGGTCGGATCCCCCTTTTGGGGATTTTTTTGCAAACTATCGTCACCGGCTCCCGTATGGATCCAGGCGTTTCCCCCTTATTGGAGAATTTTGCTGCAGACGACTGCCGTCGGCCCTGTATGGGCTAGGCTTGTAGGTTGCCGGGGCCGAAACCATTGTCAAGGCCTCTGGCTAAATTGGTCGACCAATAATCCCGAATTGGTCGACCAATACCGACCAATCAATTATTTTGCACCCCCTTGGCCAGGGCCTCTGCCCTGGCCGGGGCTGGCCAAGGGCCTTTGCCCTGGCCGGCCAGGAGCCCTGGCCCCTCGACCAGGGCCTCTGCCCTGGCCGAGGTCGGCTAGGGCCGGCCAGGCCCTGACAGAGGCCAGGGCACCGGCCCTGGCCACTGCCAGGGGCGGCCAGGACGGCCAGGCCGGCCCCTGGCCTTGGTCGAGGCCGGCCAGGTCTGGCCATGGCCAGCTATGGCCGGGCCATGGTCTTATTGCCTTAGCCGGCCATGGCCCATATGGCCATGGCCGGCCACCCCCTTGCATGGGGTTGGCCGCACACCCCCGCCGGAGGGGTGGCCGTGGTGGTTATTGGCCGTAGCCAACCCCCTCCGCATGAGGAGGGGGGATGCGTTGCCTCCATAGCCCATTTGGCCATGGTGATCATGCACCAAAAGTTATCTTCCCTGATGGGAATAACTACCATCTTCTTCCTCGATGAAGCACTCGTTCATCGATGAAGCACCCGTTCGTCGAGAAAGTAGTTATTCTCTAATGGTCGTGTGCCAAAATGAAAAATTAACATACTTTAAAATTCGTAAACTACGCGCTCCACATGAAGAGAGTTCACATTCCCTATGAATGGAGACTCAGCATCCATGAAGAGAGCGAGCTTGACGATATGAACGGTCGGTTCTTCCCGTCACGGAGAGTTCCTACCATATCCGTAATGGTAGGAGACCCTAACGTGAAAAGAATAACCGCTGCGTTCTCTCCGTCACGAAGCGTTCCTACCATATCTGTAATGGTAGGATACCCATTCGTGAAAAAGACAACGCCTCGTTCATCGGTTCGACGGGGCGGCGGTTTGACCGGGGCGAACCCGTATGGCTCTGATACCAATGCCGGATCCTGTCAAAACAACGTTAGGATCGATAAATGAAGTTGAGACTTACGCTTGCGTACACGGCACCGTAATCTCGTAACTTCGCCCTCGGATTCGCCACAACGGTCGATACTTCGTCACAGAGGATCGAAGCAGAGTTTCACCGCCTAAATCTCTAACTAGAAGAGGATTTTCATGGAAGGGAGAAGAAGAACATAAGGATGCCTTATGCAAACTTATGGCATGGAAAGTGTGAATGAATGCCTTACCCTTGGGTCCTATTTATAGGCTTTAGGGGTAGTTATTGTAGGAAATAACTAAATATAAGCTTATTAGCCTATATTAGCACATTCATTTATCTTCTTCTTTATCCACTTATCAAGTGCCATTTTGTACTTATAAAGTGGCTTTTTCCACTTATCGAGTGGCTTTTTCCACTTATCGAGTGGTCCTTTTCACACGAGAAAAGGTTCCCTTCGCGCATGCCTTCGTGCACGCGACATCTGAGGTCCGTATACCCTCATACATCCCCTCATGGGTGTATTTATGTCGTCCATATCCAACAGGTAATCTTCATAGATGACATCCTGGTGTACTCGAAGAGCGAGGAGGAGCATGTCGAACATTTGTCGATGGTGTTAGAGACGCTCTGTTTCCATGGACTGTATGCCAATTACCGCAAATGCAAATTCTGGCTGGACATAGTTGCATTTCTTGGACATGTAGTATCAGGAGCTGGCATCTCGGTGGATCTGGAGAAGGTCAGAGCAGTCAGTGAATGGCATACACCTCGATCGGCATCGGACATCAGGAGTTTCCTTGAATTGGCCGGATACTACCGTAAATTTATCAAGGATTTCTCGAGGATAGCTGATTCGATGAAGAGATTGACGAGGAAGGATGTTAAGTTCAGTTGGTCAGACTCTTGTAAGCAAGCCCTTTCTACTTTAAAGGAGAGACTAACTACTGCACCAGTCTTAGCTATTCCGGACAGAAGCGGAGGCTTCGATATTTTCTGCGATGCATCGGGCAAGATACTTGGATGTGTTCTGCACCAGCACAATCATATGGTCGCATATGCTTTGCAACAGTTGAAGGTACATGAGAAGAATTATCTAGCCCATGATTTGGAGCTAGCCGCTGTCGTCTTTGCACTGAAGATCTGGCGACATTTCTTACTGAGTGAGAAAGTGAAAATTTTCACTAATCACAAAAGTTTGAAATATGTACTAACTCAGAAGGAGCTGAATATGAGACAGCATAGATGATTGGAATTGATGGCAGACTACGACCTCGATCTTCAGTATCATCCAGGGAAGGTGAATGTCGTACCGGATGCCTTGAGTCGACTGCCCAAAGTGATGATTCTTACAGCTCAGTGGAGATTGCAGCAGGATCTGCGATGGATGGATGTTGAAGCTGTCCTACCAGGAGTCACATCGTCATTAATGAAAATGCAGATTCAATCGACGATTGTGGATTGAATCAAGACTACTCAAGCTGGAGATCCTAAGTTAAAGAAGATCAGATAGCAAGTTGAAGCAGGACTCCGGACAGATTTTTTGATTCATGAGGATGGATCTATGTGATATGGTAGTAGGATCTGTGTGCCTGCAGGAGATATTAGAGAAGAATTAATGAATGAGGCTCATAGTTCGCCTTATCCTATTCATCCTGGAGGTACTAAGATGTACAAGGATCTTCGTCAGAATTTTTGGTGGCATGGGATGAAGAGAAGTGTGTCACGGAGCGTTGCCAAGTGTCTTGTGTGTCAGCAAGTGAAGGCTGAACATCATCACACTGTTGGACTACTACAACCTCTGCCGATTCCGGATTGGAAGTGGCAGCACATCACGATGGACTTCGTGACTGGCTTACCTCAGAGCACTAAGCAGAACGGCACCATCTGGGTCATCGTTGATCGATTGACCAAGTCTGCGCACTTTATAACATTCTGAGTTGGGCAATCCATGGAGATATTAGCAAGGAAGTATATGGAGGAGATCATGCGCTTGCATGGATTCCCTGTGAGCATTGTATCTGATCGTGATACGAGATTCACGTCTTAGTTCTGGAAAAGTCTGCATACCAATCTACGTACCAGTCTGAAATTCAATACTGTGTATCACCCGCAGAGGGTCAGAGCGTACCATTCAGATCTTGGAGGATATGATGGGAGCCTGCATGCTGGATCTCAAAGGCTAATGGGAGGATCATCTACACCTGGTGGAGTTTTCCTACAACAACAGCTATCAGGCAAGCATTGGCATGGCGCCTTTTGCTGCTCTCTACGGGAGGAAATGTCGATCGCCACTGAGTTGGGATGGCATCGGTGATAGAGAGCTCCTGGGGCCAGAGATGATAATGGAAGCAGTTGATGTTGGGCGTGATATCAGAGACAAGCTTTGGACCGCCCAAGACCGTTATAAGCATTGGGCAGATGCTAAACGACGTCCTCTGGAGTTTCAGCCGGGAGATCATGTGTTCCTGAGGATCTCAATGAATCGAGGAGTGATCCGATTTGGGAAGCGAGGCAAGCTTAGTCCGAGATATATTGGACCCTTCGATGTGCTAGAGCAAGTTGGAGAAGTAGCTTACCGCTTAGCTTTGCCACCGTCTTTAGACGGAGTTCATGACGTGTTTCATGTGTCCCAGATCCGTCGTTATATCAGCGACCCATCTAATGCTGTGGACTACTCTGAGATTACTGTTCGACTAGATCTGACATATGAACAACAACCAGTGGAGATCCTAGATCGACGCCAGAATGTCTTCAGGAACAGGACTGTTGATCTAGTCAGGGTGATGTGGCGTCACGATTCGCCAGGAGAGACTACCTGGGAACGAGAATATGAGATACGAGAGCGTTATCCATATCTGTTTCCTGCTCGTTAATTGATAAGAATTACGAGGACGGAATTTTTCTTAAGGTGGGTAGAATGTAATGGCCTGTATTTTTAGACGTGTTGTCGATCGTGCGTACCGGTATTTTATTTCTGTCGTCCGGATAATATTTTTCATCCGTACATTCTTTGGTACACGTCGACGTGAGCGCGTCTCTGTTTTTTGTTTTTACCGTATCATCACTAATTAACCATCAAGTTTAACTGAAAACTTTAATCTAATTATCATACTAATTACAACTTGCTAATAACTTTTAACTTTTACTAATTACTTATTTATTTTACCAATTAAATTTAATTTTACTTAATTACTTTAACCTCCTATCTTAACACCTTATCATTCACGTTTTAAAATTTTAAAGGAAAAAAATAAGTTAAGGAAGAGAAACATGTTTCGTTAACCCGGTTCCTCCCCCCTAAAAATTAGACAAAAGTTCTCATTAATTCCCATCGTAATCCAAAACCTAATCTAATTTGACTAATACAAACCATGTCCCTTGCCAATTTCTTCTTAAGGTTGCCAACGTCTTCTCCCCGGCAAATTATTCTACAAACCTATTTCCCAAATCAAGCCACAATCAACACAAACCAGAATCATTCATCCTTTCTCCCTGATCAAAGAAATCAGCCCTAACTCAAACAAATCCTTTTCCCAAACAAAACCCAAATTCTGAAACACAACTTCAGTTTCAAATAAACAAATTTTAGATATGAAGTTTAGAATCAAAACAAAATAAACCAGATTTGAAATAAACTTCAGATCAAACCATCTACATCCAAACCCCATTTGAAACTTCAGATCTCTTCTTCCCGAGCTCGCCATCGCCGGAGCTCCGATCGCTAGCCAACCCACGCACACGCCACCAGCCTGCGCCTGCAGAACCGCCGCGTGCGCCGCCCAGCCTGCGCCGCCGGTCGCCGTCTCCTCCCCGCGTTACGTGCGTAAGACCCCCCTCTCCCCTTTTGCACGAGTTGCTTTCCCATAGCTGTTAACTTCAAATGAAGAAAAAAGAAAGAACAGAAGAAATAAAGGAGGAGACAGGAGATAGAAGAGAGAAAGAGAAGTTAAGGAGAAAATAAAGAATAGAGAGAGTCAGAGGGGTTTAAAAGAGAGAGAGAGAGAGAGAGAGAGAGAGAGTTAGGAGTATTGTTATATTTGTTGTAGGTAGAGTAGGTAGACCCATTTAATGACATGATACCCTTGTAATTAGTTTAGTAAAGTTAATTAGCATGTTGTTAGTGTTAGTTAGTGTTAGTATAAATTTAAATGATGATTTGTTAGATATTACTTAATTTCAATATGTTATTAAAAGGTTAAATAATTCTAAGTTAATAATATTAAATAAAATAAGGTGTATCATGTTAGTATAACAAAATGTAAACATCACCCTAGCCAGAGAACCCAATAAAATCAGACGAACCCCATTTAGGGATTATTTTAATATTGTGCTTATCTTGCGATAGATCTAATTCATTGATATGTTTAACCAAAACAGAGAACCAGACATACCAATATGTAGTACCCGTCAAGATGAACCCAACGACACCAAAATCGCTGAAATCATGCAAGTGTACAATTTATGATGAATTTTTGAAGTTAGATGTTCATTTAGTCTTTTGCACGTAAAGTTGTTTAACTCAAAATCTACACGTGAAATGACGCGTGAAACTACTACCATGACATCTGTACTAAATATGTGATCCAACGGCATATAACTTGATATACCTTAGTTTAGCACAATAGCAAGGAAAGTTAGCTTTCCGTGACATAATCGTTAAACTCTCATGTTCAACCCTTTTGTGAAATTATTGTGAATGTTGTTTGACACTCTTGTAATCTTGGAAAATGATATAGAAAAATAAATGATGTTGTTATTTAATTGCTGCATGTCTTGGCATAACTAACAAGTGTGTGACATCGTGAAATCGTGCGCCTAGAAGGCGAAATCGTGATTTTTGTGATGTCATGTGAGTTGACTAGGCTGTCTCGTGTTCCAGCATCAATTTGGGTGGGGTTAGGATTGAGCGGCCACTAGGCGTATGAAAGGGTACTCTCTTCAAGGGCACCACCTGCATGCGATGGGTTAGCGCCCATCTCGGTAAGCCCTCGTGAGAAGAACGACTCACTCATCACGACCTAAGGCGAGAATCCTATGATAGACGTGAAATACTGACATGAAACTTGAAATTGTTATCACAGTTAATTGACATGCTAATGAACCAAAGAAAAGATTTACTTTACTTGTTAAACTTCTTAGAACTGCATGATAGGATGTATTTTACTTTATTTCACTTTATAATCAGCATGTTTAATCTGGTTGTCGTTATCTCATTTAATTTATTAATGCCTCTTAAATCCAGTATAAATTTGTATATCTTGTCTTGGGTTCTAACATCTTTTTGCAGACCCTTGCTAACATCTATTATACATTTGACAGTGATTTTTGAATCCTAGGGCTGACTAGGACAAGCTGACTAGGACAAAAGGGTTGATAGAAAGACGGTTTAGATTTGATCTCAGGGAATGAATGGTTAGGAAGTGATTTGGAGAAATTTGGGTGGAGCTTAAACGTTGGGAGAAATGCAATATTTTGAAACTTTGAAAACCATTGCTTTGGGAACCGAGGACTTCTTATGGTAACATTATTCCCAAGAAAAAGTTCTCTACCTCTTGCAAAGAATCAAAGCCGCTCTCTACGAAAACCCTTAATCCCCACCTCTCAATGCCCATGGATAGCTGACATGGAGTTCACTCGGATCGCTGACTTGGCACAATCCCACATTTTACACGGCTGAGATTCGATTTCAAAAAACACTCTCTATTACAAAACAGAACTCTCTCTCTCTCTCTCTCTCTCTCTCTCTCTCTCTCTCTCTCTCTCTCTCTCTCTCTCTCTCTCTCTCTCTCTCTCTCTCTCTCCCTCCCCCCTCCCTCCCTCTCCGCACGGGCCACAAACCTCCGACCCAGAAATAACTCTCTGCCATTGAGAACGCTATTCACAAGCTTTGGCCATGTGACACCGACCACGCCCTCGCCCTCCAGGAGAAGGTTAGATTTGTGGTAGGTTTGATTTTGTTGGGATCTTCGTAAAAGTTTGGATCTTAGTAAAAGTTTGGACCCCGCCCTTGCCTGTGCTATCCAAGAGCAGGTCAGTTCGTAGCTAGCATCAAGAGTCTTTCCAATTACTAACTCATTATCGCTCAGGTCAGCTACCAAGGGGATCTCAAGGGCTATTTTTTGAGTGTCATTGCTTGTGGGATCATGGTTTATATTTTCTTGCTTTTGATTTGATTTCTCTTCCAGAAAAAAGTGGGCAGTCAGTTTTTAAGATCTGTTCATCCGAAGAAAAAAGTGGGCAGTCAATTTTTAAGATATGTTCATCCCAAGCCGTGAAGTTTTCTTTGATTTCTTATCCAGAAAAAATGGGTAGATATTTAGAAAGAATTTGGAGTCCAAAAAGGTAAGAGTGTTCTTCATTTTCGTGAAATTTTTTGAATCTTGATTGATGAGCTTCGATATTAATTATAGCCCCAAGCCAATCTTTTAGAATACGTTCCTTCTCTCCAGACATGAATGGTACAAATTACAAACAATCAAATTTCTTGGAAATTTATGTGGGGTGTAGCTTTACACTACATTTCTGTATTTGATCCCCTCGACGGATCGTCCAACATAGATGACATTTCCCCTCCAAGCCGCCAGTTTTTGAAGAGAAGAAGCCTAATTCAGAGCCCGAAGCCAAGGGATGACAGGCTCAAGGGGCGGCCGTTGTCATGGAGATATCAGAAGCGAGCGTCGAAGAGACTCCTGGCTTCATGGTGTACGTGAATCGAAGGCCAAACAGCATGACCGAGGTGATCAAGGATGTAGGAGGCCAATTCGAGAGGATCCAGGACTCGGCCATGGATGTCTTGGCGATGCTGGAGGCAAGCAGAGCTTAGTACTCTGCCCTATACGAAATCACAAGTACTATATTAGCATGTAGCATTTAATTTCCTATAAAAATCCATAGCTTTTGATGCAGTACATGTGTTTGCGCAGGGTCCAGGAGGTTCAACTTCAATCCATCGGCATTGTTTCGATCCACATTGTCGCTATCATCATCTTCCAGATTCCTGTAGGTCGAGAGCAACAGCAATCACTCCGATGAATGTTCCACGGTGTTCGGAAGCCATCAGGCAATGCTGGACAGGATGTATGCGAGGGAACAGAGGCTGTACGAGGAAGTGAAGGTAAAGGACAAGTGAACATGTGTTTGTGTTGAATCAAGGGCCTGAAATGAAAATCTCTCTTCTGGCAGAGTGGAGGGCGTGTTCGAATCGAGTATGAGAAGCAGTGCCAGTGGTTGAGGCAGCACGACGAGAATGGGGAGGAGTCCGGCATCGTCGACAGTACGAGGGCGGCCATAAGAGACCTAGGCACTGGCTTGAAGGTTTCTATGCATTCGATCGAATCTGTGTCGATGAGGATTGAGGCTCGCAGGGATGAGGAGTTGCATCCTCAGATCATGGACTTGATCTAAGGGTATATTATATATTATGTTACGAGTTTGAACGTAGGATTTGTTGATGATGCACGACTGTCAGCAGGTTGGCAAGGATGTGGAGAATAATGGCAGATTGCCATCGGATACAGAAGCGCACGGTCAAGTGTACAGCCCCAATGATGAGTGTCTCGCTGACATTGATGATGATGGCAATATAAAAAATCTGACATCCCTTAAACACTTAATTTCTTTCATCTGAATTCTGAAAATTGACACATTGAGACTTGCAGCTAGGTAAAATAGAGAAGAGATGTGTCGTGAGCGTGTGCCAACGGGAAGCAACCTATTGGCAGCAGGCGACTGCATGTATTCCAGTTCAGTGATATTTGTTATGCCGCTCAAAAAGGGGTGTATGCCTTCAAAACATAATTCATGTGGTACTGGGTATTGAACTTCCTGCAGGTGTGTGACATGTTGTGTTCGTTATGCATAACAGCTCTACGCTCTTTTTCCCTTTGTATATCATTAACTCTTCATTATTGGTATTTTCAGATCCCTGTTGCTGTTGGGGTGAGTTCATACGAAGCCCGTTGGTTTGTACAACGAGAAGAAAGTAATTGCATCCCAGGGAGGTGCATGTGGAGGATTTATTTAGGCCATCTTTTCTTGGAACTCGAAATCCTGCCTCAGGTGTGCATGGCTTACATTAAGATCATTTCCTATCAAATTCCAATTATCTTTTAAGAATCCATGATTATGATTTGGGTTTCAATTCTGGTCCAGTTCTGGCCCAAAAAGTTTGTGTCAACATTATGTAGACTCTATTTCTAGCTTAAAGCGAAGAAAATAAAAGCATAAATAAAATACGGCTTGAAATAGTTTTTCACATATGATACCAGCGGTGCATCCATGTGGAACTTTTTAGAAAATAAGAACCAAACATTATGTTTCGGACTCACAAATCGAATTGAATGGAAAATCCTGTAGTTCATGAATTACATTTTGAATACTGGATCTTATTATTCATGCCCTACCTTCTCTCTTATGATATATGATTCATAACCTCAAGGACCCAGAGCCCACAGGCAAGCCTTATTCAGCATGGTACATTGGGAGTTTGGTTGGAGATTTTTAAACCGAGATTACAAATTGTAAGCAACCGAGATTTTTCCGTGAAATATCTCGGTGTAAAATTTTAATCTTGGTTTAAAATTTTTTGGTTGCTTGGTTTTCAACCCTTCATCACTCAGAGTTCTAGCCGCTTGGAGGTTTTGGCCGCTTAGTGGTTTTGGCCGCTTGGTAGATTCCAAGTGCAAATGATGGGAGGGGGTGTTTGGGGGTTTCGGCAGCTTCGTTTTCCCACTCAGAGTTCGAGAAAATTTCATGCCCCTTGAAAACCCCGAGCAACTGAAAATTGTAAGCATTTCTTCCGATTTCAATTATTTTTCTTCTACAAAATAATTTAATCCTCTCTACAAAAATAATTGGCACAGTAATATAGTTTCAGATTTCAAATAATTATGACATGACAGAATTGGGCATCTGAAATTATATTGTTTTGTAGAAGAAAACCTATTCCAATTTCAATTATTTTTGTAGTATAGTTTTTTCGACATTATACAAAACAATATAGTTTGTCATATTATACAAAAACTAAACCAGGCCCAATTACAGTAATATAGTTTCAGATTTCAATTTTTGTAGAGATGCTTATAATATTTTGTAGAGAGGCTTCTATTCCGATTTCAAATAATATAGTTTCAGATGCCCAATTTTTGTACGCATTTCTTCTGAATTTTTTAGTTATTTATCAACTGTCTTTAAGAACCACACAGAGAGGGAAAACATGACAAAATAAATGGCACGGTAGTGATTTCGATCAGTTACGTTGCATTACGAAAAGTAGCGAGAAACAGAATGTGGAGTGGTTTTTTAGTTATGTTTGAGTTTCTTTGATCTTAACACATATATCAACAGCAACGAACTATGTTGCATTTCTTCCTATTGCAAGGACCCAGATAAGATCAGTTTTATCTTACCATATTGCAAGGACCAAAGAAGTAGGACTTGCAGCAAATTGTAAGCATTTCTTCCTATTTTTCCCCTCACAATTTAGTTATTTATGTTTGATTTTCTTTGATTGACACTGAAAATAGTAAGCATTTCTCAGGGATCTTGGTGGAGCTGGACCTGTCTCAGTCTGCCTCCAGATCGTTCTATCCCTGTGTCACCTACTCCGATCTCATTGTCATCACTGCCGGCTTCCCCACCCTCAAAGCCCTCAACTTGATAACTATAAAAGTGAGATTTTATTCTTGATTCAGTGTTTTTCTGTGCCTAAATTAAGGAAAAGTTGCTAACTCATTATTTATGTTTGTTTTTTTGTTATATTAGAATAAGCCGAAGCCGAAGCTAACTCATTATTCATTGTTATTTTGTTATCTTATATGCATGCAGATGTGAAAAGCCGAAGCCGAAGATATTATCTTTTTGTTGTCTTAGAATAAGCCGAATCACTCAGATTTTTTTGTTATCTTAGATAATAGAATACTTTGAGGGCTTTGTTGATAATAGAATAGGCTGAAACCTGTCGAAAAGGTTGCAAACTATGAGATCATTGTTTTTGTTGATTCATTATTTTATTTTTTTGTTGATTCATTGTTTTTTAAGCAGGCAAAATTATATTTATAATTCAGGAAATTATGTGGAAGTGAATAATTTTATGGTTACACCCATATTATAATTCACGAAAAGTTTACAATCCGTCTCTTTTCCTATTCTTTTTTTGTAATATACACCTCTCTCTCTCTCTCTCTCTCTCTCTCTCTCTCTCTCTCCATATTGCCTTTGTCGAGTTCAGCATCACCACATTGTGCTTACACCCACAAACACCCAACTGAGTACGATCATGTACTTTGAAAATTCTGCAAAATGGCCATTGCCAGTGCATAGCATTGCACGATGGCCGTTGCCAAGCAAAACACCACCATATATGCTTGGTTTAGTCTTGACACCTGGGTAAAAAAAGCCGGCATCTGACAAGCATGTGTGAAACTATACAGGGAGATCTAGAAAATATATTGAATGGACATGTCTCTCTGAAGAAATTAACTAAAATTAGTGGGTTTGTTTAAAATTGACATTATACTTTTTTATGTACATGTCTCTCTAGCGAAATTAACTAACATTGATAAATTCAACGATATCATTGATTGCAAAATAAAATCAAGTGATCAATCTATATGCATATATTTTATAAATTTACCATACCGAATCTAAGGAAAAATATTGATGGTTATGGCAATGATAAATTAACCATACCATGCACGAGTTTGAGTTTTGAAGTGAGATGATCATATTCGCTTCTACAGAGGTAAATCTACGCCTAACATGAGGTCCTTAAGGGAGAGCGTAGTGCCCAAATAAACTGACATAAGCTGGCATGTACTCCTTAATCTCAAGTTTAGAAGTTGTACTGATGATGGAAAATAAAAAAATTTATTATTGTGGGTGGAATCAAAATTTTTTCCCGGAAATTTCTCTCTCCTACATTATCACTTTTTAAAATGTTAGAGGTAACTAAATATGTAATGAACTTAATTTTGAAGAGACCTAAAGTTTTAGGGGGAACTGAATTCTATAGAGTAACAATTTTTTTCCAAGAGAGCTAAATAACTTTTAGGGGACTAAATAACAATGTGGGGAGTTAAATAACAATGTGATGAACTAAATTTTTTGGGGTAACTAAATTTTGGGTTGAATTAACATTTTGGATAACTAAATAACTTTTTGTGGGACTAATTAATAATTATTCTTAAAATTATGGGGATCCATGATTTTGAAGGGGGAATGTTTCAAATGAACAGTTCCAGGCACTGAATAAATCTGGAGGGAACTAAAGTTTTGGGGAAATAAATTTTTTTGGTGAACTAAATAACAGTATTGCGCTTTAATTTTGGTTGTTCATTTAAACCTAAGTGATCCACGATTTTGATGGAAGATTATTTTAAATGAACCGTGCCCTTAGGGCACGTGTCAACTCTAGAGACACTACTACAAAAGGGACCTTTAACAGCGCTTAAAAAAGGTCTTTAATAGCGCTTCTGTGCGCTGTCTATCTCGCCGCTGCTAAAGGGGGGTTGTTTTTAATAGCGCTTTACAAGCGCTGTTAAAGGTCCCAATAGACAGCGCTTGCTAGTGCAAGCGTTGTTAAAGGGGTGCATTTAACAGCGCTTGCACTACCAAGCGCTGTTAAAGGGGTGCTTTTAACAGCGCTTGCTAGTGCAAGCGCTGTTAAAGGTAGACCTTTAACAACGCTTGCACTAACAAGTACTGTTAAAGGTGGACCTTTCACAGCGCTTATACTGAAGAAGCGCTGTCTAATGGGACCTTAGACAGTGCTTCTTTAGTACAAGCGCTGTTAAAGGTCCACCATAGACAACGCTTGTACTAAACAAGCGCTGTTAAATCCCAGATTGTTTCAATTCATTGTATTGTTTCTCCCTACGTTTTATATTTAAATAGGTCCATTTAATGTTCAAAATGCTTAAATAAACCACCAATAACATTAAATTATAAGAATCAATCATTACAAGAAACAATCAAATTTTTTATTCAACAATCACATAAATTAGACAATGTGCATATATTGGAAGATGATTCGTAATACAAATAAGAAATATTATCGCACTTGAGGTCTGTTGTATAGATAACACTGCACATCAGACCACCCGTATTCCCTGTTGAATCCCAATTACAGTCTTAAAAAGTATACAAAATTTCTTGTTTTTTTGGTCTCACGAAACATAACTAACGCTGGAACTAGAAGCATCTGGTTCCTTCAACTCAACCTGGGCTTCTGGAACCGCTTCGGTATTGATTTTAGACGACGCATCTGACGGGGCAGCAGCCTCCACTGCCAAGGGGCCTGAAGCTTCATCCGGAACCAAAGCCTTCACTGTAGGTTCTGGCAGAACTGGAGCTTCCACGACACTCGCAGGCCTGAACTTGCTGATGTAGTAACTGAGAGGCGGCCTCGAGTACTCCACAGTTTGCACTTGAAGAGAACACATGAACAGTGCACACTGAGTCCTTGACAAACTCCACCAACTTCACATATTTTTGTCTTGTCACGATGTCTGAGTTCCTGCGAAGAGGAAAGCATACATTGACTTGCTTAGGATTATAGTTTAAACCAGAAGTTAAATAGAATTAAGTATGAAGTTGGCGCTTGATACCGACCATATGACTTTGGCTGTGTGAAGCCTGTTCATATTGGTATCTGTGTGAAGCCTGTCAGCATTTTGGATGACCAGCCTGTTCATATTCAAAAACAAAAATGACAGCAACCAAGCCCAATCAAGTAATCACATGCATAGCTTGACTTTGACTGACAGTAAGCTTGGCCAATACTTACGACAACCAAAAAAAGAATGATCTTCCTCCATTAACAGCAGCATCAGCTAGTTGCCCACATTTTATTGCCTGCAGATATCGTTGCATATCTTCCTCCATCTCTGAGTGTCTTGAATGTATAGAGATGCACCAAAGTATCTGTATCTCTGCGTGTTAAGACAAGCAGACTCACTCACCCACACAAGTTACTTGTTTGAGTGTACAGAAAGAGGTTACAATATAACAAGTGCATGATGGGTATGTTCACACATAGTTTGTTTCAATCCTTCACATTTTTATCAACATATTGATAGAACTTGGCCAGCAGATGGGTAATGCAAGAATTAGCTAATTATCATACAATTCTAAGCGGCATGATTCATGTTCAAAACAAAATAACATGCTCAAAACAGGATGTTCTTACAATCGATTTTTTTAGTACCCATTTTCCGCTCAAAATAGATACAAGGACATCTTTTGAGCTGCTGCATCTACCTTGCTCATGGTTGAAACAATTATATGGGTCACGTCTCTCTTCCACTTCCTGCTTATAGATATAAGTGTCAAACTCGCAAACTTCTTCAGGAGTTTCTGTATAATGGTCAAAAAAAATGGGTAAGTAGGAATCGAAGGAGAAAGACAAAGCCTAAGACTAGCAAACCAGCAAACCACCAAAAAATGAAGATTAAAGATAAACTCCCTCAAAAAATATATTTATAGAACTTTCTTTAACTTCAAAAGGAACAAATAAGTTGGTGATAACCTCTTCTAGTGGGGAGAGATCAGATCCACATAACAACCCATTCATTGCAAGCACCAAATGAAGTCATCCAAATATCACGGAATTGTTGTTCGAAAATAGGGCTATCTACCAGAAAATTATGATTGCTATGAAGAAAAAATGGAATGAAAATTAGCAAGACTGAAGGCGTAAGGAATGTTAATCAGTATCAGTCGATCATCAAATAAAAAGCAGTCTTACATTAGAGATGATGAAGTGTTGATCTTCTCTTCGGTATCCCGGTTAGGTAAATTGAATGAAGCATGCAGGACATGGCTGCCATGCTCACTACCATCCGTGCAATTCAATTTCTGTCTCTTTGATAACCCAATATTATCTGCATCTCGTTGAGAAGATGGTCTAAAACTACTTACATGCTTGATTTTTCAGAAGATGGTCTCTCACAAGGATCTGCACAAGGAAGTAGTAAACCTCTTTTCCCGTCGATCTCCGTTTCCATGTTTTTCTTTTGTGAAGTATCCATGGACAATCTTTTGCTTTCCTGCAACAGATGAAAGAGTTAGCACAAATACGATGCTTGTATTAGCTTTGCTCTGTGTGTGCATGAGTACAAGCGCGCCTGTTTGTGTTTTGGCATGTGTTTCTACCATGTGGAACATATCAAGAAGTTATTATTGCTCGTCTCATATGTAATAAATGTAGCAGACAACATGGCTTGCTTATCCTAGCTAATTCTTTGCATAGAAAAACTACTGCCATGCATTGTGAGGTTAGGGATAAGAGTTAAATTTTGTGATCATTTCTAATAAAGTTGGTGCACTGGCTATGATGATAAATCCAGGATTTGAACCTGGAACCTCTTTACAATCTCTTTGTAGAGTGCCCTGTAGTTTTAATTTAGCAACTTCTCTACGTTCTACTCCGAAATGTAGGTGCATTTTGATAAGTTCCATTTCTTATTGCCAAGTAAAACATATTGTGCATCTGTATATGCATATATAATGAGATTCAGTAAGATTATAGCTATTCTAAGGGTCATTGGAGTTAAAATATGTTTATGTTTAAGTTTACAATAAAAGAAATATACGGGGCCATTTCCTTGGTGCCCGTTGTGGGTAGCAGGTTTCTGAATCATTTGATTAACCATATGGATGAATATCTCGTTGCCCAGATTCAAGAAACCCTATATTTCCCACATTCTTTGCAGGATTCTTGCTTCCAACAGTTACTAGTTCACCATTTCATCCACAATCACTGGGCTTCTGTGTATAGATATTATTTACCTGCCTTCCCTCAGGCTCTTCGCTTACCGGTTGCTCCTGTAATGCTTCTTTGGTATTGGTGGTGGATGAAACATAACTCTCCTTTCGTGGTATGTTTGCTTCTGCAAGTAGTGCAGCAAAGTAACATATATGACATGGAGCGCCCTATATGCAAGCTAACAATAACCTATTTTACCTGCTATACCAAATTGAGAACCTTGTAAATCCTCATTAGCACCATTGCCGTCTGAGAGAGCAATCTCCTTTGGTGGCACCTTCAGACCTAGAAAGGTCATTGCCAAAATACTAAAAAAGCAAGAAAGAAAACAAAACAACACATAGAAGTTCATAACTATCAGAACACTTCACCCAACCAAAAATTGTTGTGTTAAAAAACAAAGAAATCAGTGTCCATCCGTGTTTGTTACTTCAATTTGTATAAATATTGACGTGCGTTTATATTTCATATATTCACGCACGTTCTCTTTTGTGTTTCTCCGTGTTTTCCGCCGTCTTTCATTCGTTTTCTCGTATTTTCTCGTTTTCTTTCACTTTTCTCTGTTTTCCATGTTTGCAGGAGATTGCCCGCGAAGGGGACGTTTAACGATGATATCTCAAGTCCCCGGAGCAACGGGAGGAGTCACGCATGATCCAGGGGGTCAAACGATGAAGAATACATCTTTCAGCCCCTCACCCGGTCGGTTGGTCATCTCCAACCGATCGGGTGATGCACGCGTGCACCACCCAGTCTCAGCCGGAGCTCAAGTGAAAGTCACCCGACCGGTTCGCAAGCCGGTTCAACGGGGGCCAACTCTCTGTCTTCTCGAGCCAAATTCCAACCGATCGGGTGACTCTCACCCGATCGGTTCATCTGTAGCTGATGCTGAGGAGCCGAAGACACGGGCACCCAACCGATCCCTTCACCCGATGGCGCCAAGATCCAACCGGTCACTCCAAGAACTCACCCGACCGGTTCATATGACCGGGTGAAAGTTCGCCGTTTTCAGTTATTATCTGTAACGGATCACCCGATCGGTTGACTTGTCAACCGATCGGGTGATACGAGAGCCTATAAATAGAACCCCTAGGGTTCCAGAAACGGGGGAGCTGCTAGTTTTTACCGTTTTCTCCTATTGTGACGGCTGTATTACTGTTCTATTGTAAGTTTTTGGATCTTTCTCAAACTTTAGTATTATCTTATTTTCTCTATTACTTCCGCATTCCAATCGTCTGATTATGATTTCAACCGTTCATTTTCGTTTAGATCGCTTTTTAATGAATATTTGTGAGTAGTTCTCAAATCTGGGATTTTGGTGGAAACCCCTTCGGGGGCTCTTCCCGATGCATCCATAGGGTTATGAAATCGATAGGGATTAGGAATCTAACGGTTACGCTGGGTGTTTCATTGTCATCGGCGGGAAAAAGACCGCCTTTGACCATTGGGCCAAGGGGGAATAAACTTGGCGGTTGACTCCCTAGCCATAGCTCACGCCCTTAGCGTAGACGCCGAATCCTAGCACGCGGGAGCGGCAGGACGAGACGTTGGGAGTTATCGTTGCGAGCTTAGTGCTCCCAGAATCGATCAGTGTTAATGGACACGGGAGTGCCCACTGATCGAATCCGGGAAGTCCTGTGTATCATCCTGGGCACCAACCGGAATATCGGGCCCATGGGATGCCGGTACCACTTTTAGAGGCAACGTCTCACCATTAGACCCTAATTCCGATCGCCATCCTACCCGTAGGCCGCATCGGCGAGAGTCGCTCGTTGGAGTGGAAACCAAAGTCCCTGGTTTATTTTCTTATTGTTCATACCTTGCATTACTTTCCGTGACAACCCATCAACCGATTTGGGCTAGCTCGCCCACGGGGTGATTTTGGTCCTCCTTGACACAAGCACATCCTAGCCTCCCTGTGTTCGACCCCAAGCCACACTACAACACCGTGCGCTTGCGGTTACAAATATCTAAACCCCCGTGCCACGCGGTTCACCGCCAGCGTGGCACACGTCAAGTTTATGGCGTTGTTGCCGGGGAGGCAACGTGCTTATTATTTTAGGATCTCTTGAACCCTAGTGTCTAGCTCTCATCCCTACCTCGCGATAATTTTCGCACTCTACACTTTTCAATTTCACTTGGACATACGGTGGATAGTAATTGTATAGTGCTAATTGACTGAATCGCCGTGCTACCATCGCAACTTGTGGTTCCCGTTTATGCAACCCGTGCTTTTGACGTGTTTGCCACTTGTGCAGTTCTCTCTCTCTCCTTTCGTATAAGATCCTGGCCCCACGACGAGAATGTTGCATGCAGTTTTAGGAGACATCTGGGATCACTCTCACCATATCCGCTGTTTGGCGCAGAGCTTAGCAGAATCACTGAATACTTCGAATATACTATCCCATCTGTCTGCCGCAGTGGAAAGTCAGAGGAGATATCGAGATACGCAGGAGCACCTTGCCGTGGAAACTCTCTTTCCTCATGGTGAAGTAGCGTATATCGACAACCCTGGTCTCGAATGTACTGAAGAAGAGTTGTCCGCGGAGTTTTGTCAGGAGATCCATCCGACCGGGGTTGTAGGCTACGTTGGACAGGAATCAATCTATCCCTTGCAGACTTCTATTGAGCGTCCCCGATCTTTGGACAATGATGAAACTAGAAACAGTTGTGGGGAACCATCGATGATTGAAACCTGTTTTCACCTACAAGCCTTCTTCCCGGACAATTATTATGAGCTTGAAAGAGACCCGGTGCCTTCCTCGATCGTTCCCACTATACCTTGTGAAACTTTGCCTTGCGGAACCGCGGCCGAGGGTGAGATTCCGAATGCTGGCTTCCGAGAAATCCACGAAGAACTCCTTTCCTTTGAGGATGCTCAGCTTGAGAAGTATGCGTCGGGGCATCAAGAAGTTGAGATGAAAGAATTACCGCCAGGGCTTAAATATGAATATTTGGGAGCTGGCTCGACCCTTCCGGTCATAGTCAACTCTTCACTGCCCAAAGACCAAATGACCAAACTTCTTGGTGTTTTAAAAATATTTAAGGGAGTCTTCGGATATGCAATTGAGGATTTAAAAGGGGTTAGCTTAGGCCTCTGCTCACACAGAATTCTGCTTGAAGATGAGCAAGCCTCCTCGATTGAGACACAACGGAGGCTGAATCCCATAATGATGGAAGTTGTAAAGAAGGAGATTGTTAGGCTTCTACATGCCGGTATTATATACCCTATCTCTGATAGTTGCTGGGTTAGCCCGGTGCACGTCGTACCCAAGAAAGGAGGAATGACGGTGGTTCGCAATGAGAAGAACGAGCTAATACCAACGATGACCTTCACGGGGTACAGGATGTGCATTGACTATAGAAAGCTGAACAAGGCTACGAGGAAGGATCATTACCCTCTCCCCTTTATTAACCAGATGCTCGAGAGACTGGCGAAGCATAATTATTTATGTTTCATGGACGGGTATTCAGGATTTCTTCAGATCCCTATTCATAACGATGACCAGGAGAAGACGACTTTCACTTGCCCATTCGGGACGTATGCATATAGAAGAATGCCGTTCGGACTTTGTAACGCCCCTGCTACATTCCAAAGACTCATGTCCGCTATCTTCTCCGACTACTCCCAAGACATCATGGAAGTTTTCATGGACGACTTCTCCGTCTATGGAACTAAGTTTGACTCGTGCCTCAGTAATCTAACTAAGGTCCTGGAGAGATGTCAGGAAAAGGGACTAGTCCTAAACTGGGAGAAGTGCCACTTCATGGTCCAAGAGGGAGTTGTGCTGGGGCACGTCATCTCTTCGAGGGGAATAGAGGTTGATAAGGCTAAAGTTGAAGTGATTGAAAAGCTTCCACCACCGCTCAATCTTCGAGGAGTCCGTGGTTTCTTAGGACACGCGGGATTCTATCGCCGCTTCATAAAAGACTTCTCGAAGATTTCCAGGCCGCTGACCCAACTCCTCGTGAAGGACGTGCCTTTCGTCTTCAGCGAGGAGTGTATGGAGGCCTTCCGCACTTTGAAGCAAGCTTTGATTTCCGCGCCCATAATACAGCCACCGAACTGGAATCTACCCTTTGAGCTGATGTGTGACGCTAGTGATTATGCGGTTGGTGCCGTCTTGGGGTAGAGGAAGGATAAAAATCTTCATGTCATATATTATACGAGCAAAACCCTTGATGCTGCCCAAAGAAATTATACTACCACGAAAAAAGAATTGATCGCGATCATCTATGCCATGGATAAATTCCGACAATATCTTGTTGGCGCCAAGGTGATCGTGCACACGGATCACGCGGCTCTTAAATACCTACTGAGCAAGAAGGAAGCTAAGCCACGACTCATTAGATGGATTCTCCTCCTCCAGGAATTCGACCTGGACATCAGAGACAAGAAGGGGGCGGAGAATTTTGTTGCCGATCACCTGTCCAGGATGCCCACTCTCGATTTAAATGCTACACCGATCGATGATTCACTCCCTGACGAACATCTCTTCTCTGTCTCTTCCTCCTGGACCCCCTGGTACGCCGACATTGCAAATTATCTGACTTGTGCCATCGTCCCCCACAATGTGAGCTTTCATCAGAAGAAGAAATTTTTCCATGAGGTGCGCAAATTTTATTGGGATGACCCCCACCTATACAAAACCTGCAATGATGGGGTGATACGAAGATGCATTCCTGAAACTGAGGTGACCTCCATCATTTCCCACTGCCATGGGCAGCAATGTGGAGGGCACGCGAGCACCTACAAGACCACCGCAAAAATTCTCCAAAGCGGATTCTACTGGCCTACACTCGTCAGGGACACACATGTTTATGTCCAAGCCTGCGATAAATGCCAAAGAGCTGGGAATATCTCCAAAAGGAATGAGATGCCTCAAC
Organism: Scilla litardierei; assembly: GCA_030789695.1. Taxonomy (NCBI): domain Eukaryota; kingdom Viridiplantae; phylum Streptophyta; class Magnoliopsida; order Asparagales; family Asparagaceae; genus Scilla; species Scilla litardierei. Next base: position 197,039,408 of record CM061141.1, read on the forward strand.
ACTACATCCTGGAGATAGAAATCTTCGATGTATGGGGAGTGGACTTCATGGGACTGTTCCCTTCCTCCTCGAGGAACCAGTATATCTTGGTGGCTGTAGACTACGTGTCGAAATGGGTTGAAGCGATGGCCAGTCCAACCAACAATTCCAGAGTGGTGGCCAAGTTCTTTAAAAGCAACATCTTCCCGCGGTTCGGTGTACCTCATGTCCTGATCAGTGACGGAGGGAGCCACTTTATAGAGAAGAAATTCTAGGCCCTCTTGAAATAATACGGGGTACAACACCGGGTGGGGCGTGCCTACCACCCGCAGACCAGCGGTCAGGCGGAGGTCTCTAACCGGGAGATTAAAAGCATACTGATCGCTCCGGGATGTGACCCAAAGAACGGTTGTAGTTTTACCGCAAGTGCACGGTGTAGCAGCGAGCGGGTTATCGAACACAGGGAGGACGAATGACCGTGCTTGTTCCAACCAACCTGGCTATTTAAGAGGGAAATTTGCCTTTGGCGATCCTGTCACAATCGTCAGACAAAAATGCGGAAATATCAAATCAAATAAAGAACGTCTAGGGAATGGGGAATCCCCGCTACTCACCGTATCTCATAAATGTGGTTCATCGGTATCAAAATTGCTAGGTTAGGATTTTGGATGAACTAGTTGCAACTGAATGTAGAACCAAGCTCACGCTCTCGCGCTGTTGCCGGTCTATAGCTATCCTAGGTTTGGGTCCAATCTCTTGCAAACCCTAGCCTAGGGAAACTAGCATTAGGATCAACATCATCGTCCAATCGCGCATCGAGCCCAATCTCTTGCAAACTCGGTCCACGACCTAGATTAGGATAGTTCCTACCCGTCCAATCTCTTGCAAACGAGTATCGACATGGAATTGCAATCGGGAATCCTAGTATCGGTCCAATCTCTTGCAAACCGATACTTCGAAAATTCGATTCCAACCCAATTCGGATTTCTAAGGTTTCCTATTGAATTGGGATCCAATCTCTTGCAAATCCCAATCGATATGAACTCCTAGCTAACCGTAATAAATTGATCCCAATCTAATCCCTAAACATCAATTCTAGCAAAATTTCTACTAATTCATCACAAATATGAAGTTGGGCTTGTAGGGTTCATCCCCACGCCCCAAGACGTGGAGACTACTCACAAATCATAGCAAGATCACAAAAATAATCAATGAAATAAGCAATAGAATTCATCACAATATTGAGATAAGCAATAAAAATAGAATTTTTAAGGAAAAGAGATGCAAACCAATGGAGTTCTTCAAATAATCCAACAAAAATCCAATATTTGCTTCTTCTCCAATCACAAGAATAAAGCTAAAAAGTAGATCTAAAAAGCTGTAAAAAATCTAAGAGAGAGCTCTCGAAACTAGGGTAAAAACAGGGTTTAAATAGCCCCAAAAATCGTCCAAAAATCGTGACCAAAATGCCCCTGCACAGCCTGTTTTCCGCAGTTTTCGCTACAGGCAGCGCATCGCACTCGGCCGAGTGACAAAAGTCGCTCGGCCGAGTGAAAACCCTGTAATTTTCCAGTAATTCGGGGCTTTCAGGGGTCTTCTCCTCGGGGGCGGCTCGGCCGAGTGAGTTGTCGTCACTCGGCCGATGGCTTCATAGTACTCGGGCGGACGGGATTAACCACTCGGCCGAGTGGGTCTTCTGAAGCTCAGGCAGCCGAAAAACAGTAACTTGGATGTTTTGGGAGGGCTTCGTCTGGGCGCCACTCGGGCAGACGAGATATCGTCACTCGGCCGATGTGGTCTCCGTCGCTCGGCCGAGTGCACATGTAAATCGTGTCTGATCTGATCGGCCGAGCGGTGTCTCGCTGGTCGGCCGAGTGGCTCCTCCACTCGGCCGAGTGAGACACAAAAAATGCCCAGATTGCTTATTTTGGCCTCCTCGTCGCTCCTGCGATGTTCATTCTTCTTCCGCTCCTCTCCAACAGCAAAATACCCCTCGGGGAGGTCGTCGGTGACCGTCTAGAGTAAGCGCATCTCGAGATCACTCCAAATCGCGCCAAATCACCTGAAATGCGACAAAAACAACAAATCGTGAAAAGCATCGCAATATCGTCGATATATCGTGAAAAACATGATTTGGGCGATCTAAATGGTATGCAAACATGCGGGAAAAGGGTGTAAAATAAGGAGTGATCAAAATCCCCCAAGCTTGCCTCTTACTCGTCCTCGAGGAAGATAAGTAAAAGGCGAACACGGTGGATTCGGAAAACGAAAACGGCGAAAAACGAAAAAAGAAAAACGAAGAAGAATGAAAACGAAATAAAATAAAGTAGAAAGAAAGAAGCGAAGAGGTAGGTTGCTAGATTATTTTCTCAGGACGCGGGTTCCACTTACTCATATAGCATGCACTGAATGGAAAATACATGTCAAAGAAATTTATTTTGATATCATAGTATAATAGTGCAAGTAGAAGTAGAAAACCCACGAACAACGATATAATCATGAAAAACGGAATAATTTTATAATTAACATCGTCTGAATCATTTAAAGCGGTATACAAATCACAGAACACACTTTTCAATTGAACGCTTTCTATCAGGAGTATAAGAGCATCACAATATAGAATAGAGAGAATAGAAAAGTATGGATTTCATGAAATGAACGCTAGGCTTAGATTTCTGGATTTCGTAGCACTAAAAATAATCTCACCGAGTATAGAATATTACTTAGCCTAGGTTGTCGTGCAACGTCAAGTAGTCACTCTCTCACACATCAATGGATCCCCTCCCCCAAGCTTATCTATAAGCGTGGTGGCATAAAAAAAATATTCACATCCCCATTTTTATATAGCTCCAAATGTAATAAGAAGAAAGAAGAAAGGAAGAAAGTGAGATGGGATCTTTTATTGAGGATTTTTCCTCTTTTTCTCCTTTTTTTTTCTTTTTTTTTTGATATAGCATATATGCACAACGATCCCAACTCAAAGAGAGATATAATGATATACAAGAATATTTTCTCTTCTCTCTCTTTTATATATATATATTTTTTTAGAATAAGAGATTTGGAGCTAGGAATTAATAGCGGGGGAAATGCCATATAATAGAATCGCTAAGGGGAGATTCACCAATGATTATAAAGGTAGAGAAATGATGTTCAAGATTTGTGGAGAAAGAAATAGATATAACTCTCGGTTCACTCTATAAGACATGCACGACAACTTCAGCAGGGTAATCTAATCTACTCAGTTTCGATCACAAAAAAGCTAACTAATCCAGATTTATCATGGCTAACATCATTCAATCATCCTGAAGTGAAGTGTACAATTCAAGCATATAGAAGTGATATAGGAAAAGAAATCAGTACTCCAGATATAAGCATTCAATGCGTGAATCTTGGTGTGTTTTCTGTGATAGCATGCATATGAATATTCAGACTCAGCTAATAATAAAATTTCATCCATTTTCATGTGGCAAAAGTGTGGGTTACTATCTCTAGATGCAGGGCAAGTCATAGCATATGATATCAGAAATAAAGTCTAAGACATGACAAATAAAGCATGCATATAGAGTAAGCTAAATACAACGTTATCATCATCACAGAAAAGTCATCTCTAGCATGAGATGAAAAAAGAAAAGAAATAAAGATAAAGGGAAAATAGAACTATTTACAATGCGACACACAGAAAAATAAGAAAAACGTGATGCATGTTAAAATAAAAGAAAAATAATGAAAATGAGTGCAAAAGTGAAAAACGGTGTGAAAAACTAAAAATAAAGGTGGCAAATCGAAAAAGAACGTGAGAACTCACTCCCCCAAGCTAAACGGCACAGTGTCCTCAATGTGCAAAGTGTGGCACACCGAGAGACAAGAAATGTGAGGGGAAAGTGAGGATGCATGCATGGAAAAATGAAAAGAAAAAGAAAAAATAAAGGAATGAAAATATGATGCGGACATGATGCATGCACAGATAGGAGTGATACAGATATATAAGTGGCACCAAAAACTCTCCCTCTCTCCCAAAAAAAGGTATATAAAGATGTGAGCAAAAAGATAATCCCAAAATAGGTGAGGGGAGGGGGGGTGGACAAAAAGGCATCAGGACCCAGCAGAAACGGGCAGCACACGGCAAAAGGAATCGATGGCATCAAGGGTGCCTAGGAAGGTGGTGCTGCACCGTCTCCGTCCTGAGGCGGAGGTGGTGGTGGTGGCTAGACAGGCCGCTGAGCGGGGGTGGGTGTGGAAGTGGTAGCAGGTCGGGTGTGTGTGGAAGTGTGGGCGGGAACCTGCTGGGTGGGTGGGGGTACACGCGGGAGACGCTCCAGAACCTGGGTGAGACAGTAGTGGATCTGCGGTAGCAGCTCGAAGCGGCCAGCCATCACAGAGACGGTGGCGGACAGGGTCCGAAGGTCGCCTCGGAGGCCACTCACCGCCCCCTCTAGAGCACGAATGCTCTGAAATACAGTGTCGGGGGGAGGTGGTGCAGAGGGACGCACCGATCGGGGCTGTGCAGGGCGTGGCTGGTGAACTCTGGTCGCGTATGTAATGGGCTCAGTGGGGAAGGGGACGAAAGGTGCCGCGCCTGCGAAAGTGGGCCTGGCCTCAGTGTGAGGCCGGGGCACCGGCTGGTGGGAAGTGGAGGCAGCAGCAGCGAAAGAAGAGTGCAAAAGTGGCAGCGAGGTGGCCAGAGAGGTCAGTGGCACAGAAGTGTGGACAGACGCCACGACGCTCTCGGAAAATACGGCAGCAGTGGAGACAGAGGGCTCTCCGCACTCGACTACGGTCGGCGGGCGCTCGGGTGGGGCAGAGGAAATCGGCTCGGCAGACAGAGGGCCAGTGGTGGTAATGGGTGCGGAGGTGGTGGAAGTGGTGACAGCCGCGGAAGTGGTGGAGGTGGTGGAAGTGGGCTCAGCTGAGGTACTCATGACACTAACAGAAGTGGAGACAGAGGTGTCAGGAGCAGCGGAAACATCAGGAATAGGCTGAGGGGCCACTGGGTCAACAGGGGCAGCAGGCTTGGCAGGGTGTGCAACAGGGTCTGCGGGGGCAGCCTGGGCAGCGTGGGCAGCGTGGGCCTGCTCGGCCTCCTCGGCCTCGAGCACGTAAGCAGCGGGGATGAGGACATCCACCGCAGGGAGCCAGTCGACGTGTGCTGGTGCAATCTGAGTCCGAGCTGGGCTCGGAAGAATCATGTAATCGGCCCCGAAAGGGCCGTGCAACCAGACCCAGTGACGCTCACCATGCGGACGAAGCATCTTCATCCGGGCCATAACATCAATCGACAGAGAAGTGGGGCCCGGTGCTCGTCGCAAGTCGTCGGGGAAGTCCTCGCCGGTCATAAGAGCAAGTAAGGTGATCAGGCCGCCGCAGCATATCGGTGAGCGAGCGCCCACCGATACAATGATGCGGTCTAAAAACCAAGCCGCGATATCGATCACGACGGCGGGGACAAGCTCATCGCCATCCCTAGATAGAGCTCTGGGACGTGTCATCGCATAGAGCATGTAGAGCTCTGGCGTAGACATCGTGCCCGGCTCATATCTAGCCAAAAATGTCGTCGCCATAAGGCGCTGAGCAATGCGTAGGCAGGGATGGACAATGGCCTAGGCCTTGGCCCTACTAGGGTCAAAGGCAGCGTGGAGACCCGTGATTCGTGACCAAAAGGCACCAGCATCGAAGGAAGGTGGGGGGATATGGGTAGGGGCGTAACCGCGATCGGCTCCGGGGACAGCAGGCCACGAGAAAAACGCTCTCATCATATCGAGAGTGACCTGGCACTCTGATCCATGAACCGAAACGAGCATCCCTCGTCGGTCCGGGCGATCGAACTCAGAACCTCAAGTGTCGGGCGGGTGAACGTGTCCGCCGACACCTGAAGGAAGTCGCGCCAACCCACGTTGTCGTACAACGTGAGTATCCCCTCTAGTACCCCCAGGCGTCCTAGGTCAGCGAGGTGTGCAAACCTGGAGGGTACGATCGAGCGCTGGGAGATACGGTAGAAGACGACGCGGTGTGCGTCGTCTCGGAACGTAATCCCGAGCGGCCCGACCAGTGGAGCCGGTGGTGGTGGCTGTGCAGCGGCAGGGAGAGGCTGTGCGGGCTGTGGGTGCACTGCAGGCTGTGCGGGGTGTGCGGGGCCTGCAGGCTGTGCTGGGTGGACGGCGTGTGTGGGAGACGGTGGAGGAGAGTCCTCCAACTCATGGGAGGGGCCGGCATCATCCGACCGCTTCCGCTTGGTGGAAGCTCTCTTCGACCGCGGCCGTGTCCGGGGCGGCATATCGGCCCCGAGCGCGCGCCGAAAAACGTGAAAAGTGTGGCGTGTGCAAAAATAGTGGAAGGAGTATACCCAGACACGCTGCGAGTGCTAAGCAGTGGAAGCGTGCGAAGACCGCGCCTCCGTGAAGTCCAAATCGGCCCGTAGAAGCTCCCCTGTGCTCCCCTAAGCTCCAAAAAGCAACCTGCGCATGAAATGGCGATATCAGTGAGTAATAATCAAAACGTATGGAGCATTAGGGGTATGATAGATAGATATGGAAATTGATTTGAGGTAGGGGTTCGTTTTAACACATGGATCCTCAAAAAATACACAAAAAGAGGAGAAATAGGCAATAAAAGTGATACCGGAGGTGGTAGGGGCGGCTGCCGCCGGCGGCGACTCGGGCGAGTCACGGCGGTGGGTCGGCCGGCGGTGGCTGGCCGAGCGGCGGCGATCGGGCGGCCGGTCGGGCGAGTGGGGGTCTGTGCGAAGCGAACGGGCGAGGGAAACCGAGGGGTCGGGCTCGTTTGGGGGTTTTTGAGATTTTGAAAAATGCGCCCCTCCCCGGCCCTTATATAATAAGAGTTACGACTCGGCCGAGTGACGTGGTCACTCGGCCGAGCGAGACCAATGAAAGTTTCCTCCCCGCTATCGCTTCGGCCGAGTGGCTTTGCCAGCCTCGGCCGAGTGGAGGAAGTCCATTCGGCCGAGTGACTCAAGCTACTCGGCAAGACTCGCCCTAGGAGGGTATCCGTTTTACTCGGCCGAGTGAAAATATATACTCGGCCGAGTAGAAGTTATACTAAAATCAAGAAAATAAACAGAGAGTTGGGTACAGCAGACTTCCCTCGTTCGTGAGCGGCTCGGCCGGACGAACTTGTGTACTCGGCCGAGTGACTAGTATGCTCGGCCGAGTGAGCCTTGTGTTCTGCTGTTTGTCTTCGTTTGGGCTCTAAACTCCGTCTTTCTTCCTCCAATCGATTTCATCTTCCTCCTAAGCGTCGAGCGCCTTCTTGGGGCGCTCCTCGTCATCTCGTTCATCCTCCTCATGATGGATCTACCTATCTCCTCTCCTGTCAAGAAAAATAGGACCCGTTATCACAAAATTTTTGGGCGAACGACTCAAAACACTAAAAATTTCTAAAACGAAAATAAAGACAAAGTTAAAATAAAGCAAAAACCGTCGGGTTGCCTCCCGACAAGCGCTCGTTTAAGGTCATGAGCTCGACCCCCTATAATTTTCAATCAATGCGGGATGTTTGGTGCATATGAGATGCACCCATCAAACTTTCCGGGGAGCGCGCTTGGATTTGGACGTGGCGGCGTGTTCTCCCTTGGTGGTCTCCCATCTCGAATAGTGTTGGGGGGAGGCTCCCCCAAGCTAGCATTTTCTCCGGTCAACGGCTTTACCGGTGACGCCGATCTCCGTGGCGGAGGAGCTTTCTTTGGAGACTTTAATTTCGAGAGCTTGCAGAGCTCTCGAATCCTTGCGACATCAGCGTCGCCTTCATCATCTTCAGCGGAGAGGTCGGGGGAATCACCTATCTTCTCATCTTGGCCTAAATCCGGGCCTTCCTCAAAATCTTCATCAAAAAGAGCGCCAATTGAGTGAGGAATCGCCTCCTCTATCACCTCATCAAGGAGGTCCATGTAGTCAAGTTCCTCGTGGTAAGGCATGTGCTTCATAGCCTTAGGAATGTGGAGCTCCACCTCGATGTTGCCGACGTTTAAAGTTAGGGTACCTTCGCTCACGTCGACAATCACTCCGGCGGTGGCGAGGAACGGGCGTCCAAGTATCAATGAAGTGTCTCCCTCCTCCTTAACGTCCATGATCACGAAGTCACATGGCAAGCATATTCCACCCGGGACTTGTAGCGGGATGTCTTCGGCGATCCCTACCGGCCTTGTTATTCGCCCATCGGCCAATTGAATGCGCATGTCGGTGGGTTTCAATTTTGTCCCGGTGTTTAGCCTTAAGAACATGGAGAGAGGCATGAGGCTCACACTAGCCCCTAGATCAACCAACGCCTTTTGAAGAGGGACGCCGCCCAAGGTGCAAGGAATCCGAAAACTCCCCGGATCTTTAAATTTTGCCGGCTCCTTCTCTCTCTTGGTGAACCAAGAGCCCTCCTCGGCTAGCATGATCTTCTCCTTCCTTTTCCTCCCCGAAATCAAGTCCTTCAAAAATTTAGCATACGTGGGGATCTCGACGATGGCGTCCAGGAAGGGAATGTTGAGGCTAACTCCTCTTAGGTACTCGAGAAATTTTGCTAGCCTTTTCTCCATTTTCTCTCTAGCGAGCCTTTGGGGGAATGGGACCGGTGGCATGAAGTGCCTCTCCTCAGCTCTAGATCTCTCCTTTTCTTGTGGCTCCTTCTCCTTTTCAGCTTCAACTATCGGCTCAATTGGCTCCAAGCTTTCCTCCACGGGTTCCTCAGTCGGAATCATAGCGGGGGTGGTGTCCTTCCCGCCTCTAGTAGTAACGGCAACTACGGCGTTGATGTGGCCGGTGTTGCCCCGTGGGTTTTGCTCCGGTTGTGCCGACAATCGTTGAGTGTTCCGATTGAGCAACGCCAATTGCTCCGATATTTGGGCCACAACGGTATTAAGGGAGTCTTGCCCCGCCTTCAAGGTAGCATTTACCTTATTTTGCTCGACCATGAACGCCTCCACTCTAGTTTCGAAGTCGGATCGTTGTGGAGCTTGTGGAGGGTTTTGATTTTGATTCCTCCACCCTTGGTTGTATCCGGGCGGCCTATATGGTGGAACTTGTTGCTTTGGTTGAAAGTTTTGTTGTGGAGGCCCCCTCGGCGGATAGTATTGTTGTTGGGGTGGTGGTGGCGGTCGAGTTTGTTGAGGCGGTTGTTGTGGCGGGTTCAAAGCTCCTTCATTGTTGGCGTAAGAGAATCCGGGATGATTTCTTGTGGCCGGATTGGCCCAATATCCTTGGTTCCCCGCAACATATTGTACTTGCTCCAAGGATCCTTCTACTTGCTCTCTTCCCGAATACATGGCTTGAGATTGGTCTTGCCAATCACACATTTGGTTGGTTGGAGCGGGGGTGGAAGGGCTTCCTTGGGGCTCCGTGATAAACTTCTCCAATCTCTCCACTACCTTGTGGAGAGAATCAAACTTGCTCGTAAGTTCCGCTACGGCCTTCGCCTCGTAGATGCTAGTTGGCTTTAAGGAGGACGTAGAGTGTCCTCGCTCATCGCCCCATTGTTGGTTATTTGAGGCCATCTCCTCAATTAGGGCCGTAGCTTCCTCGGGAGTCTTTGACAAGATAGCACCATTCGCCGCGGCATCAATAATTTGTTTGGTCCCCGGTTGGAGACCGTTGTAGAAGATATGGACTAGCTCCCAATCTTCTATACTGTGGTGCGGGCATTGATGCTGCAAATCCTTAAAACGCTCCAAAGCTTCATAGAGCGTCTCCTGTGGTCCTTGCTTGAAGGACATGAGAGCGCTCCGGATCTTCACCGTCTTGGATGGCGGATAGAATTTGTCAATAAATGCACCCGCCAACTCGTCCCAAGAGGTGAAAATTCCGTCAGCCTGCGTCCTCAACCAATAGAGTGCCTTGTCCTTTAGCGTGAAGGGGAAGAGACGCAGTCTGATGGCATCGATGGAGACCCCCGGCATCTGAAATGTGGCGCACTTTGACAAGAATAATTGGATGTGGTAGTGGGGGTTCTCATGGGCGTTACCATGAAATGGGTCTTGTTGCATCAAAACCACCAATCCAGTCTTTAGCTCGAAGTTCTTGTCAGCCGCCAACTCCGGCACGGCAATGGATGAGGTAGTAGAAGAGGTCTTAGGCCGAAGCCTATCGCGAATAGAAATTATCCTCGCCATCCTTGCCGCCAATTGTTCCGCAGTTTCCGGGTTGGTCATAAACCGCCCTTCCGGATTTTGTCTCCTTTCAGCTCTAAGTCTCCGCGCGGTACGTTCGATCTCGGGATCAAATAATAAAGCTTCAGGGTCCGCCGTAGATCTCGTGTACATGCACAGGGGAAAAAGAGTTTCAAAGAGATGATTAGTACCGTGGAAGGGTTAGGTAAGAAATAAGAAATAAAAATAATGATAAAAATAAAGTAATAAAAAAAGAAAGAAATAGCTAGGGTGAGAAAGAATCAAACGCAATCGCCTCCCCGGCAACGGCGCCAAAAACTTGATCGCTCCGGGATGTGACCCAAAGAACGGTTGTAGTTTTACCGCAAGTGCACGGTGTAGCAGCGAGCGGGTTATCGAACACAGGGAGGACGAATGACCGTGCTTGTTCCAACCAACCTGGCTATTTAAGAGGGAAATTTTCCTTTGGCAATCCTGTCACAATCGTCAGACAAAAATGCGGAAATATCAAATCAAATAAAGAACGTCTAGGGAATGGGGAATCCCCGCTACTCACCGTATCTCATAAATGTGGTTCATCGGTATCAAAATTGCTAGGTTAGGATTTTGGATGAACTAGTTGTAACTGAATGTAGAACCAAGCTCACGCTCTCGCGCTGTTGCCGGTCTATAGCTATCCTAGGTTTGGGTCCAATCTCTTGCAAACCCTAGCCTAGGGAAACTAGCATTAGGATCAACATCATCGTCCAATCGCGCACCGAGCCCAATCTCTTACAAACTCGGTCCACGACCTAGATTAGGATAGTTCCTACCCGTCCAATCTCTTGCAAACGAGTATCGGCATGGAATTGCAATCGGGAATCCTAGTATCGGTCCAATCTCTTGCAAACCGATACTTCGAAAATTCGATTCCAACCCAATTCGGATTTCTAGGGTTTCTTATTGAATTGGGATCCAATCTCTTGCAAATCCCAATCGATATGAACTCCTAGCTAACCGTAATAAATTGATCCCAATCTAATCCCTAAACATCAATTCTAGCAAAATTTCTACTAATTCATCACAAATATGAAGTTGGGCTTGTAGGGTTCATCCCCACGCCCCAAGACGTGGAGACTACTCACAAATCATAGCAAGATCACAAAAATAATCAATGAAATAAGCAATAGAATTCATCACAATATTGAGATAAGCAATAAAAATAGAATTTTTAAGGAAAAGAGATGCAAACCAATGGAGTTCTTCAATTAATCCAACAAAAATCCAATATTTGCTTCTTCTCCAATCACAAGAATAAAGCTAAAAAGTAGATCTAAAAAGCTGCAAAAAATCTAAGAGAGAGCTCTCGAAACTAGGGTAAAAACAGGGTTTAAATAGCCCCAAAAATCGTCCAAAAATCGTGACCAAAATGCCCCTGCACAGCCTGTTTTCCGCAGTTTTCGCTACAGGCAGCGCATCGCACTCGGCCGAGTGACAAAAGTCGCTCGGCCGAGTGAAAACCCTGTAATTTTCCAGTAATTCGGGGCTTTCAGGGGTCTTCTCCTCGGGGGCGGCTCGGCCGAGTGAGTTGTCGTCACTCGGCCGATGGCTTCATAGTACTCGGGCGGACGGGATTAACCACTCGGCCGAGTGGGTCTTCTGAAGCTCAGGCAGCCGAAAAACAGTAACTTGGATGTTTTGGGAGGGCTTCGTCTGGGCGCCACTCGGGAGGACGAGATATCGTCACTCGGCCGATGTGGTCTCCGTCGCTCGGCCGAGTGCACAGGTAAATCGTGTCTGATCTGATCGGCCGAGCGGTGTCTCGCTGGTCGGCCGAGTGGCTCCTCCACTCGGCCGAGTGAGACACAAAAAATTCCCAGATTGCTTATTTTGGCGTCCTCGTCGCTCCTGCGACGTTCATTCTTCTTCCGCTCCTCTCCAACAGCAAAATACCCCTCGGGGAGGTCGTCGGTGACCGTCTAGAGTAAGCGCATCTCGAGATCACTCCAAATCGCGCCAAATCACCTGAAATGCGACAAAAACAACAAATCGTGAAAAGCATTGCAATATCATCGATATATCGTGAAAAACATGATTTGGGTGATCTAAATGGCATGCAAACATGCGGGAAAAGGGTGTAAAATAAGGAGTGATCACATACTAGAAAAGACGGTGGCCAATTCTAGAAAGGACTGGTCATCAAAGCTTCCTGACGCGCTTTGGGCCTACAGGACGGCATTTAAAACTCCTATCGGCACAACTCCCTACCGGCTTGTCTATGGGAAAGCTTGCCATCTTCCTGTGGAATTGGAGCATAAGGCATTTTGGGCAGTTAAGAATCTGAACTTCGACACCAAGAAGGTAGGAGTGCACCGGCAGTTACAACTCAACGAGCTCGACGAAATCCGGCTCAATGCATATGAGAACGCCAAGATCTACAAGGAGAAGATGAAGCGGTGGCACGATAAGCGAATCTTGAAGAGGGAATTCAAAGAAGGGGACTTAGTTCTCCTGTTCAACTCAAAGCTGAAGCTCTTTCCTGGAAAACTCAAGTCAAGGTGGTCGGGGCTAGGGATGGGAACGGGCCGGGCCGGGCCGGGCCGAGCCGGGCCAAATAGATGCCCATTTCAAATGGGCGGGCTTTCGGGCCGGCCCAAAGCCCATATGGGCCTTTTCTGGAATGCCCAAATGGGTTCAATGGGGCTTTGGGTCCGTCCATTGGGCTTTGGGCCTGCCCATCGGGCCTCTTAATAAATTACAATAAAAACAATCTGAAAACGAAGAGCGCCTCCAAGACACCCAGCTCGCTCGAGATCGAGGTCACCGCCGAGCAGGATCCTCGAGATCGAAGTCGCCGCTGCCCATAAGAAAACCCAGGCAACAACCCAATTCTAAATCTCCCCCAAACTGCTCAAAGCTCTCATTTTTACTTAAAATTACTAACCAAGATCCAATTTTTCAGCCAGTTAAAATGACATACAATCGGTGTAAAATTAACAAAAGTTAGGTGCTAATTCCCTGTAAAAGTAGAGTTATTTCTACTTGAGCTCCTCACTAGAGCCATGTGGGCGTTAGCAACTTGGAAGCAAGTGCAAATGTGCATTGCAATCCTCGGCTGACCCGTGTGAAACACAGCCGCTGGCTTAGCTTTTTGGCATATAAAATGCAGAGATATTTGAGCTAGGAAAAAAAATTATAAAATATAAAATATTTGGCATCCTCGCCCAGCAATGCTTCTCTCTCTCTTGAGCTCTTCCCTTCTTTTGTAGTTAGTCTTTGCTTTAAATCCAAGCAAAAAACAAGATAACTAAAGGAAGATGAGGAGTTCTTTTTTTGATGTGATGTTAATTTGAGGCCCTCGTCAAAAATTGCTCATCTTGGAGATCACGGTGTTGCTCTTGACATTCTCCCCTCTTCTTCTTCTTCAATTTCTTCATCAAGTTTTATTCTTTTCCCCTAATTTCACGGATCAAAACCTCTCCTTTATTCAATATTCCTTTTTTCTGACTGTTTTTTCACAGACCCAGATGGTAATCTCTACAGTCCGATCGGCGATCGCCGGTGGAACGGGAGCGCACGCCCACGCCCCTTCCCTGACAAACTTGGTGGCGGGATCGAACCCCGGTAACCGGCCGGAATTGTACCTCCTCTTGGCCTCCATCCTGCACTCCATCGCATACCGAATTCGGCCCCGAAACGCCCTCTGCAGGTCTGCGATGAATCCGAGCACATCTCTGGTCAGAATCTCGCGAATTCGGCGTCGTACCGGCCTCGTATCTCAACGCCATCGGGCACGTCGTAGTGTCCTATGTTATCGTCGCATCTGTCAAGGCGCCAGGCGTCTTAGGGGAGGGATCCGGCGGTGCGCATCGGCCAGAGGATGAGCGGTCGAGGAGCCCTAACTCGCGAGACTGGATGGCAGAAAAAAAGCCCGATGGGCAAATGTTTTGATCGGGGCGGGCGAGTTCGCATTTCATCTGGGCGGCCCGATCGGGCTTTGGGCGGCCCGATCGGGCTTCGGCAAAGAAAAGCTTTTGGCCCGAAAATCAATAGGGCATTTAATATTGGGTTCGGGCTGGCCCGATGCCCGAATGGGTATGATTATCACCCGGGCTTTTCGGGCTGGCCCGATTGGGCACCGGGCCAGCCCTGACCCATTCTCATCCCTAGTCGGGGCCGTTCCGCGTCACCAAGGTTTTCCCGCATGGGGCTATTGAGATAATGGGAAGGGATGAGCCGTTTAAAGTCAACGGACATCGTCTGAAACACTATGCAGTTGGAGAACCAGAATTCTCTCCGGTCGGATCCCCAACGAGCGGCAACTCTTCCTCTAACCCTCCGGATCCTAATTGACCACCGCTAGAGGCGTCGAGCTAAACGACGTTAAACGAAAGCGCTTCATGGGAGGCAACCCATGTTCTAAACTTATGCTTCGTTTTTAGGATTTTTTCTACTTTATTTTTCTCTATCCTTATAAATAAATCCAGCCGAAACAACTTCCGTGAAGGAACTCAGGCGATTCTTGGGTTTTGCAGAAAACAAGGCCCCAACCGATCGGGTGAGTTCCCACCCGATCGATTGGGATGTATCAGATACAAGCCGCATCTGTCCCCAAATGAACAGATCGGGTGAAGAATGGAGAGACCGGGTGACAGACCGGGTGATCTGGGGAGAAGTCTCGGAAATTTTTTGGGAAATATCAACCGATCGGTTGAGTTAGAGCGCGATCGGTTGAGGCGACCGGGTGAGCAACCCCCAATTCTCGGGAAAATTTGGGAAACGGTCAACCGATCGGGTGAATATTCACCCGGTCGGTTCGCCTGTAGCTGTTGGCCGACAGGAAACTTTCGAAATTGGCCTACCCGATCGGGTGAGAACTCACCCGATCGGTTCATTTTCGCCCCTATAAATACCCCTATCGGACGATGACAGCCACCCGACCCCCGAAAATCCCCTTCACCAGGCTACACACTCTCCAACTATCGAATCGACCTTCTCCACTCAACATACTGCCCCTAAACCATCATCCCCTCTCACTCCCATACTTCCCCACCCCCGCCACCTTGCCATCGTCGACGTTCCATCATCAAAACACCCAAACCCTAACCCTAACCCCCAAAATTTTCAAAAACCTGTTTCTTGTCGGATCAGCGAGCGGCGGCTTCCCGAATTGCTCCCTCCTACTACGCGAGCCCCCCGGGAGCTTGATCTTGCTACATCGATGGGTAACACTCTTCCACTCTACACATCTCTTACTTTATCTTTAATATCCTAAATTGGTGTTGTACCTGCTTGACTTGCTCTATATTTATCATAAGCACGCCCCCACTTTCCTTTTCGCTACCCACATAGTCACCATGTCTAAGAAAGGGAAAGAGATTGCATCATCTTCACGCCGTGATCCGCTCTACGGCCCCTTTTCCCCCTCTTTCCTTGGCATAAACCCTTCTACGGAAGAACAGTCTGACCGTTTGCGAGCACTACTTCATCGCCCGATGAGACCTACACTCTTCGCCGATCTCCCCACACTCGAAGCTCTAGGGCTTTCGAACGGCGTCGCCAGAATTTTAAACTGTATCGGGTGCCATACCCTCTCTTACATCCATGCTCACACACACAGAAATCTCACGCTTGAATTCCTCAGTTCCCTCGAGTTGTTTGATGGGGGTTTCTCCTTCCGCGCTTTCAACTGCGATTTTTCTCTGGGTTTCATCGAGTTGAACAATATCCTCAACCTCCGTCACCCCGATCTTAATACTGAGCATTTCACCCACGATCGAACTGACATCTACTCTCAATTCCGGGCTGATGGTGTTTGGCAACGATTTACCCGGTACACCACCTTTCCACCCGAGGCTCTTGCCTCCTACATTATTCACCCGTGTTACCGCCTCACCCATTGCATCCTCGCCAACACTGTTTTCGCCCGCGTGGATGTGTCCACTGTATCTAGGGATGAGCTCTTCTTTCTCTATGCCATGTCCGATGACAGGATCCTTGGGCACATCCCTATGCCCATAAACGCCGCTCATTGGATCGTCCACGAAATTTTTGCTGTTAGCCGCGCCAATTCTGGATCCATCTGTTGTGGTGGGATGATCACTCTTATCGTCAGCTGTGTTTTGAGGGTGCCTCCCGACCTCCCTATTTTGCCTGGACGTAGCCGTATTGATCGCAATTACTTGATCGATATCAATATGCTCACTCCCTTCGGTGAAGACCGTTTTGTCTACCTCTATGGCCCCGCCTGCGCACCTTTCGCGATCCTGCCACCTTTAGCCCATTTGCGGCTACCCTACCCCCCATCTCATCTGCCTTGGGAGAGTTACCATGATCCTTGGTATTCTCCATTAGTGCATCTACCACCCTTGGATCCTCCCGATTGGCACCCAACTGTCGGCCCACCTGGTACGATCTTTCTCCACCACAGCCCCCCCGGTGCACATCGATCCTCCCGTGCTCCAGCCTGTCGCCCCTCCTTCCCCCATAGGCACACCCTCCTCTTCCTCTGAGGATTCCTTCATTCACTATTCCCCACCCTCCTCCCCTTCCCCTACCATTCCAATACCAGCGAATCCGATTGACTCTCCCTTGCATATCTCTGCATTTCACGATCACATTTTATTCGCTAGCACTGTCATGTCTAGCTTGGGGGACGTCTATTTTGGTGTGTTGTCGTGTTTTGTTGTTTTTCTCATTTTTGTGTGTGTGCTTATTTTTCCCCTTTTGAGTGTCGTGTCGTGTGGTTTTATTTCTATTTTTGTGTCGTTTGATTTTGATTTTGATCTTTCTTTATTTTCAGTCTCATCTCTGTGTTTCCCTCGTTTTCATTTCTTTTTGTGTCGGTGCGTATTCCCCCCATCTTCATTGCCCTCCTGTCACGCCCCGCTTCCCAAAATGGACGGAAGCGAAACGTGACGAGGCCCGCTTAGGCCAGAGCTTTAGAAGCTCGGACCCAATAAGCGTCTGTAGGGGTACCATTTTAAAAGATTTTCAGGTTCTTGCATTTTTATAGTTCGAAACAACAAAAGTACAGAAAAGAAATTGCATTCATTAAATTAGAGATATGATATCCAACAAGTACAAAGTCTAAAAAGAAGCCTAAGCGTGGAAACAAACTATCTAAAAGAAAACTGAAAGTAGTAACCTCTGAAAGTGGCGACTAAAAAGACCTCAAGGTCTGGTCCTCGTCAGGCACGTGCTCTGGGTCGACGTCCTCGGCTCCTCGTGCTCCAGCGAGTCTGCCTCGCCCACGATCTCTGGCTGAACACCTGACGTACAGCACCCAAGAAAAAGGAACTGTACGTCAGGTAAAGTCTACAAGAAGGGTTAGACTTTACTGCAAGTGCACCGAACTTTAAACAACGGTTTACTGGTTGATTAGCATGTTGAGGTTATAACAGAGTAACACGACAGGAAGTAACGCAGCAGGAAAGTAAAACGGGACAAGTAGTAGTCGTAGCGTGTGCTACCAACTACGGGACTAACCTACAGGTGTCAAGACAAGACGGGACGTGATGGAAACAAGGCAGGACAAGACAAGTGAGACACGAAAGGGTTCACGCCTTACGGTTCGAGGGGGATCAGACCCTCTTACCGTGCACACGCTCAACCCAACCCCAAACCCCAAGACAAGACAAGACATGACACCAGTACAAGGGATCACTCGCTCTAGCTTGGCGAGTGCCCTATTGCCCGCAGGCTGAGAATCAGTACAAGGGATCACTCTCTCTAGCTTGGAGAGTGCCCTATTGCCCTCGGGCTGTGTATCAGTACAAGGGTTCACTCTCTCTAACTTGGAGAGTGCCCTATTGCCCGCAGGCTGTGAATCAGTACAAGGGATCACTCGGCGAGTGCCCTATTGCCCAGCGGGCTGTGCAAGACGGGACGTGACGTGACACGACGGGAAGGGTTATTCTATGGTGTCCACACACACGCACACACATGATAGCCCTACAGCATCAAAAGTTGTTGTTGTCAGGCTCAGACTTCGTCGTCAGGTCTGAGCCGTCAGGAGTCGTCCCGGACGCTATCATTTCACGTCAGGTTCTATTTGTTCACAGTTAACCGTTCTAACCAACTAAGGCCTAAGCACGGCCAAAAGTGCAAGTGGATACACTTGCCTGCGATGGCGAGTGTGTCGTCCTCCCGAAGCGTCTCGTCCAGTCGTCGCGTCCATGGTAGTCCGTCTGAAATATCGCCACGGCGACGATGTCAGGTCTCAAATTTATCAAATCCTATTAGGTTTCATTTCTAGGTTTTCGGGACTATCCTATTCGTCAGAAGTCGCTTTTTGATGTATCAACCTAATCGACGATCTATCCTATGTGCACAGTCAAATTAGTCCGTTCGTCGATTTTCTATGTTCAAACAACATTTTACAGGAGCTGGAAAGTAAATTTAGTTCAAGTTGACGGTTTTTAGTTTAGGGTTCAGTCAGCTATTGTGGGGGTTTCTACGAGTTTCGGGGAACCAACCTGAACCGGAGTTTGCTGTAGATTGGATGTCGGGTCTGATCGGAAAACTCCTCAGCTTCAGATCTGGTCCTCGCACGTCTCTCCAAAAGTCGAACTTGCGACGCAGGCCTACGACGTGTCGTAACGTCGTAGACGGAAAATCCGCGAAGTGGCACGTCCAAGTGGGGCCCACAGCAGTGCTAGGGGTCCAAGGGAGGCCCACAACACCTCAGGAGCACTTGGGGGGCCCACCACAGGAGTTGGTGTGGGAGAAACCCACTTGCGACGAAGTTCGGTCGGTCGGGCTTGGTCGGTGCGGTGGTTCCTCTCGGTCAGACCGAGAGGGGCTCTCGGTCGTGCAAGTTGCAGCGCAGCGGGGGCGGGAGCTTGGGCGGTGCGAGGGATTCCCTCGGTCAGACCGAGGGATCCCGTCGGTCGCAGCGGGGCGACCAAGCTACAACGTTGCAGCTTGCAACGAAGCGGAGCAGCGCGGGCTGTTCTCTCGGTCGGTGCGGGGAGCGGCCTCGGTCAGGCGCTTGGCGATGCGGAGAGGAGCGGAGCGGTGGCAACGAAGCTGGGTGCGGAGCGGGCGCTCGGTCTGACCGAGCGGTGCTCTCGGTCGGAGCGGGCGACAACGGGGGCGCTTGCAGCGGAGCGTTGCAAGCGGCGCTGCGGAGCGGAGCGCCGGTCGTGCACTAGGATTTGCGGGGGTTGGCTCCGGTCGTGCACTGGGCGATCGTCGCAACGTTGTGACGAACGTCGGGAAGATGTTTTTGACGGCTAGGGTTTGTGTAATGCAAAAAGAATTTATCCTAGGGCTAATATAAATAGGTTAGAGCTAGGGTTAGAGTTAGGGTTTAATAAAAACGTAATTAAATAATTAAAATAATTAATTAAAAATAGATTTACTCTTCTCTCCCTCACACGAGATGGGTGCAGCCAAAAATTCTGAAACTTTGACTAAAAATTCTTTAAAGCGTTATTATAATATAGGAATTTTGTTGTAATTAAAACTCTTATAAAAATAGTTTTTAAAATTATTTAAAACTTTCAAAAAAATGGAAAATAGGTCAAATTAAGTCTCGGGACGACTAAAGGAAGAGGGTGGAGAAGACAGATTTAAATTTCGATGTCGAGAGACGAAACTAAAATTCGAAACGTCTCGCATCAAAACAGAAAGTCGCGACGTCACGTCAAATAAGTTAGTATCGCGGAAGAACGACTCGAGATATGTCGTTCCTAAGTTATTCCACAATCTAATACTTTCAGAGATGATCACGACGACATACCACACAAAACGTTCAAATACAAATAAAGTCTAAAATAAACACGTGCACGATCGAAAGCACGTGCACGAAGAAGGTACGATAGAAACAGGCCGTTACATTCTACCCACCTTAGAAATGATTCCGCCCTCGGAATCACTCACACTAGTAATAATATCACCCATATAACCTTATACCCGCAGCTATCATATCTACCCATAAAGATTTCTAATCCTGTAACTTCGAACAACATTCCTCAATAATCCCTCATAATCCTTTTTTTCACTGGGCAAAGCCACGACTAAACTCACCTCCTATTAATATAGATCCACCACTACCGTTCCAATTTCCAAGTCCAAGTTCTCAAAAAAAAATAATCATCTTCTGATATCGTACCACTCCACTAAACATCATCATCGCTCATTAATATTTTCTTTTGAATTTCTAAAAAAATTTTTTTCCAACATTAATAAATCTCCAAAAATGAGATTCTAGCCATCCACCAATCCAAGACAAAAACATTTGTCCATCCTATAATACATTCACCAATCAGCAATCGTCGTGTCTTCACTACATTCTCGTCATATCTCCCCATAAATTCATCCACCAAATAATTTGATCTGCCAGAATTACCCCTCATCCTGCTCACTATAACTAATCCCAACCAATATTAAGTCCGGCTACCTAAACATCCATTAATCTCATCACGTCGTGTTATTCTCAAAGTCTTCTCACATCAACTCATCAATCAAGTCTCGATGCTAATAAAAACTCTACTCAAACTCATGATCACCCTAACTCATACTATTCTCCGTAGTTACTCCTATCTACTACCCGTCTAAGCCTCAAGTCTAATAAGTTATCATCTCCTCGCATATAATTTCATTCAAACAGAATTCTCCATTGAGTCCACCACACTTCGGTTTTTTAAATAAGTCTGAGACAGTTCATTATTTTCATCCAAAAAATATTCTAATCCATCATCCTTGTGTTCCCAAAATCAATTAATCATTGCCATAATAAAACTCATCTCACTCCAAGCCTACCTGCAAACAAAAATCCTATAACGATAATAGCTAGCCCCAATTAATATAACAACCATAAACACGAAAATTTTGTTTAAGGGAGAAAGAAGAGAAGAGAAAGAGAGATTTAAGGCCAAGGAAATATTTTAAAACATTTGGGGAAAAACGTGTGGTGTTGCGGTAATGGATGAGGGAGGTTAAGTGATTTGTGATCTTGTGAGCTAGTTTTAAAACTTTAAAGATTTGGTTTTAAAAAAACAAAGTTTTGATATGATCCACATACAACCAAGATAAACCATTCATTAAAATTAAAACTCAGTCTAAGGATCTGCCTGCGATGACACCATTCATATAAGTATGATTACCGTCATTCAGACAACTTCCAGCATACCATGGTTAAGACTGAGTACACATTCAAGACACAGGAGACAAACATCAGGATCCTAAAGATGACACACTCATACAGGTCTACACACTCTACCTATACTCAGGCACTGCAACGACATCACCTACCAAAGGGCCTACTCTTAAACTGAAGATAGCATGGATAACTACAAGGTCTAAAGTCTAAATAAAAGAAGGAAAGAAAACTAAATCAAAAGCGGAACGAAATAAGATCGGAAGGAACGAGTTCAAATAAGGCAAGATAAGGAGGTAGTTGGTTGGGTGGAAAACGATTGTTTTGCAAATGGAAATAAGTTTTCACAAAGATTTTGAAATGTGGTCACGAGGAATATAGAACAGATATGATAATAATAATAAAAATAATTGAAGTTCCACCTAGTCCAGAAAATATTTTAAAAGTATGAACTGTAAGTGATTTAGGAATAGATATGGTAGCCCAGAAAAATATAAATTGAATTATCAAAATGTTAACACGGTTTTAAAAATGAAAATATGAAAGATACCGATTTGAAATAATTTCCAGATAGTAACTTGAAAATTGACGACCAAGGAGATTTCAAAATCTAAGAAGGAACTTTTAATCGAAAAGCAATAAATTTTAAATATATATAATAAAGGGTTTTCAAGGAAGTCAAACCGAGCGAAGAATTTAATAATGGGTTTCGAAAACAAGAAATAAAGGAAATAAAAGTGGGATGAGGTAGCGATTGTTTTGTAAATGAAAATGAATTTAAACAAAGGTTCTTGAAGTATGAGCACGATGAACATAGAGATGTTTATATGTAAGAAATTTAAAATCCCCCTTTGTTTTAGAAAAATATTCTAAAGTACGTACGTAAATGGTTAAAAGTAAATTTCTTAGGTTAGAAAAATGATATATTGAATTCCCGAAATGGTAACAAAGTTTTAAAACTAAATACGATGGATACTGATTCGAAAATAAGTACGAGGTCGTAACATAAAACTTTTACGACCGAAAGGTTTCAAAATTTGCGAAAGAATTTTAACTTAACCGAAAATAAGAAATTTTAAATAATTAATAAAAGTTTTCAAAGAAGTCAAATTGGGCGGAGAATTTAATAATGAATTTTGAAAATACTTTTAAAGGAAGCAGGTTTTGGGAAAGGGGAAATTTTGAAAATAAATACAAGATAGTAGAAATATATTGTGTAGTTTATAAAAGTATTATATATATTTTGGAAACAAGGCAAATAATGCGAGATATTGACTTAAAACATTTACGTCCAAGAAAGCTCCAAGTCAATTAAAAGTCTTAACTCGATCCAAAACAGCAAATTTTAAATATATAATATAGGGGTTTTCAAAGAAATCAATCTGGAGCGAAAACTTAATAAGGAAAGTCGAAAATACTTTTAGAGAAGGTAGAATTGGTCAGGGAAGGGATTTGAAGGATCAATGATGATCATTAGGAAACGATCACGAGAATCGAGAGAAAGGAAAAATGATCGCATGAAGATTACGCGTAAGATATAAATCGTGAAGAGCTACAATGGGACTCTATGGTCGATAGCACAAAAATTTACAAGGATCAGAGGGATGCTAGAGGACAAGGGTTCTAATCATCGGGTCGTCTAAAGATTTAGGATAACTCAGCTCTAAAACTTCCTAATGAGCTAGAATATAATCAGGATCTAATGAGAAGGTTCCTAAGAGAATCGAGGTTACGTTCTGCTGGGCTCGAAGTCGATGGAGCTGGGCGAGCGACTAACTAAAAGAAGGTCTCTAGATATCTAATATGATCAGGGTCAAATGGGGATGCTAAAATAGTCTAGGACGAGGACGACTAAATCTTAACCAAGGCATCAAGCTATCAAACTGGGACGTCTACTTAAGTCTTCCTACTATCTAAGACTGGGAAACTAATTCAGACTCGTACGTGGATATTAAATGAATGCGGTACTTTTATTGTTCCGAACTTTTGCAAGACCTGCATGGGCCACCACTGAAACCTGTCACGCCTCGCTTCCCAAAATGGACGGAAGCGAAACGTGACGAGGCCCGCTTAGGCCAGAGCTTTAGAAGCTCGGACCCAATAAGCGTCTGTAGGGGTACCATTTTAAAAGATTTTCAGGTTCTTGCATTTTTATAGTTCGAAACAACAAAAGTACAGAAAAGAAATTGCATTCATTAAATTAGAGATATGATATCCAACAAGTACAAAGTCTAAAAAGAAGCCTAAGCGTGGCAACAAACTATCTAAAAGAAAACTGAAAGTAGTAACCTCTGAAAGTGGCGACTAAAAAGACCTCAAGGTCTGGTCCTCGTCAGGCACGTGCTCTGGGTCGACGTCCTCGGCTCCTCGTGCTCCAGCGAGTCTGCCTCGCCCACGATCTCTGGCTGAACACCTGACGTACAGCACCCAAGAAAAAGGAACTGTACGTCAGGTAAAGTCTACAAGAAGGGTTAGACTTTACTGCAAGTGCACCGAACTTTAAACAACGGTTTACTGGTTGATTAGCATGCTGAGGTTATAACAGAGTAACACGACAGGAAGTAACGCAGCAGGAAAGTAAAACGGGACAAGTAGTAGTCGTAGCGTGTGCTACCAACTACGGGACTAACCTACAGGTGTCAAGACAAGACGGGACGTGACGGAAACAAGGCAGGACAAGACAAGTGAGACACGAAAGGGTTCACGCCTTACGGTTCGAGGGGGATCAGACCCTCTTGCCGTGCGCACGCTCAACCCAACCCCAAACCCCAAGACAAGACATGACATGACACCAGTACAAGGGATCACTCGCTCTAGCTTGGCGAGTGCCCTATTGCCCGCAGGCTGAGAATCAGTACAAGGGATCACTCTCTCTAGCTTGGAGAGTGCCCTATTGCCCTCGGGCTGTGTATCAGTACAAGGGTTCACTCTCTCTAACTTGGAGAGTGCCCTATTGCCCGCAGGCTGTGAATCAGTACAAGGGATCACTCGGCGAGTGCCCTATTGCCCAGCGGGCTGTGCAAGACGGGACGTGACGTGACACGACGGGAAGGGTTATTCTAGGGTGTCCACACACACGCACACACATAATAGCCCTACAGCATCAAAAGTTGTTGTTGTCAGGCTCAGACTTCGTCGTCAAGTCTGAGCCGTCAGGAGTCGTCCCGGACGCTATCATTTCACGTCCGGTTCTATTTGTTCACAGTTAACAGTTCTAACCAACTAAGGCCTAAGCACGGCCAAAAGTGCAAGTGGATACACTTGCCTGCGATGGCGAGTGTGTCGTCCTCCCGAAGCGTCTCGTCCAGTCGTCGCGTCCGCGGTAGTCCGTCTGAAATATCGCCACGGCGACGATGTCAGGTCTCAAATTTATCAAATCCTATTAGGTTTCATTTCTAGGTTTTCGGGACTATCCTATTCGTCAGAAGTCGCTTTTTGATGTATCAACCTAATCGACGATCTATCCTATGTGCACAGTCAAATTAGTCCGTTCGTCGATTTTCTATGATCAGATCTGGTCCTCGCACGTCTCTCCAAAAGTAGAACTTGCGACGAAGGCCTACGACGTGTCGCAACGTCGTAGACGGCAAATCCGCGAAGTGGCACGTCCAAGTGGGGCCCACAGCAGTGCTAGGGGTCCAAGGGGGGCCCACAACACCTCAGGAGCACTTGGGGGGCCCACCACAGGAGTTGGTGTGGGAGAAACCCACTTGCGACGAAGTTCGGTCGGTCGGGCTTGGTCGGTGCGGTGGTTCCTCTCGGTCAGACCGAGAGGGGCTCTCGGTCGTGCAAGTTGCAGTGCAGCGGGGGCGGGAGCTTGGGCGGTGCGAGGGATTCCCTCGGTTAGACCGAGGGATCCCGTCGGTCGCAGCGGGGCGGCCAAGCTGCAACGTTGCAGCTTGCAACGAAGCGGAGCAGCGCGGGCTGTTCTCTCGGTCGGTGCGGGGAGCGGCCTCGGTCAGGCGCTTGGCAATGCGGAGCGGAGCGGAGCGGTGGCAACGAAGCGGGGTGCGGAGCGGGCGCTCGGTCTGACCGAGCGATGCTCTCGGTCGGAGCGGGCGACAGTGGGGGCGCTTGCAGCGGAGCGTTGCAAGCGGCGCTGCGGAGCGGAGCGCCGGTCGTGCACTAGGATTTGCGGGGGTTGGCTCCGGTCGTGCACTGGGCGATCGTCGCAACGTTGCGACGAACGTCGGGACGATGTTTTTGACGGCTAGGGTTTGTGTAATGCGAAAATAATTTATCCTAGGGCTAATATAAATAGGTTAGAGCTAGGGTTAGGGTTAGGGTTTAATAAAAACGTAATTAAATAATTAAAATAATTAATTAAAAATAGATTTACTCTTCTCTCCCTCACATGAGATGGGTGCGGCCAAAAATTCTGAAACTTTGCCTAAAAATTCTTTAAAGCGTTATTATAATATAGGAATTTTGTTGTAATTAAAACTCTTATAAAAATAGGTTTTAAAATTATTTAAAACTTTCAAAAAAAATGGAAAATAGGTCAAATTAAGTCCAAAAATTGTAAAATAATTTTAGGGTGTTCGGGACGACTAAAGGAAGAGGGTGGAGAAGACGGATTTAAATTTCGATGTCGAGAGACGAAACTAAAATTCGAAACGTCTCGCATCAAAACAGAAAGTCGCGACGTCACGTCAAATAAGTTAGTATCGCAGAAGAACGACTCGAGATATGTCGTTCCCAAGTTATTCCACAATCTAATACTTTCAGAGACGATCACGACGACATACCACACAAAACGTTCAAATACAAATAAAGTCTAAAATAAACACGTGCACGATCGAAAGCACGTGCACGAAGAAGGTACGATAGAAACAGGCCGTTACACCTCCCGTACTCACTTATATTGCATTGAGGGCAATGCAAACTTCAGCTTGGGGGAGTCGCACTGTGTGCGTCATTTGAGTCCTTCTTTTTCGTTTTTGTGTCGTTTTCATCGTGTTTTTTATTTTATCTTTTTTTTCTCTTCTCATCTTTTTATCTCTTTCTCCTAGAGATGAACCCTATGATGAATCGCCACAAAATCACATACACCTAGCATGTCATCGATAATCACACTCACTGACCCTAGGGTTTCGGGTCCTCTTGCATTTCACGCATCGTGGGTCCACTCAGCTTTTTGTGAGTCGTGCATCGTGCCTAGCTATTTGGTGTGCTTCTACTTTGTGATTTTACTTTATATACCTGTCCAGGAATGACCCCTAGATTATCATGCTTCGATTTGAATATGCGGTATTTGCTTCTACTATATGCATGCTATATTTATATCGTATATTTCAATACGCATGCGTCGGGATTCCACAATTAAGGACTAGGATAACCCATTTAGCCTATGCTCTATTTAGCGAGAATAGTTTCCTTTGCCCAAGTGTTTAGATTTCGACTTCTTTTTAGTTTTACTTGGTGCAATTCCCCTCGTCGTGTACCGTTCTCCCACTTGGGAGAGTACACATGTGTATAGCCAAAAACCCAAAAATAAAAAAAAAGAGAAAAGAATAGAAAAACCCAAAAAGAAAAGAAAAGAAAAATTTTGTATAGCCAAAAGCCAAAAAAAAATACAAATACCCAAAACCCAAAAAAAAATCCAGTGTGAATATTTTCCTACTTGCCGTGAATAAGGAGAAGGAGAGAATTTGCACCGAGTGTTCTACTCCACATCTTCTCAAACCCCATCGTTTTTGAAAACACTTGGCTTAGGAACTTTTTAGATAGTATCTAGGCTATAGTGGCGTGATTTCCGTAACCCTAGTTGTGGAGTCCCCGATGCATGCTACGTTTCACTTCTTATACTCTTCTCATGCATGCTCGAACTAATATTCACCGCAATTTCAAATTCGAATCGGTATTTGGGTCATTTCCTGGATTTGCGTATATGAGCTCATAGCACATTGTAGAAAGCGACACCATTTGCTAGCACACGACCGCACTCACCGCGCTTCACCGCGTGGGCCCACGACACTTATTGGGACTCGTTTTCCTAGGTTTAGTGATGTGATTTGACGTTTGCTTGCTTGGTGTGTCGTTTTTGATTTTGTTGGCTCTGCGGATGATCTAGGATATAGAGTTTTCTTTTTCTCTCTTTCTCTCTATTTTTCCCCTCCGAGCTCCTACTCTCACTCGTCTTCCTCGAGGACGAGGAAGAGTTCAGCTTGGGGGATTTTGACGTGCGTTTATATTTCATATATTCACGCACGTTCTCTTTTGTGTTTCTCCGTGTTTTCCGCCGTCTTTCATTCGTTTTCTCGTATTTTCTCGTTTTCTTTCACTTTTCTTTGTTTTTCCATGTTTGCAGGAGATTGCCCGCGTAGGGGACGTTTAACGACGATATCTCAAGTCCCCGGAGCAACGGGAGGAGTCACGCGTGATCCAGGGGGTCAAACAACGAAGAATACATCTTTCAGCCCCTCACCCGGTCGGTTGGTCATCTCCAATCGATCGGGTGATGCACGCATGCACCACCCGGTCTCAGCCGGAGCTCAAGTGAAAGTCACCCGACCGGTTCACAGGCCGGTTCAACGGGGGCCAACTCTCTGTCTTCTCGAGCCAAATTCCAACCGATCGGGTGACTCTCACCCGATCGGTTCATCTGTAGCTGATGTTGAGGAGCCGAAGACACGGGCACCCAACCGATCCCTTCACCCGATGGCGCCAAGATCCAACCGGTCACTCCAAGAACTCACCCGACCGGTTCATATGACCGGGTGAAATTTCGACGTTTTCTGTTATTATCTGTAACGGATCACCCGATCGGTTGACTTGTCAACCGATCGGGTGATACGAGAGCCTATAAATAGAACCCCTAGGGTTCCAGAAACGGGGGAGCTGCTAGTTTTTACCGTTTTCTCCTATTGTGACGGCTGTAATTACTGTTCTATTGTAAGTTTTTGGATCTTTCTCAAACTTTAGTATTATCTTATTTGCTCTATTACTTCCGCATTCCAATCGTCTGATTATGATTTCAACGGTTCATTTTCGTTTAGATCGCTTTTTAATGAATATTTGTGAGTAGTTCCCAAATCTGGGATTTTGGTGGAAACCCCTTCGGGGGCTCTTCCCGATGCATCCATAGGGTTATGAAATCGATAGGGATTAGGAATCTAACGGTTACGCGGGGTATTTCATTGTCATCGGCGGGAAAAAGACCGCCTTTGACCGTTGGGCCAAAGGGGAATAAACTTGGCGGTTGACTCCCTAGCCATAGCTCACGCCCTTAGCGTAGACGTCGAATCCTAGCACGCGGGAGCGGCAGGACGAGACGTTGGGAGTTATCGTTGCGAGCTTAGTGCTCCGGGAATCGATCAGTGTTAATGGACACGGAAGTGCCCACTGATCGAATCCAGGAAGTCCGGTGTATCATCCTGGGCACCGACCGGAATATCGGGCCCATGGGATGCCGGTACCACTTTCAGAGGCAACGTCTCACCATTAGACCCTAATTCCGATCGCCGTCCTACCCGTAGGCCGCATCGGCGAGAGGCGCTCGTTGGAGTGGAAACTAAAGTCCCGGGTTTATTTTCTTATTGTTCATACCTTGCATTACTTTCCGTGACAACCCATCAACCGATTCGGGCTAGCTCGCCCACGGGGTGATTTGGTCCTCCTTGACACAAGCACATCCTAGCCTCCCTGTGTTCGACCCCCAAGACACACTACAACACCGTGCGCTTGCGGTTACAAATATCTAAACCCCCGTGCCACGCGGTTCACCGCCAGCGTGGCACACGTCAAATATCTGTGCATCTAAACATGTATAACATGAAGTTCTTTCCCATTTCACAAAAGCTGATGGTTCACAATTAGTTTCACTATCTGGTTCTCTTGCATGTAAGTAACAACCGACAGCATACATTTGTATGAGTTAAAAATGCATATACACAATTAGGTCTTGTGTCTTGAAATTTGCATGATTGATGCCGGATATAAACAATGACGAAGATATGAAGTTCACAATCGATTTGGGAATCATGATGTCAAGCTATCGCAACATGTTATGGCAAACTTTGACATGAACTTCTCTTTGGGAATCTTGACGCAAGATGCGCAGATCTTCCAAATCCAAAACCTAAATAAACCCAAAACAAACTCTCTCAAAACCAACGTTCGAAGTCTCAATTTTGGTCACGGTATCCGCCGACAAATTATAATATCGGTTGTATCGAAAATCTTGGGTGGAATACACATCAAAAGCCTCGAAATTTATGTATCGACTGCCTTAGCTCAAAACAGTTATTAGTTACACAGATTCTCTTCGAAGAGTGTTTCATATAGATCATTTCTATCAATACACTATTTTCTCTTGTATTAACCGAATTGATCATTGGCTAATATTTTGGAGCTTAATTTTGATTGTGACATGAATTTTTTTACACCATTATATGAAATAAAATAGAATTTTAAATTTTAGTTATTACAACCTTTGAAGTTATGATATGAATATTCTGATGCTCTCAATGGGCAAAGAGACTCTTCGTGTGTGCTCGTGCACATTCACAATGTTATGGTGCCTAACATATTCATGTTTCAATCAGGGTGTCTGTATTTAGTTTTCTACACAGCGAAAGTATGAGTTAGTTTTGCAAAATTAAACACAACACAGTACTTTCACCCACCAAGATCATCTACAATCTTCTTCAAAGCATCCAAACTCTAAAATTAGCGAAGGACATTCATAATTAGATTGTAATTTGCTTAATCCATAAATCGTTGCTTATTGTTTCTCTACATTTTCTGAAGAGATATTAGCTAAGCAAAAAAGCCAACCACTGAAGAGCAAAGGGACTTACGATTGGCCGGTGCCGCTGACCCCCATGATCACAATTGCTAATCCTGCAAATTTGTATTTTTTTTACTTTTTAGATTACAGAATTCTACAAATTGATCGATCCCACAAATTTGAATTATAGAATTAAGTTGATCTAAATCATTTGAAAATGAACATAATCAGCTCATAGGAAAATTATTAATCAGATTACAAATCGACCCAATTCAGCTAAAATGAAATCAAACAAAACAACTAAAAAGCGGTCAAAATTTTAATGCAAATTAGGTTTCTTGGGGAGTACCTTGATCGCTGAGGACGGCAGCCATCGGCGTCGACCTGGCCAAGTCTCGTGAACGGTGTTCCCGACGGCGGATTCACGCCGGTGTCCGGGTTCGCGACCTCCGGTACGGATTCGGGTTCTGAGGTAACGTTAGGGTTAGGGTTAGTGCTAGGATAATGGTTTTCGCTGGCGGTCTTACCGACGGCTGCGTTCTCTTTGGCGTTCTCCATTGAAATAGAAGATAAATGAATCGAAAAGAGAGAACAGAATTTTTTTTGAAAGAATGATTGAGGGTGATGGAGTAGAATTGAATTATAGGGGTTTTTGAAAGAATGCTTGATCTACGATGGGAGAAGCATAGAAGCGAGGGTCTGGGGATAAGGGGGCCAACGAAAACGACGGGGGGAAATATTTGGGAAGCCCGCCCTTGCGTGATCTATAACAGCGCTTGCAAATAGACAAACACTGTCTATTGTAAAACCTATAATAGCGCTTGCAAGAAGACAAACGATATCTATTGTTAAATCTACAACAGCACTTGCAGAAAGAAGCGCTGTCTATTACCTGACCTTTAACAGCGCTTGCAAAAAGAAGCGCTATCTATTATGTGTCCCTCTAATTAACAGCGTTGCAGAAAGAAGCGCTGTATATTATCCGACCTTTAACAGCGCTTGCAGAAAGAAGCGCTGTCTATTCTCCGACATTTAACAGCGCTTGCAAAAAGAAGCGCTGTCTATTATATGTGCCTCTAATTAACAGCGCTTATAATTGGCAAGTGCTATTAAAGATGTGCTATTAAAGGTCCTTTTTGTAGTAGTGAGAGACAGTTTAAATCTGGATAGAGCTAAATTTTGAGAGGAATTAAATTTTTGGGGGGAAACTAAATTCTCTTTGGGGAAGTAAATTTTAGGGAATTAAAATTGTTGTGAGAACTGAATAAAAATTATTACGCTTTAATTATTTCTTTTGGTTTAAAATTAGTGAATCCAAGATTTTGAGGGAGAAATATTTTAAATGAACCGTGCCCTTAGGGCACGGGTTATGACTATTACATTCATGTTTTTGGATGTATGTCAGATCCCAAGCTTGAGTACCAGGAGGTTCCTTACAAGACACCTGACTTGGAGAGTCAGGAGTTCGCCGTAGACACCGAGTCTCTCCCTGCGGAGGACTAGTGGACTATCTCGTTGCTGCTTTACTTTAGTTTTCTTTCAGTTGTTGTTGAGTGTACGTTTCTACTTGTTGTATTTTGGCCCAGCAGTGGCTTGTTGCTTATTTCGTGTATGGACGTTTATTTTTTGGATGTGGCTTTAATGTATGAATAATTCTTATGGTTCTGAAAAGCATGCAAAGGACCTACCTTGTGTTTTTTACCACATACGCTTATTGAACTCGAGCTTCACCGCTCCAGTTCATGCGAACCTTAGTAACGTCCTCGCTCCCGTCGTCTTTTGGGAAGCGGGGGCGTTACAATGAATGATTATCATATCCATGTAGAAATTGATGTATTATTGTTATGGCTACATGTGCATGTTTGATTTTCTAAATAGGCATGACATGTTCAATGAATTGAATAATATGATTTCTACACCTACACTTTCACTTCCACTAGCTTTAAATATCGTTGTATATTTGGAGACATCTTTTATGAAATATTGGAAAGTGAATGTAGGATGGAAAAATAACTGAAATTCTGACGGATATGATTTGTCTTGCCATGGATAAAAATTGAGCACAAAAGAGTTGAATATGAAACAAAAAAATGAAAAAGAATGAAAATAGATCCATTTGAAAAATGGATACAATCCTTGGCAAGTACACTACCCACGAGTATCCAACATATGCTTTACGGGTAATCTTTGGTGTTGGGGTTATATTCGTCAAACAATGCCACCCCTACGTCTAAGAGTCCTTATAGGCTATGTTTTTTAGTGTGGTAACTTGAACTCATTTTTATTGAGATGGGAAAAATCAATCCTAGATGATATCATGTTACATGGAAAATGTGGATTGGTTTTGGTTGGATTTCTTAAAAGTTCTCCTTATGTGCTTCAATATTAAATCATCACACTTATACGAATGTGTTGAAGTCTATGTTATAATTTTCATGGAATTTGACGTGCTTATTCTACGAATGTCTACATGAAAATGTTTGTTGTAATTTATAATGCTCACTTTTTGCATGTGGTATAAATGTGACTTCATATATACACTTTTGATTATAACAAAATGGGGAGAAATATTGAGAAGATTAGGTGATTTTGGTTTGCATTAGTGATTATGAAAACATGAATATTGGTTTAGGGGGAGCATTAATGAATAATGAATGAATGCATGTGCTTAATGAATATGTGAATATATGTTCAAGGGGGAGAATGAATATAGGGGAAGCATGCTAATATATGCCTGAACATCATTGTTGCATGCTTGTATGCTTGAACATCATTGTTATACTTGTTGCATACATCCTCCATCATCACATCCACACGCACATGTTACGATGATATTATATGAATCATTATTACAAATCTTAAATTGGTTTGTCGTCATCAAAAGGGGGAGATTGTTGGATACAATGTGTAGTTGGATACAACGTGTAGTTGGATACAACGTGTAGTTAGATACAACGATCGATGACTTTGTGTTTGATGATAACAAACGTGTGTAAACAATATGATGTGTGTGCTAAGTGTTTTTTCCGGAGTGGCACTCTCGTTAATACTCAAAGGGAGACTAAGTCAAAGTGATGGAGAATTTGCCATTCATTAGTAAAGTGGACTTGATCAAAGATGAAGATAATTGCTACAAATATTGGACTAAGTCAAAGATGGGGAGATAAGGAGGAAATCAATTCAAATCCATATTTGAATTGATTCAAATCAATTGGTGCATAAATCAAATCCCAAAGCCATACAAATTAAAGACTTGGTCAAAGATGGAGAGATATGGAGAATATATGAAGAATCTCATGCAAATCCATATAAGAGATTAAATGAAATCCTATTCAAATCCTATAGCCATCCATATTCAAACTCCATATCCTAATATGATTAGAAGAGATCTTCAATGGTGATTCATTCAAATCCTATTCAAGTTAGGATTCCATCCAATCTCCTCTAATTATGGGATTCTATTTGATTGTAATCTATCACATCCTCTCCTATATAAACCCATATTTAAAGGAGAGAAAAATAGAGGGGGAACCAAGAGGAAATTCGGCCATCACATCATATATTGTGCAAGTTTTAATTCTACCATCATATATTGCGCAACAAGCCTAAAACATCCCATAGAGTCTTCCTCCCTTGCCCAACTTGCAAAACCCCGCCAAATCTCCTTGCTCAAGCCACCATTGCGTAACCTTGCCACATCTTCAAGCCTCCATGCGCAACATATCCAAGAGCTCCATTGCATCTTCAAGCTTGCAAGGCCGCAACTTCTCGAAGGCATCATCCTCTCCTCCTTGCGCAACACTACAAGCCAAACCCAAAGAGTTTATATCTCCATTAAAAAGCCTCTAGGCCGCAACCCCAAGCAAGGGCTTCTTCAACACTGCGCAAGGGACTCGACACCATCTTTTTCAAGTATTGTGCAACGCCCTAGAGAGGTTTTCAATGCCGCAAGCTATCAAAGAGGGAGTCATCTTCAATATCTATGCGCAAGGCCGTAAGTTTCAAGGTGGAGACATCCTAGGCCGCAACATACCAAAGGGGCTAGCCGCAACTTGAGTTGCTGAGTTAGAGACTACATCATCATAATACTTGATATGACTTGAGCTGACTGACAGAGACGACTACTGCTATACAATCTGAGATTTCATAAACTATTTAATATTATATTTGTATAGTAATGTAGCGATCTTTGTAGGAAAAACTTTACCATATTTGTTTTTTGGGGTCTTGTCTAGTGTGGTACTAGACAAGCGGGACTTGACTAGTTGGGACTAGTTAATAGAAAGCTTATACTAGGATTAGTTTTGTTGAACATCGGTCGAGTGGGATTCTGAGAGCCTGGTAAACGTAGAGGAGGTGCTCTAGCTTTTTATGATTATACATGTTACATTATTAATCTAGTATCTGCTTTGGGGGCTGGACGTAGGTCGTGGGGACGATCGAACCAGGGTAAATTTGATGCGTACTCAGTGATTGCTTATTATTTACTCTGCATCTGCTATAACTTCTTGTGATTGCTCGTGGGTTGCACGAGAATTTTTATTAGTCTATTCACCCCCTCGGGCTTAGATCTGATCCAACAAGTAAGGTAGGTAAAAGTCTCCTAGATCTACATGGAAGGAGATTTGAATTCAAAGTATTTATATATATAAGTAATCATATAATTTATTTGGTTAATATAGCTAATTAAAAATAAGTACGAAATACAGGTACGTATATAATACAATACATTGTAGGAGAATATGTGCCCATAAGGCAATTTATCCTAGATATACGTCTTGTTCATACTGTATATGGTACGTATTATTCTAAGTATAAAATCGTTCGTATTAATATACTTAGATAATATCAGTAGACTTATAGTTAGGTCCTTACGTATCTAGATGAGATCTCGATTATGAGTAAGTAAGCGACCGAATATAAACATAAGTCTTAAACGGTTCGTAGTCATAGATGTGTCGAGAACTGGATATCGACACATCGGATAGACCATTGTGTCTTAGTCTTATCTTAGGGTAATGATGATCTCATAGTCATTCGACTTAGTGAAGTCGGAGACGAGACACAGGTGCTCATTAGAGAATGAGTTCACTGAACGACCACATAAGAGTTATTAAATGGTTAACTTTAACTAAACCGTCTTTAATAACTCTAAGGGTGATGATAGGTTAGCTGGTCCTTAAGACCTGAAGTCATTTGTACAAACCTGTGAGTGAACGGTGTAGCTTAGACCTATGATCTAACTTCGAGGCTAGGCATGCTGAAAGATCTTAGGTTGAGCTACACCCGAAGCTCTCGAGGCGAGTAGAAGACTAAGATGGGATTCGTCACTTCCGTTAAAGGGAAGTTAGTGTTACAGGCTCAGTACGGTCTTTATGTTAATCCTCGGCCGGGGTGCATTGTAAGAAGTACAACGCATATACAATAAAGACCGCCGTATACTGACCAATGTTGTCTAATAGGGTTGATAGTAAACCATACCCTAGGCCAACATAAAAACAGTCGTGACGAAGGGACTACGGCTAACGAAGTTCATCACTTACACAGCCAATGTAAACCCAACGATGCTTTTGTCAAAGGGTCGATCACGTTATGATGATTCTGAAACAGGGGCGACAGCTACTGCTCATAGTGACCGTCGTCTAGGGGTGCCGAGCCCCAACCTGTAGTAAGGTCAGGCTGTACGGTCTCACACCGAGTAGTGTTCGTGTCTTAGTAATAGGAAGATTAATTGAGAGAAAATCATTCGATGATATTCACAAGTCATGTTGTGAAAGTTAGTCGCAACAGCAATAGGGACAAAACGTTGCATTTGATTCAAACCAAAGATTAAACGTGTCATAAATTGGTTACGACAAATTTAGTGGGAACAAACACGTTGGAAAGGGTTACCTGGATGATGGAATCGTCCCGGTCTAAACACAGGTTCAAACCGTGTCCAAATCGGAGCTCAAACGAGCCCGGAAACGCGAAAACGGTCCAATGAGAAGTGGGTGAGACCCACTGGGCTAAAAAGCCCATAGGCAAGTCAAACGGGCGCAGCCCGCTGGCTGCAGCAGGTGCACGCCCGCTGCAGCAGCGGGCGGGCACCCGCTGGCTGTAGCGGGCGCACGCCCGCTGCCCAGCGGGCGTGCGGCCCGCATTTCCCCCCCTTGGGCAGGTGCGCCCGCTAAGCTTAGCAGGCGCGCCCGCAACTTAAGTCATTTTAGGGTTTTTTTGAAAACCCAAATGACGGCTACGGATTTTGATAATTTGCTCAACTTTGAGCAATTGTTTGAGGTGTCAAACGAAGTCGAAATTCGTCGCCGTCGGTTCCTACCCGTTCACCATTCGAAGCTTTTCGAATTGATAGCTTGTTTGGTGTCTGAAGTTTAATGTGCAAGGAGAATTAATTAGTTAAAGTTAGCCTTTATGAAAAGCTCACTTTAACTTGAAATTAAGCCAAATTGGCTTAATTGATTTTTCTCCCTCTTGAGGAATGTGCCACATTGCTCGTAACGAGAGAGTGAGTGCCGACTCCCTATATAAATAGGGGTGCACTCTCCTCGTTGAAAAACACACCAAGCCATCGATCGAGTAGCTCCAGATTTTTAGAGCAAGCTCGATCGGCGACTAAATTCTCTCTCTCTCTTCATGTTCTCCAGAGTAGTCCTAGCAAGACTACGAAGGGGGTTTGGATTCTTGATCCGGACGTCTAAGGCGTGGGTTCTTCTCAAGTGAAACTTTCTACCTCGTGTGATCGGCTCGGAGGGAAAGTCAGCTCGGGCGGATCGGTGCGAGGGTGCGAGGCGGCTCAGGCGGATCGAGTCAAAGCGGCTCGGCTACGAGGAGCTTCTGAAGACGGTGCGGTACATCTTGCCTGCTCCAGGGCCAAGATTCCGGGTATGTAGTTAAGTAATTTGTAGTGTAGATTTAATTAGCCGCTTTAGAGTAGATCCCTCTTGGGGTGGTCAGATCCACCCCAAGTTGGCATAGATTGGGCTAGGTTCTGGCTCCACAGAGCCTAGCTAAATAGTTTAGCTAGTCTGGAAATTTTGAATTTTCGTTTTCCGCTGCGCATTCGTGCCTCTGTGGTCCGTCCGACTTAGGACGGACACAGATCCGAGCTCTGGGGGTCCGCCAGAACCCCAACAGTGGTATCAGACCCATGGTTATGCATGTTGATCTTTTAAGCATTTTTTAAATCTTTAAAATTGCTTAAGTTTTTAACATACAAACTATTTTTTTAATAGTTTTAAAAATTATTTTGCGTTTAAAAATTGTTTTACAACACGAAAATTTTAGGATTATTTATTTTATGCGATAAATTTTAAATAGGTCACCAATGTTTAAATACTTTATAAAATTAATTTTTATGAGATATAAAAAAAAATTTGTGGTATTTAAGGTTTATGTAACTTTATAGAAAAATTTTATCTTTGAAATTTAAATTTTCTTTAGTTACATAAAAGTTAGAAATCTTTAAAAACTTTGTTTGAAAGCTTCTAAAACGATTTCTAAAAGATTTTAAAAGAGTTTTAAAATTGTTTTAAAAATATGTAAATAATAGAAATACTTTATTTTCATGAGATGAAACATAAATTAGTTTCTTTTTATTTTACATAGATGTTTCTAAAATTACTTATGTGATATTTTAATTTTAAAAATATGATTAAAAATTTTTAAATCCTAGTTTTAAAATTATTTGATAATTTTATACGACCTAGTTTTATGCGATGAAATTTTCTAAGCTTTAAATTTTAATCTTTAATTTTAATTGTTAAAATTTAGATTTGCATGTTTTTATTATGTAGATAATTTAAACTTGCAAATACTCATGTATGTCACAAAATGATATTTTTTTATGTTGATAAATTAGTTGTTTTAATGGACATGTTTGAATAATGTATTCATAAACCTTATTAGGTTAGCCATTAAATGTTTAAAAATTTTATGAGATGAAATTTTATAAACTAGTGACATGTTACGATTGACAAAACAAAACAACATCAAAACCTAATACCAGATTAGGGTAGTCCCTTTTTTGTAAATCATTTCTAATAAATCGTTTAATTGATGATTTTCACAAGAGACTAATTTTGAAAATGTTGAATTGTTTTATAAAATCCTAATTAGATTGGGGTAGCACGTTGAACGAACAGACCTTATAGTTGATAAGGACTTGATAAAAATTGTTCAACCAATCCATAAAATTTCGAATTTTAGGATCTACAAGTTGATAAGGATTAACTAGCCTTCTTAATTAAAATCCATTTAGTTGTTTGGAAAACATAGAATTGATGAAAACTCCTTCAATGGATCATGATGTCGGTCAATGTGCTTGGCTAAGTTTGCTGGACCAACCTAGCTAGACTGGGTAACAAGTGGTCCTGGCTTAGTCAATTCCCTGGCCGCATCCGCTGGACCGCAAGGAGTCGATTCATGACTATGTAAGTCCATCGACTATACCTAAGTCAATACGATAATAATCTTGTTCAAGATAAATCGTAGCCCTCCTTGTTTTAGGAGTTGGCAGCTGTAAGAAACATGTTATGGTTGTTGAGCTACACTCAAGCCGTGATATGTCAATCTTATAGAAACGGATTTCTTGATTGACATCTTGACCTGACTGAAACTGTTGTCTCATCCTTCGAGCATCGGCGTAAGTCTAACCAAGAATGTAGTCTAAGTCCTGACCCAACCCGACGTGTCGTGCATACACCGAGCGGTGGGGCAAGTCAGGCTAGACATGAAAACAAGGGACCGACTAGGCTAGCCATTGTGATCCGGTTGAGCACACTCATGATCACAAATGACTAGGGGTAAAAATCGATAGGGAATCATAGTTAATATGATTGACGACGAGTTCGTCTACCGACTGCAGAGTCGGACAACTTGTTGAGATACACTCAAGGTTGTCAGACTCAAGGTAGTCGGATCCCTCTCTCACAAATGTTATTTTATAATAAATTGTTTATTATTATGGCTTTAATAAATTTAGTGGGAGAATATAGTTTTATAAAAACCATTAAAACTATACTACGAACTAATACTGACTGAAGTATCTATAAAATGCAGAATGGATTCGGGACATAGATATATGGTTGAGAAGAACGTGCTGGATGGGACGAACTACAAAGACTGGCTTAGGAACATCAAGTTGGTCCTTTCCCTAGCCGAAATAGGATACGTAATGTTCGAGGACGCTCCGGATAAGCCCGAAGAAGATTCGACCTTCGAGGAAAAGGAAGCCTACAAATTGTACCAGAGGGATGCAGAGAAGGCCATGTGCCTTACTCTGGCTTCGATGACCAACGAGTTGCAGAGGAAGCATGAACATATGGATGTTCAAAGCATGCTCCTCAATGCACAAGAGTTGTACGGCAAGCGATCTCGAGCTGCCAAGTTTGAAGCCACCAGCAACCTCTGGGGCACCAAGATGGGGGCAGAGCCCGTACAGGATCATGTTATCAAGATGATCGGGTACGTAGAGGACGCCGCCCAGTTAGGATTTGTCTTGGACAATGAGATGTCCACAGACATTATCCTAAAGTCTTTGACTCCTGAGTTTAAGCCTTTCATCACTGGTTTTATAATGAACAGCCTTGAGACGGATCTTCCTGGTCTCCTCAATATGCTTAGGCAGTTTGAGGAGATTGAGAAGAAGCCGACTTCATTGGTTGTTGGCTCTGCTTCTTCCGACCAGCCGAAAGGCAAGGGTAAGAAGAGGCAGGTCCCTCAACCTGTGAAGGCAAAGAAAGGGAAGAAGAAGACTAAAGGGGCCCCGTCGAAATCTGAGTGCTTCCATTGCCACAAGATTGGCCACTGGAAGAGGAACTGTAAGATCTATCTTGCAGCGAAGAAAAAGGGGCATACTGATGCCTCCACCTCATGTACAAATTCAATTCAATAAAACGTAATCATTTCCAATCTTATAGTATGAGATACTAAAAGACATCGGTGTATTGTATACAGGTGGCTGATGTGAAACGGAGATTGGGAGAAGTGCGGAGGACGGTCGGCAAGTGAGCAATCGTTGCTGCTATGGCCGTTCAAACGACTTCAAGAGACATGATCAAGAAGAAGATGATACTATTTTAGAATAATAAAATGTATCATTTCTTTTAAGTTGAAAACAATGATTGAGTGTTCTACACTCAAAGTTTATTTGGATAAACAAATTACGGTTCATCTTAATGAATCCGTTGTTTTATGAATGTCTCAGAAATTACGTTTGATGTTGAGTTGAAATTTGATTGGCTTAAATTTTCTGTGATTGTGGCTTTCTGAGATGGTTGCGAAATTCTCGAATGATGATGCGAAGCTTCGGAAAATGTTGATTTTTGAGCTGACTTGATGTTATAGTCAATTGGTAGTTAAGTATAGGTTCCAGGTGCGTATAAATTGTGTGCGATCAAAATTATACGCATAGTAAGATTAATTCTTAATAAACCGCATTTAGTTATTAAAGTGTTAATATTAAATGTTGGTTAAGGGAAAAGTATAGTGTAGGACTTTTTGATTGAGCGAGTCAATGTCAAGATTCCTTAAACCGATCTTGACTTGACTCATTCGTCAAACCGGACCTGACACTAGTACATTCGATCTAAAGCACTTATCAAATGGTTATATCTTTGTATATATATAATCTAAATATGATTTAGATATAATATTGAAGTATTTAACCAGGCAATTCTCAAAGTCAGTGGGAGCAAGCTCGTATACTTAGTTCCGGTCTTTCGGACTAAGTAAAAGGATTTCCACCTTAAATAAATCATCTATATAGAACATTGAATCAAAATTGTTTTGATTTAATCGAATATATAGAGACTCAGGGTGTCACGTATGTACTTGACATACTGACACAAGAAAAAGTGGAATGAGCTGAGACTGACTCATAGATTATAATGTTAGACCCTACATCTAGATTCTATATGCTAATTGTTAGCTACACAAAGATAGGAAAATTGATCCAGATCATTTTTCCGAAGGATCAACCCTGTGTGATCAAGAGATGTATTATTTAATCCATTAAAATTGGTTGTAGATACTCGTTAGTAAAAACACTCTTAGGTTTGTCATATAAATGTCAATGTGACTGATATGCTATAACGGTATGAGATACCGAGATAAATAGCCTAAGTGCAAGTGGGAGATGTAGGAGAATATGTGCACATAAGGCAATTTATCCTAGATATATGTCTTGTTCATACTGTATATGGTACGTATTATTCTAAGTATAAAATCGTTCGTATTAATATACTTAGATAATATCCGTAGACTTATAGTTAGGTCCTTACGTATCTAGCTGAGATCTCGATTATGAGTAAGTAAGCAACCGAATATAAACATAAGTCTTAAATGGTTCGTGGTCATAGATGTGTCGAGAACTGGATATCGACACATCGGATAGACCATTGTATCTTAGTCTTACCTTCAGGTAATGATGATCTCATAGTCATTCGACTTAGTGAAGTCGGAGACGAGACACAGGTGCTCATTAGAGAATGAGTTCACTGAACGACCACATAAGAGTTATTAAATGGTTAACTTTAACTAAACTGTCTTTAATAACTCTAAGGGTGATGATAGGTTAGCTGGTCCTTAAGACCTGAAGTCATTTGTACAAACCTGTGAGTGAACGGTGTAGCTTAGACCTATGATCAAGCTTCGAGGCTAGGCATGCTGAAAGATCTTAGGTTGAGCTACACCCGAAGCTCTCGAGGCGAGTAGAAGACTAAGATGGGATTCGTCACTTCCGTTAAAGGGAAGTTAGTGTTACAGGCTCAGTACGGTCTTTATGTTAATCCTCGACCGGGAGCGTTGTAAGAAGTATAACGCGTATACAATAAAGACCGTAGTATACTGACCAATGTTGTCTAATAGGGTTGACAGTAAACCATACCCTAGGCCAACATAAACACAGTCGTGACGAAGGGACTACGGCTAACGAAGTTCATCACTGACACAGCCAATGTAAACCCAATGATGCTTTTTTCAAAGGATCGATCACGTTATGATGATTCTGAAACAGGGGCGACAGCTACTGCTCGTAGTGACCGTCGTCTAGGGGTTCCGAGCCCCAACCTATAGTAAGGTCAGGCTGTAGGGTCTCACTCCGAGTAGTGTTCGTGTCTTAGTAATAGGAAGATTAATTGAGAGAAAATCATTCGATGATATTCACAAGTCATGTTGTGAAAGTTAGTCGCAATAGAAATAGGGACAAAACGTTGCATTTGATGCAAACCAAAGATTAAACGTGTCGTAAATTGGTTACGACAAATTTAGTGGGAAAAAACATGTTGAAAAGGGTTACCTGGATGACGAGATCGTCCCGGTCTAAACATAGGTTCGAACCGTGTCCAAATCGGAGCTCAAACGAGTCCGGAAACGCGAAAACGGTCCAAGTAGAAGTGGGTGAGACCCACTGGGCTAAAAAGCCCATAGGCAAGGCAAACGGGCACAGCCTGCTGGCTGCAGCGGGTGCACACCCACTGCACAGCGGGTGCAGCCCGCTACAGCAGCGGGCGTGGCCTGCTGCTGCAGCAGGCCAGCGCCCTCTGATGCAGCGGGCGCGGCATGCTGCATGCAGCGGGCCAACGCCCGCTGCAGGCAGGCGCTGCCCGCTGCGGCAGCGGGCCAGCGCCCGCTGCGTATAGCGGGCACGGCCCACTGCGGCAGCGGGCGCACGCCCGCTGCCCAGCGGGCGTGCGGCCCGCATTTGCCCCCCTTGGGCGGGCGCGCCCGCAAAGCTTAGCGGGCGCGCCCACAACTTAAGTCATTTTAGGGTTTTTTTGAAAACCCAAATGACGGCTACGGATTTTGATAATTTTCTCAACTTTGAGCAATTGTTTGAGGGGTCAAACGAAGTCGAAATTCGTCGCCACCGGTTCATACGCGTTCACCATTCGAAGCTTTTCGAATTGATAGCTTGTTTGGTGTCTGAAGTTTAATGTGCAAGGAGAATTAATTAGTTAAAGTTAGCCTTTATGAAAAGCTCACTTTAACTTGAAATCAAGCCAAATTGGCTTAATTGATTTTTCTCCCTCTTGCGGAATGTCCCACATTGCTCGCAACGAGAGAGTGAGTGCCGACTCCCTATATAAATAGGGGTGCACTCTCCTCGTTGAAAAACACATCAAGCCATCGATCGAGTAGCTCCAGATTTTTAGAGCAAGCTCGATCGGCGACTAAATTCTCTCTCTCTCTTCCTGTTCTCCGGAGTAGTCCTAACAAGACTACGAAGGGGGTTTGGATTCTTGATCCAGACGTCTAAGACGCGGGTTCTTCTCAAGTGAAACTTTCTACCGCGTGTGATCGGCTCAGAGGCGAAAGTCAGCTCGGGCGGATCGGTGCGTGGGTGCGAGGCGGCTCAGGCGGATCGAGTCAAAGCGGCTCGGCTACGAGGAGCTTTTGAAGACGGTGCGGTACATCTTGCCTGCTCCAGGGCCAAGATTCCGGGTAAGTAGTTAAGTAATTTGTAGTGTAGATTTAATTAGCCACTTTAGAGTAGATCCCTCTTGGGGTGGTCAGATCCACCCCAAGTTGGCATAGATCGGGCTAGGTTCTGGCTCCCCAGAGCCTAGCTAAATAGTTTAGTGACCGGCGCCCCGTTTACGGTTTGGGCGCGGTGTCGTTTTACCGCAAGTGCACAGTTAGTGTAGGGTGCGGGTTTATCGAACTCAGGGAGGTGGATGGATTGAGTGGCTACTAGCCTCGCCTAGGTCGTGTGCTAGCTACGCAGATGATGTGGGTGGAAGTGTAGAAATAGAAGAAAGAAATGAAAAAGACACGAAATGAATCCCCGCTAACACGGGCTAGAGCACTCATGACACTTGGCATTTGACTTGACCCAGGGTGAGACATTGCCCCAAAAGGTGGTACCTAGCGTCCATGGCCCGATATTCCGGTCGGTGCCAAGCACGCTAGGCCTGCCCGGTTCCAGACGGTGGGCATTCACATTTCCATTAACACCTTCCGCAACCGGGAGCATTAAGGCCACAATGATATCTCCCAACACTTCGTCCAAGCCGCTCCCGCGCGCTAGGACTCGATGTCTACGCTGGGGGCGTGAGCTATGGCTAGGGAGTCAACCGCCAAGTTTATTCCCCATTGGCCCGACGGTCAAAGGCGGTCTTTCTCCCGCCGATGACAATGAAACACCCCCGCGTAACCTTAATGGCCAAATAGGTCGAATGTGATTTCTAGCAATACATCGAAGCGGATCTTGACTGGACAAGCACCGGACCCCAATCCCCAACACATCTAGTGTGTTGTCATACGAATTGGACTCAGATTGCTAGAAATCCCCATTGACACATTTCATCGAGCACATGCCATGCAACCAAGTCAAATGAAACAACCAAGCATCAATCCTACCCTAACCCGTATTAGGGTTCATCAACACTACTCCATGGTGAGAAACATAAAAACAAGCAAAACAAATAACATACAAACATTTACCATAGAGCAAAATGAAAACAACACAATACAATAGAAAATGAGAGAAGAAAAATACTTATCTTGATTCGAATCCAACAATCCGGTACAAGATTTATTGAGCAAAGACCTAATCTAATATACCCTAAGCCTCCCAACAAAGGGGCTGAAAAAGCCCTAAAAACTAGAGGAGAATCCCCCCAAGTTGTGCCCCCAACCTCTATTTATAAACCCCTCAAAAACCCTCTTGGGTCGGGTTCAGAACTGTCAAAAAAAGCCCACCCGATCTGGTGGAAACTCACCCGATCGGGTGGGATAAACAGAGAGTTCAAATCCGCAGAAACAGATCTCACCCGGTCGGTTGATAAGTCAACCGATCGGGTGAAATGAAATTCCAGACTG
This sequence comes from Scilla litardierei, assembly GCA_030789695.1. Classification (NCBI taxonomy): domain Eukaryota; kingdom Viridiplantae; phylum Streptophyta; class Magnoliopsida; order Asparagales; family Asparagaceae; genus Scilla; species Scilla litardierei. The sequence goes on from CM061141.1 coordinate 197,084,123, forward strand.
CAGCCAGTTTCAGTACATAGCTGCGCTCAGAAAATTCCAGAAAAATCTAGAAAAATCGGATTTGGGCATGCGACCTATCGTTGGAAAGCTAACGACGATGCCGACGCTAGAAAAATAAGAGATCACCCAAAATCCTTCTAGAATAATAGCAGAATGAGCAGTGGTGCGCAAAAGGGGACGAAAAGGCCACCCGATCGGTTGAAATGTCAACCGATCGGGTGTGCGGCTTGTTGCTTCGGCCGTCGCCTTCGGGAGCATCAACCGGGCGCAGAGGAGAGCGGGTGGAGTGATCGGGTCGTCCTTTGGAGGAATCGGCTACAGATGAACCGATCGGGTGAAGGTCACCCGATCGGTTGGAATTCAGCTCCATTTTCCCGAGAACTCTGTTGGGATGAACCGGTCGGCGAACCGATCGGTTGACCTTGCGCTTCGCTCCCGCTTCAGTCCGGGTCGGACACGCATGCATCACCCGATCGGTTGGCTGTGTCCAACCGATCGGGTGGGGGCTGAAAAATGGCAATCTTGGTTGTTTGACCCCCTGGATCACGCGTGACTCCTCCCGTTGCTTCGGGGACTCAGAATATCGTCGTTTTATGTCCCAAATGCTGTAAATTCCTACAAATATACAAAAAACATGGAAAAGTGAAAGAAAACAAGAAAATACAAGAAAGCACGAGAAAACGAATAAAAGACGACGGAAAATACGGAGAAACGCGGAAGAAAACGTGCGCAAATATATGAAATATAAACGCACGTCAAAATCCCTCAAGCTGAACTCTTCCTCGTCCTCGAGGAAGACGAGTGAGAGTAGGAGCTCGGAGGGAGAAAATAGAGAGAAAGAGAGAAAAAGAAAACTCTATACCCTAGATCGCCCGTCAGGGCCAACAAAGTCAAAAACGACACACCAAGCAAGCAAACACCAAATCACATCACTAAACTAAGGAATACAAGTCCAGACAAATGCCGTGGGCCCACGGGGTGAAGCGCGAGTGAGTGTGGTCGTGTGTTAGCAAACGGTGTCACCATCTACATTGTGCAATAAAGCTCGATATACACAAATCCAGGAAACGACCCAAATACCGATTCGAATTTGAAATTGGGGTGAATATTAGCTCAAGCATGCATAAGACGAGTATAAGAATAGAAGCGTATCATGCATCGGGGACTCCAAAACTAGGGTTAAGGAAATCACACCAATATGTCGAGATACTAGCTAAAAAGTTCCCACGCCAAGTGTTTTCGAAAACGATGGGGGTTGAGATGATGTGGAGTAGAACACTCGGTGCAAATTCTCGCCTTCCCTTTATTCTCGGCAAGTAGGAAAAAATATTCACACGGGAATTTTTTTGGGTTTTGGGTATTTGTATTTTTTTTGGATTTAGGGCTATACAAAATTTTTCTTTTCTTTTCTTTTTGGGTTTTTCTTTTCTTCTCTTTTTTTGGATTTTTGGGATATTGGTCATACACATGTGTACTCTCCTAAGTGGGAGAACGGTACACGACGAGGGGATTTGCACCAAGTAAAACAAAAAAGAAATCGGAATCTAAACACTTGGGCAAAGGAAACTATTCTCGCTAATTAGAGCCTGGGCTAAATGGGTTATCCTAGTCCTTAATTGTGGAATCCCGACACATGCGAAATGAAGTATACGATATATATAGCATGCATATAGAAGCAGACATTAGAAGCAAATACCGCATATTCAATATCGAAGCATGATAATCTAGGGGTCAACCAAGGGTAGGTATATAGATCAAAATCACAAAGTAGAAGCACTCCAAACAGCTAGGCACGACGCACGACTCACAAAAAGCTAAGTGGACCCGCGATGCATGAAATGCAAGAGGACTCGATATCCTATGGTTAGTGAATGTGATTATCGAAGCCGTGCAAGGTGTGCGTGTGATTTTCGTGGCAATTCATCATAGGGTTCATCTCTAGGAGAAAGAGATAAAAAGAAGAAAAGAAAAAGAAAAAGAAAAACATGGAGAAAAACGACTCAAATAACGAAGAAAAAGAGACAAATGACGCACGAAGTGCGACTCCCCCAAGCTAAAACTTGCATTGTCCTCAATGCAATAGTAGTGAATACGGGAGGGCAATGAAAATGGGGGGGGGGGAGTTACGCACCGACACAAAAAATGAAAAACACGAAAAATACACGAACGAAACAGGAAAATAAAGAAAAAGAAACATACAGAATAAAAGATATAAAACGCAACGAAGGACTCAAAGACACAAACACACGACAACGACACACGAAAACATGCACACAAAAGTCGATTTCCCCCAAGCTGAACATGACAATGCTAGCAAAATGATATGATCAATGTGATGCAGAAAATGCTAGGAGAAAATCGGAAAAGAAAGAAATCAGAAAGCAGGAGAGATAGTCTGCTCGTTCTCCTCGGAAGAGGATGTGGGGTGAAATGATAGAAGGGCACGACATGAAGGGTTATTAAGATGCAAAAGCAAATCCTAGATACGCTCCCCTCGCTAATGAGAGGAGACAAGATTATTCAAATCTAAACTAGAAAGCGGTAAATTTTTACACTACTGGATTAGGATACACCTGAGCATAGGTGGATCCAAGATCTGGAGTGGGGCAGGTAGCTGCTCTAACTACTCCTTCTGTGGCTCCACCAGAAGCGCTGTGCCACGTGTGCCAATGGACCCAAGCAATGCACCTCCAAGCATCCCTCGTAGGTGTCCACCTGTGACCTGCAAAGGATGAGGTGCATTAGTCCATGGCAAGAAATTATTTCCCGAAATAAATGTATCCCAGAGATAATCGTCAACATAAGATGGAAAAATAATAAACGAGTGACGAATACTCCCTGAGAATGGGTCACTATCCTCTGTACTAGTGACGACCAAATTCTCGCTCTCCATGAGAAGTGGCTCTCCAGGTAGTGACGCACCGCAGCATACCTCAAGGGAAGTAGATCCTGTGTCCTGCGAGAGATATGGCGTGTCAAAAATATATGAGTCTAAAGAAATAGGACGTGAAAAGCGAGACTCAAATGTGGAGTGAGAGTGCGTATGAAAATCTCCCTGAATAGGGGCAATATGCTCAAGTAGATGCTCAGCCGCAGAAGAAGTGGAGTGTGACGGTAGAGGTAGATGTGGCTCGGGCTCCATCAAGTGGATGATCGTATCCAAGCCCTCATGCACATCCTCCTCGACGATATGCTCATGCTCCTCCATCTGCCCGATGTCCTGAATTACATCCTCATGGTTGACCACCGACCAAGGAGGAAGCTGTGACAAAGATGGCTCTGGAGGTGGATGTGGAGCGGACCCCTCGTATGTGGTCGTGGTGTCCTCGTCCTCACGCACATCCTCCTCGCCGGTATGCATAATCTCTGTAAACTCCTCAGTGCTCTCATAGGACTCATGTGGGGTACCCAAATCAAGACAAGAAATCTCTCCCACAGATCCTAGATAAATCTCCACATCCTCACTATCATCATCAAAAAATGCTTCGTCATCCAAGTGGTAGTGATGGAAAAATGGGGTATCGGCTTGAGATGTGTCTATGGTGGCCGATGGCATGGTGGTCTCAACCATGAAAGTGGGTATATCCTCTCCTTCATCACCTCTCCTCGGTGTCGGCTCGGTGATTGGTACCATTAAGTTTTGTAATATTTGGCCTTGGTTAAACATGGCACTTTCAAGGAGAGACACGAGGCTTGATTCTTCTTGTGTTTGTGGAGGGGTATAAGGTTGAGGAAATGGATGGGAGGTGTTTGGGCTAAGGTTGTGGGAAAATGTTTGGCCTTGGGGTGGGGGGGCTCTCAAGCGTAAATGGGCAATCATAATACACGTGCCCGCCGTCCCACAAGTCTCACAAACCACAAATGAATAGGGATCGTAGCCTCCCATCTGAGCATCGAAATCTGATCTCCACATGGCAATATCAAAGATACGTGGACAACAAAAATAAGAAAACTAGAGAGGAGCGTCAATAGTACAAGAGAATAACAAAAGATAAAATAATGGTGGGGGAAAATTTTCTTGGTTATTGAATATATTTTTTAAAAAAAATTAAAAAAAAAGAAAAAGAAATTTTTTTTGTGTTTTAATGCGTAGTCTAACGAACCCAGGCTAAGCTAATATCAAACCGAAGGCCTCCCCGGCAACGGCGCCAAAAACTTGACCGGCGCCCCGTTTACGGTTTGGGCGCGGTGTCGTTTTACCGCAAGTGCACGGTTAGTGTAGGGTGCGGGTTTATCGAACTCAGGGAGGTGGATGGCTTGAGTGGCTACTAGCCTCGCCTAGGTCGTGTGCTAGCTACACGGATGATGTGGGTGGAAGTGTAGAAATAGAAGAAAGAAATGAAAAAGACACGAAATGAATCCCCGCTAACACGGGCTAGAGCACTCATGACACTTGGCATTTGACTTGACCCAGGGTGAGACATTGCCCCAAAAGGTGGTACCTAGCGTCCATGGCCCGATATTCCGGTCGATGCCAAGCACGCTAGGCCTACCCGGTTCCGGACGGTGGGCATTCCCATGTCCATTAACACCTTCCGCAACCGGGAGCATTAAGGCCACAATGATATCTCCCAACACTTCATCCAAGCCGCTCCCGCGCGCTAGGACTCGATGTCTACGCTGGGGGCATGAGCTATGGCTAGGGAGTCAACAGCCAAGTTTATTCCCCCTTGGCCCGATGGTCAAAGGCGGTCTTTCTCCCGCCGATGACAATGAAACACCCCCGCGTAACCCTAATGGCCAAATAGGTCGAATGTGATTTCTAGCAATACATCGAAGCATATCTTGACTGGACAAGCACCGGACCCCAATCCCCAACACATCTAGTGTGTTGCCATACGAATTGGACTCAGATTGCTAGAAATCCCCATTGACACATTTCATCGAGCACATGCCATGCAACCAAGTCAAATGAAACAACCAAGCATCAATCCTACCCTAACCCGTATTAGGGTTCATCAACACTACTCCATGGTGAGAAACATAAAAACAAGCAAAACAAATAACATACAAACATTCACCATAGAGCAAAATGAAAACAACACAATACAATAGAAAATGAGAGAAGAAAAATACTTATCTTGATTCGAATCCAACAATCCGGTACAAGATTTATTGAGCAAAGCCCTAATCTAATCTACCCTAAGCCTCCCAACAAAGGGGCTGAAAAAGCCCTAAAAACTAGAGGAGAATCCCCCCAAGTTGTGCCCCCAACCTCTATTTATAAACCCCTCAAAAACCCTCTTGGGTCGGGTTCAGAACTGTCAAAAAAAGCCCACCCGATCGGGTGGAAACTCACCCGATCGGGTGGGATAAACAGAGAGTTCAAATCCACAGAAACAGATCTCACCCGGTCGGTTGACAAGTCAATCGATCGGGTGAAATGAAATTCCAGACTGCAGCCAGTTTCAGCACATAGCTGCGCTCAAAAAACTCCAGAAAAATCTAGAAAAATCGGATTTGGGCATGCGACCTATCGTTGGAAAGCTAACGACGATGCCGACGCTAGAAAAATAAGAGATCACCCAAAATCCTTCTGGAATAATAGCTGATCTTCAATGAATGAGCAGCGGTGCGCAAAAGGGGACGAAAAGGCCACCCGATCGGTTGAAATGTCAACCGATCGGGTGAGCGGGTTGTTGCTTCGGCCATCGCCTTCGAGAGCATCAACCGGGCGTAGAGGAGAGCGGGTGGAGTTATCGGGTCGTCCTTCGGAGGAATCGGCTACAGATGAACCGATCGGGTGAAGGTCACCCGATCGGTTGGAATTCAGCTCCATTTTCCCGAGAACTCTGTTGGGATGAACCGGTCGGCGAACCGATCGGTTGACCTTGCGCTTCGCTCCCGCTTCAGTCCGGGTCGGACACGCATGCATCACCCGATCGGTTGGCTGTGTCCAACCGCTCGGGTGGGGGCTGAAAAATGGGAATCTTGGTCGTTTGACCCCCTGGATCACGCGTGACTCCTCCCATTGCTCCGGGGACTCAGAATATCGTCGTTTTATGTCCCAAATGCTGTAAATTCCTGCAAATATACAAAAAACATGGAAAAGTGAAAGAAAACAAGAAAATACAAGAAATCACGAGAAAACGAATAAAAGACGGCGGAAAATACGGAGAAACACGGAAGAAAACGTGCGCAAATATATGAAATATAAACGCACGTCATTTAGCTAGTCTGGAAATTTTGAACTTCCGTTTTCTGCTGCGCATTCGTGCCTCTGTGGTCCGTTCGACTTAGGACGGACACAGATCCGAGCTCTGGGGTCCGCCAGAACCCCAACATACATATCATGGACGATCGCAATGCAAATATATAATTACGTACGAAATACGTATGTATAGAAACATGCCATTACATCCTACTCATCTTATTAAAATTTCCTCCTCGAAATTTCTTAAGTTAGGTAATGATCGAGGGAATGCCTGATAGATGATTCATGAAATTGATATCACAACATCAAGTCAGCAAGAGACATATAGAGGAATGAAAACTTCAGAATTAAAAAGATCTAAGATTGAAACAACTACAATCAAAACGACACCTAGGATGTGACAAAGCAAAGATGGATGATTTTATGGTATAAACCATTAATATGACAATGTCATCATTCGTCACTGGCTCGTCGTCCCTAACTTCCTTGACAAACATGGAGTAAGTTTGGTGCCGACTGTGTTCGGGTTTGGCCTGCTGGGGAACTTGACACTGAGGAGCCAAAGGTGGTCCTGACGCTACCATAGCTTAAGTCACTGGGTTGTTAGTGCGACGAGGGCAGTTCCTTACAGTATGGTCAGGTGCCCACACACTAAACACTGAGTCAACAATACACGACAATCCTTCTTGACATGCCCCGATCAGTTACAGTGGTGACACACCATAGTAGATCTGGAGTCAACTGGAGTTGTAGTCTTCTTGAAGTTGATAGTCTAAGTTGGTCGAAGCTAATTCCTGGCTAGTTCCATAGGGCGCTTGCTTCCTCCAGTTTGAAGTTCCTTCTTACGCTTCATGATGAGCTCGTGCTTCCTAGCAGTATCCAACACTTCCTAATGAGTGGTCGGATTCGTCGAAGATATCGAAGCTTGAATATCCAGGTCTAAGTCAAGGAGATATTGATATGCACGGTCTTCGAAATCTTCTACCAGATGTGGAGCGAATCGACTAAGCATAGAAAACTTTGCTTCGTATTCGTCAACAGTCCGAGTGCCCTATTCGAGGTTGACGAATGACCGGCGCCCCGCGTGATATGCGGCGGCGCGGTGTCGTTTACCGCAAGTTTCACGGTTAGTGTAGGGTGCGGGAATATCGAACTCAGGGAGGCGAGGTTGTGCTTGGGTCAGGTAGGACCTAAATCAACCCGAGGGGCGAGCTAGCCCGAATCGGTAGATGGTTGTCACGAAAGGAAATAAAAGCGTAAGAACGAAAAGAAAGTAAACCCGGGACTTTGGTTTCCAACCCGACGAGAGACTCTCGCCGACGCGGCCTACGGGTATGGATAGCGATCGGGATAAGGGTCTAATGGTGGGACGTTGCCTCTGAAAGTGGTACCGGCGTCCCATGGGCCCGATATTCCGGTCGGTGCCCAGGATGATACACCGGACTTCCCGGATTCGATCAGTGGGTACTCCCGTGTCCATAAACACTGATCGATCCCGGGAGCACTAAGCCCGCAACGATAACTCCCAACGTCTCATCCTGCAGCTCCCGCGTGCTAGGGTTCGATGTCTACGCTAAGGGTGTGAGCTATGGCTAGGGAGTCAACCGCCAAGTTTATTCCCCCTTGGCCCGACGGTCAAAGGCGGTCTTTTTCCCGCCGATGACAATGAAACACCCCGCGTAACCGTTAGATTCCTACTCCCTATCGATTTCCTAACCCTACGGATGCATCGGGGAGAGCCCCCGAAGGGGTTTCCACCAAAATCCCAGATTTGGGAACTACTCACAAAAATTCATGAAAAAGCAATCTAAATGAAATTTAACCGTTGGAATCATAATCGGACAATTGCAATGTGGAAGTAATAGAGTAATAAAGACAATACTAAAATTTTAGAAAGATCTGAAAACTTACAAAAGAGTAACAATTACAGCCGTCACAAGGAAATAAAACAATAGAAAAACAGCCACTCCTCGTTTCTGGAACCCTAGGGGCTCTATATATAGGCCGTCGCATCAACCGATCGGTTGACAAGTCAACCGATCGGTTGATCCGTTACAAATAAATATCAGAAAATGGCGAGTTTTCACCCGATCACATGAACCGGTCGGGTGAGTTCTTGAGCGACCGGTTGGATCTTGGAGCGGTCAGGTGAATCGGTCGGTTCGACGCCCGTGTCTTCAGCTTCTTTTTCTCAGCTACAGATGAACCGATCGGGTGAGAGTCACCCGATCGGTTGGAATTCTGCTCGAGAAAACAGAGAACAGCCGCCCGCAGAACCGGTCTGTGAACCGGTCGGGTGACTTCTTTGTGAGCTGCGGTAGCGACCGGTTGGTGCACGCGTGCATCACCCGATCAGTTGGAGATGACCAACCGACCGGGTGAGGGGCTGAAAGATGAATACTTCGACGTTTGACCCCTTGGATCACGCGTGACTTCTCCCGTTGCTCCGGGGACTTGGGATATCATCATTAAACGTCCCCTACATGGTCGAACTCCTGCAATCATGGATAAACAAAGAAAAGTGAAAGAAAACGGGAAAATATACGAAAACGAATAAGAGACGGCGGAAAACACAGAGAAATACAAAGGAAAACGTGCGTGAATATATGAAATATAAACGCACGTCAAAATCCCCCAAGCTGAACTCTTCCTCGTCCTCGAGGAAGACGAGTGAGAGTAGGAGCTCGGAAGGGAAAAATAGAGAGGAAGAAAGAAAAAGAAAACTCTAAGCCCTAGATCGTCCATCAGAGCCATCAAAATCAAAAACGACACACCTAGCAAGCAAACGCCAAATCACACCACTAAACCTAGGAAAGCGAGTCCAAATAAGTGTCGTGGGTCCACGCAGTGAAGCGCGAGTGAGCGTGGCCGTGTGCTAGCAAATGGTGAAGCTTTCTACGATGTGCAATGAGGCTCGATATACACAAATCCAAGAAATGACCCAAAATATCGATCCGAATCGAATTAAGCGGCGAATATAAGTTCAAGCATGCATGAGAAGAGTGGGAAAAGAAGCGTATCATGCATCGGGGACTCCACAACTAGGGTCAAGGAAATCACGCCACTATAGCCAAGATACAAGCTAAATAGCTCCTAAGCCAAGCGGTTTCGATAACGACGGAGGTTGAGATGATGTGGAGAAGAACACTCGGTGCAAATTCTCGCCTTCCCTTTATTCTCGGCAAGTAGGAAAATATTCACATGGGGATTTTTTTGGGTTTTGGGTATTTGCATAATTTTTTTGGCTTTTTGGCTATACAATATTTTTCTTTTCTTTTCTTTTTGGGTTTTTCATTTCTTTTCTCCCATTTTTTTTTGAATTTTTGGGTTTTTGGCTATACACTTGTGTACTCTCCCAAGTGGGAGAACGGTACACGACGAGGGGATTTGCACCAAGTAAAACAAAAAAGAAGTCGAAATCTAAACACTCGGGCAAAGGCGACTATTCTTGCTAAATAGAGCTCAGGCTAAATGGGTTATCCTAGTCCTTAGTTGTGGAATCCCGACGCATGCGAAATGAAGTATACGATATATATATATAGCATGCATATAGAAGCAGACATTAGAAGCAAATACCGCATATTCAATATTGAAGCATGATAATCTAGGGGTCATTCCTGGACAGGTATATAAAGTAAAATCACAAAGCAGAAGCACACCAAATGCTAGTCACGACACACGACTCACAAAAAGCTAAGTGGACCCACGATGCGTGAAATGCAAGAGGACTCAAAATCCTAGGGTTAGAGAGTGTGATTATCAATGCAATGCTAGGTGTGTGTGACTTTGTGGCGATTCATCATAGGATTCAACTCTAGGAGAAAGAGCTAGAAAAAAGAAGGAAAAAGAAAAGAAAAATAAAAACACGATGAAAACGACACAAAAAGCGAAAAGAAAGACTCAAATGACGCACACAGTGCGACTCCCCCAAGCTGAAGTTTGCATTGCCCTCAATGCAATATGAGTGAGTACGGGAGGGCAATGAAAATGGGGGGGGTACGCATTGACACAAAAAGAAATGAAAACGAGGAAAACACATAGATGGAATTGAAAAAGAAAGAAAGATCAAAATCGAACAATACGAAAATAAAAATAAAATAAAATCACGTGACACGACACTCAAAAAGTGAAAAGCAAGCACACACACAAAAATGAGAAAAACAGACAAAACACGACAGCACATCAAAACAGACGTCCCCCAAGCTAGACCAGAAAGTGCTAGCGAAATGATATGATCAAAGAAATCCAGATATGTGCAAGGGGGAGTCAAAAACAAAAGAGGGGAAATCAGAAAGCAGCAGAAGGTGAGTCCTCGTCTTCCTCGGAAGAGGGCGTGGATGGGTGGTCGGGGGAGGGGTGAAGTGGATGCCGGGATGGGATGTGAAGAGGGAGGAGAAGAATGTGGTGAGGGGGGTGATGGATGTGGAGAAGTGTGGGTGGGTGGAGGAGAAGATCGCCTGGGTGGTGAAGGTGGAGGTGGTCCGTGGATATGAGTAAGAAGGCGGAGAATGGCGGCCACGTTCCTCTCAAGTGCGAGGAAACGTGGGTGAGTAAGAAAGGAGGATGGGGATGGGTCCGAGGAAGCAGAGGACATGGCGAGCTCACGAAGGGCAGCGACCTCCCTCTCAAGCCCCAGACGGGCAGATACCTGACGGCGACCAAAAGATGTAGACTGACGCGAGGCAGAGATGGTGCCGCCAGGTAAGGTCGAAGAGGTGCCGACGGCAGTGGTCATGCCGGCACAGGAGACAAGGCCAGAAATGGCCGCAAAGAGGTGCTCAGACGTGATCGGTCCCGGAGCAGAAACAGGACGACTCGGGCCAGCCCCTAAATCTCCCATAGACGCAGGGATATCCTGCTCGCCTAAGCGGGCGGCAGGGGATGGTGATCTGCGGGCGCCTGCGGGAAGGAAAGGAAGATTCAACCCCGCAAAGAAATCGGGATCAGGAGGGAAAGTCCAATCTCCCACGAGAGCAATGGTCATGCGAGCGGGGTTGGGCAGAATGGTGTAAGGGGCTGGGGGTGGCCATAATGAAATATGAAGCGGCCATCCGAGCGGGTCTTGATCATGTGGATGTGCCGCAGGACATCAATATCGAGATGTGAGGGTCCTGCGGCAGCTGGGAGATTATTGGGGATGGTGATATTGAATTGGGCGTGAGAGCATATGATCGTGATGATGCCCCCCACAACAGAACTTCCCCTTCCTGGCCCGGCTGATCTCGAGTAGCTGGTAAACAAGCCAATCGCTACTATGGATGGGGACGGTAGGGGCTCTGAAGCTGACTCCATCATCATCCCGGACATAAGGAAAAGTCATGGCCCAAAGGATAAAAAGGTCAGGGATAGTCACAGTACCAGACTCGTCCCTAGGAAAGAATGCAGATGAAATGATCCTGTGGGCTAAACGAAACACGGGATGAATGATGGAGGAGGCCTTGGCCCTTCCTCGAGGGTAATCACAGATCAAAGTGAGACGGAACCAGAATTTATCGACATCAAACTCGGGCGTGTACCCGTAGTGTCGGATGGAATCATCCCCGAGATTGGGGAAACCAAATATAGCATTAATCGTGCTCAGATTCGTGGTGACACTACGGTTACGCACCCTAAATTTAATGATCGACCCGGACTCCCAAGTAAGTGTGGAGAGGAATTCGAGTGTGAGCACCGGGTAAGATACTGCATTAGCATTAAGAAAGGCCAACCATCCTAAGTTAGCGAAAAGAGATTCGACCTCGGTGAAGACACCGAGATCGACAAGTGTACGTGCGTGCGGGAACTTAGTGGATAGATGCCCTCGAGCATCAAGCCTACGGTAAAAATCTTTGTGCTCCTGGTTCCGAAAAATATACCCGTGCGGGCCCAACATTGGGTCCACAGGGGGGACAACAGGCGGAGGAGGGCCAAGTGTAAGTGCTCGTGTATGGGAAGGGGGGCGTGTTTGTTTTCGTCTTTTTCGAGACGGCTCCTCTTCCCGCATGATACCCTTTCCCTTATCCTTATCTTTAGCCATGTGTGTGAGTGTGAGCAAGAATTAGTGCAAAAATCGTGGATGCACACTAACACAAACAAACGAGCAAGCACAATAAGTAGGGCAAATGTATAAAATAGGCTTAGGAGCGAGCTTACCCAATTGCAGTGGTGGAGCTTGCTCGTTGATGTCCCCTCACTGTTCAGCGAGAGAAGCTTGGAGCCGCGGCGAACTCCTTCGGCAATAATTTTCGAAATGGGGTGGTTTGGGGGAAAATTAGGTCAAAATCTCGGAATGGGAGGAGAGAGAGGGTGTAGATGATGGAGGGGTTGATGAAGGAGGTGGAGAGTGGGAGTAATGGAGGAGTAGAGGGCGTGGGGGAGTGAAGATCGGTTGTTGGCGAAGAGGGGAAGGCGAAACGACGGCGGATTTTGGGGGTTTTTGCGATCGGGCGAGATGGAAACGAGCGGGTGTCGGGGGGGGTTTATATAGGGTTTTAAGTCGAACCGATCGGGTGACTTGTCACCCGATCGGTTGACGGTTAGGTCGAAAATTTTTGCCGAAGAAATGCTACAGGCGAACCGATCGGTTGACTTTTCAACCGACCGGTTGGCCGCTCCACACAATTTTCCCGAGAACTTAGGGCTGCTCACCCGGTCGTGTCAACCGATCGTGCATGAACCCAACCGATCGGTTGATATTCCCCAAAAATTTCCGAAAGTTCTCCCCGGCTCACCCGGTCTTCCACCCGGTCTCTTCATTACTCAACCGACCGGTTCATTCGGGGATAGATCTCGGCATGTATCTGATACATCCCAACCGATCGGGTGAGTTATCACCCGATCGGTTGGGGCTTGTTTCCTGCAAAAACCAAGAAATTTGATTAAGTCCCCGAACGGATGTTCTCGCGGCTGATTTTATTTATAGAAATAGATAAAATAAAGTAAAAAAATAACGCTAAAAATTTGAGAAAAAGTTCAGAACATGGGTTGCCTCCCATGAAGCGCACTTGTTTAACGTCGTTGGCTCGACGCCCGCAAGAGATGCTCATGGTGGCTGATACGGGTGATGCAAAAATTTAGGCATCTCTTCCTTGTTGGAGCTGAAGGCGCTCGGGGTGGTCAGCAGCTGGAAAAGTACTTGCTCGACCACCCTCCCTTTGTTCTTGAGATCCGGGGGTTTTTCCTTGGTGTTGGCGCTTCCCGCCATCTTCTTCAAGATCCGGACCTCGTCTTTAGTGAGATCCGTGTGCTCTTTCCCGGTTCTCCTCGCAGGAGGAGTCTTGGGGAACCCGGGAGGGGTCGTTCTCGCTGCCCTCGGTATTCCAGCAGCTTCTTTGTCTTCGGAGCCTTCTTCATCTTCAGAATTCCCCAAGTCATCGGGGGGGTTTATCAGGAGGATCTCCCAGGAGCTCTCCTCCACAGCCTTTTCTTCTTCTATCTCAAGCAAATTACACCGGAGGTCATCAGGAGGGTCGGGGTGCTTCATGGATAGTCCCAGGTCAAACTCAACTTTCTCCCCGCTGACGTTCAAGGAGAGTTTTCCGTTCTTCACATCTATAAGAACGCCAGCAGTGGCCATGAAAGGCCGTCCCAGGATAATGGGGGTGTGTGCGTCTTCGGGCATGTCCATGACTACAAAGTCCATAGGCACATGCACCCCTCTCACATTCACGGGGAGATCATCAACAATTCCCACTGGATATTTGACCGACCGGTCAGCTAATTGTAGGGTCATCTCGGTGGGCTCCAAATCACCCATTCCTATCCTTCTGTACATCGACAAGGGCATCAAGCTAACACTCGCTCCTAGATCGACGAGTGCACGATGAATCTTCACGGCCCCGATCGTGCAAGGAATAGAGAAGCTCCCCGGGTCCTTGAGCTTCGGTGGGTTATCCCTCTGGATAAGAGCGCTACATTCCGCCGTCAGCACCACTTTCTCTTTTCTTGACCCTTTGGTCACCAAATCTTTCAAGAATTTTGCATAGGAGGGGATTGTTTCGATTGCCTCCAAGAAGGGGATTTGCAGGCTTAGGTCCTTGACCATGGCGAAGAACTTCCCATATTTCTCATCAATTTTCGCCTGAGCCAACCGTTGTGGAAATGGCACAACGGGTTTATACACTCTTGGGCTCTCTTCCTCCTTCTTCTTCTCTTCTTCAGACACTCCCTCTGGAGTCATGGGATTTGATGACGAAGCACCGGTGTCATTTAATTTTTCAGTCGGTCTCTCAACGACCAATGGTGCTTCCGGGTTGCTAGGGGGCACTCTAGTAGGAATTTGTGTCCCGCTTCTCAGAACGATAGCGGACACATTCGCGTGCTCGTGCACGAGTGCCGATGTTTGTGTTGCTCCCCTCGGGTTCACCTCCGGTTGTGGCGGTAATTGGTTTTGTGACCTTGCAAGGTTCGCCACCTGTAACCCCAGCTGGGTTACTTGGTCCGTGAGGGTCCGCTGACCCATTTCCAGCTTTTGGTTGATCCTCTCCTGGTTGGTAATATATTGAGTCAAGAGAGACTCAACTGGAGAGACGGCCCTCTGTTAGCCATACTGCTGCTGCTGCTGGAACGGCTGCTGAGTCCTGGGGGCGTAAGATTGTTGCTGCAATGGTTGCTGCTGAAATTGTTGCTGCTGTGGCCTAGCCGGCTGATATGTCTGTTGCTGCGGCTGCTGAGGCGGCGAGGGCTGAAATGGTGGCCAGTAACTGAAATTCGGGTGGTTCCGGTTGTTGGGAGAGTAGGCCGGGTTGGAATTTGTCCTTGGCGGATATGGCGCATTCCCCGTGGGGTTGTAAAATAGTGCGCTCGCCTGATCCAACGGTGGTGAGATGTCACCACCGTCGAATTCCCCAAGGAATTCGGACTCTACTGCAGAAACTTGCTGTGTACCGGCTCCACCGGCTCCTACCATCAGTGCGGAGATCTGGGTTGAAAGCAAGTCAAACTTGCTTGAAAGTTTGTCGACGTCCTCGACTCTGTGTATACCCCCAGTTCTTGGTGTGGCTCTCTCGTCACACCACCGCTCATTGTTGGATGCCATGTTCTCCAGAATATTCCCGGCATCTTCCTCGCTTCTAGACATGAAGGAACCCCCAGCCGCGGCGTCCATAGAAGATTTAAGGTCATCCCTCAACCCATTGTAGAACAGATTGATAATCTGCCACTTCGGAAGCTCATGGTGAGGGCATCTTCTTTGCATCTCTTTATATCTCGTCCAAGCTTCATGCAAGGACTCGTGGCTGGCCTGGGAGAAGGAGGAGATCCACTCCTCAACTTCATGGTCTTCCCCGGAGGAAAGAACTTCGTCAGAAAAGCATTAGACAGCTTCTCCCAGGTGTTGAAAGTGTTGGGGTCCTTCCCCCTTAACCATTGCTTGGCTTTGTCCCCGCAAAGAGAAAGGGAACAGCTTCAGACGGATAGCCTCTGTAGTGACACCATTAATCCGGAAGGTGTCACACTTCTCCAAGAAGGAGTCCAAGTGCTCTATCGGGCTCTCCATGGGCGCACCAGCAAACTGGTCCTGCTGGATCCATGTCACTAGAGACGGCTTCAGCTCAAAGCTTTGGGCCGCAATAGCTGGAGATCGGATGGCGGAAGTTGACTCGATGGAGGGCATCGAGTACTCCAGCAGAGACTTGTGAGGTGGGGTGTTCTCCTCCATGGATTCGGGGTCTTCTCTTCTTCGCTTCTCGGCGGCCAAACGCCTAAGGGTGGCGTTAATCTCTGGATCGAGGGGAATCAAGTCGTCAAGACTCCTTGAACTCCTGCGCATGAAAAACAACAAACACCTGTGAAGCGACAAATGGGAAAGAAACAGATAAAATAAGAAAAACAAATAAGAAAAACAAATAAGAAAAAGAAAAAGGAGAATGCGAAAATTTTCGCGAGGTAGGGATGTGAGCTAGACACGAGGGTTCAAGAGATCCTAAAATATCAAGCACGTTGCCTCCCCGGCAACGGCGCCATAAACTTGACCGGCGCCCCGCGTGATATGCGGCGGCGCGGTGTCGTTTACCGCAAGTTTCACGGTTAGTGTAGGGTGCGGGAATATCGAACTCAGGGAGGCGCGGTTGTGCTTGGGTCAGGTAGGACCTAAATCACCCCGAGGGGCGAGCTAGCCCGAATCGGTAGATGGTCGTCACGAAAGGAAATAAAAGCGTAAGAACAAAAAGAAAGTAAACCCGGGACTTTGGTTTCCAACCCGACGAGAGACTCTCGCCGACGCGGCCTACGGGTATGGAGAGCGATCGGGATAAGGGTCTAATGGTGGGACGTTGCCTCTGAAAGTGGTACCGGCGTCCCATGGGCCCGATATTCCGGTCGGTGCCCAGGATGATACACCGGACTTCCCGGATTCGATCAGTGGGCACTCCCGTGTCCATAAACACTGATCGATCCCGGGAGCACTAAGCCCGCAACGATAACTCCCAACGTCTCATCCTGCCGCTCCCGCGTGCTAGGGTTCGACGTCTACGCTAAGAGTGTGAGCTATGGCTAGGGAGTCAACCGCCAAGTTTATTCCCCCTTGGCCCGACGGTCAAAGGCGGTCTTTTTCCCGCCGATGACAATGAAACACCCCGCGTAACCGTTAGATTCCTACTCCCTATCGATTTCCTAACCTTACGGATTCATCGGGGAGAGCCCCCGAAGGGGTTTCCACCAAAATCCCAGATTTGGGAACTACTCACAAAAATTCATGAAAAAGCAATCTAAATGAAATTTAACCGTTGGAATCATAATCGGACAATTGCAATGTGGAAGTAATAGAGTAATAAAGACAATACTAAAATTTTAGAAAGATCTGAAAACTTACAAAAGAGTAACAATTACAGCCGTCACAAGGAAATAAAACAGTAGAAAAACAGCCACTCCTCGTTTCTGGAACCCTAGGGGCTCTATATATAGGCCGTCGCATCAACCGATCGGTTGACAAGTCAACCGATCGGTTGATCCGTTACAAATAAATCTCAGAAAACGGCGAGTTTTCACCCGATCACATGAACCGGTCGGGTGAGTTCTTGAGCGACCGGTTGGATCTTGGAGCGGTCGGGTGAATCGGTCGGTTCGACGCCCGTGTCTTCAGCTTCTTTTTCTCAGCTACAGATGAACCGATCGGGTGAGAGTCACCCAATCGGTTGGAATTCTGCTCGAGAAAACAGAGAACAGCCGCCCGCAGAACCGGTCTGTGAACCGGTCGGGTGACTTCTTTGTGAGCTGCGGTAGCGACCGGTTGGTGCACGCGTGCATCACCCGATCGGTTGGAGATGACCAACCGATCGGGTGAGGGGCTGAAAGATGAATACTTCGACGTTTGACCCCCTGTATCAGGCGTGACTTCTCCCGTTGCTCCGGGGACTTGGGATATCATCATTAAACGTCCCCTACGTGGTCGAACTCCTGCAATCATGGATAAACAAAGAAAAGTGAAAGAAAACGGGAAAATATACGAAAACGAATAAGAGACGGCGGAAAACACGGAGAAATACAAAGGAAAACGTGCGTGAATATATGAAATATAAACGCACGTCAACGAAACGTTACTGGAGCTCCCTCTTTGTTGATCGGGGTATGTACTGAGCATCGAAGCGCTCTTGAAAAATGGTCCAGTTAATAGGCTTAACCAGACATGCTTCCTCAGTATCCCACCAGTTCCAAGCATTACCAGTCAGCTGTTTCTTCGCCACTTCCACCCAGCTTGCCTGATCAATGCGAGAAAGACTCAAGTTGTCCTCGGTGCTTCGGACCCATTCTTCCACTACCAGTAGGCCTTCCTTTCTAGAGACTCTTCGGGTTCAGCTCCCGAAACTGCTTGGCTCCAGGTTCAGCTCAAGTAGAAGGCGATGCAGGTTGGGTAGGGTATTGTCCTTACTGAATCAATTGTCGTTGAATGTCCAACATCCCTCTCATAACACTCATGAGTTCATGGATATTGGAAACATCACTTCCGTTGCCCGTTGCGAGTGTTGGGTCTGCCTACCATGCTGAAAAAGAAACAGAATAAACATTTGCGTCCAAGATTTATCTAGACAGTATAGATAATAAGGACATCTATATAGTTCTGAAGTATTAGGAGAATGCAAGAGGAGAAGACCTGCATGGGCCACCGCTAAAACCTATCATGCCCAGCTTCCCATTATACTTGGCAGAGAGGATGTGAGCGGGTTCGCATGTGCAAGTAAGGAGAAGGTACTTTTGTTTTTCTTTCCTCCTTGCCTTAAACACAATAAGCGTCTGTGTGAAACCTCGCACGTGCTTGCATATATACTCAAAACAACACATATAATCATTTTTACAACTCCAATGCCCAGATTACATATACACAAATAAGGCCTAGCATGACCATTACAAACATCTACACGAAACAAACATACACCTGAATAATATACAACACAAATATTAAATTTAGCGGTACTGCGATTAGCATGTCGTTCCTCAGCAGTGGATCTCAGCGTCCGGATACCCCTGGTTAACTGGCTCAGCATCAAGGTATGCTTCTCTGCAAAATCTGTCTCAGAACCTGAGGTATATTTCACAAAATAATAGACAAGGAAATATACGTCGGCAAGGGTCGCTCGGCAAGATTTAAAACATTAGAAAAGTGGACCATCGGCAAGATAGTAATATATATAGTTTGCAAAAGTTTGAAGGAGAGGGAAACATAACATGGCACAGTTAGAAAAGTATAGCAGCGTAAGAAAAACGTGCGAGCATAGCAAAGTGTAGTGTACAAAGTAGTGAGCATGGCAAGTGTAGTGTGCAAAATAGTGAACATAGCAATTGTAGTGTGCAAGTGGTGAGCATGGCAAAGTGTGGTGTACAGAGTGAGGAGCAGTAAGCACGGCAAGTACATATGAGCATGATAAGAAGATTTAGCAGGTTACACAACTTATGATAGCAACAGCAGAAGTAAAGTGCCTAGTATGTCATTCAATCTCCTAATCTAGTGACAAGCCCAATGTCTAAAGGTGGAAGAAACTACAATTAAACCCAAACCATTGGGAGCTACACGTGGCTCTGTACTTACCGACCCCATCCAGGCGACGGTCAAATTTACCGGTGGGGTGCATTCCAACATTTTGCACTCTACTACAATGGACTATCCATATCGTTCAGTGTATGACACAAGGGCCCAATATTCTGTAAATGCACTGAGGGCCCAATGTTCTATATATGCCCCAAGGGCCCAGCATTACATTTCATTAGGGGCGTTCATTCCACCAATAATGGTATAACAAGCAATGAGAGTATTTTACGCACATCATTAAAATGTCAGCAATATTTTGATAGTAAAAGCAAACCGACGCATCACCAGGTTCATTAAATTTTATCAAAATCCATCAGGCAATATACTTACAAAAAGTTGTTATTTTAACATTTAGTAATTTCAGTCACAAAATCTGAGCAATGTAGCTTAAAATTTGTAGGTGATAAATACTTGCCTGGTCGATGCAATTTTGGGTGTCCAGATGATAGGGACGAGAGGCGCGTTGTATCGGCATCACAGATATAATATTAAACTGAAAGTTTTAAATTAATTAATTACCATTATACTTGCCTATACCTGATTATATATAATGTATTGTTATTACTAACATTAATATTATACTAAATTATGTGTATTAACAAAACTGAGGTATATATATAGTTTTGTTAATAAATTCTGTTAATATCAGTATGTAAGAATATTAGCTTTGTAATATTAGTGTTGTTAAAATAGTTATATATTAGCTTTATAACACAGTTGGAATATTAGCTTATATATATATATATATATATATATATATATCGTCTCTCTCTTCTCATTTTAAAGAGAGAATCTCCGGTGCTTCGAGGGGTTGGGCGATTCTCACCGGCCGCTCTAGCGGCTGGCCCCGTCGTCTCTTGCCGGCGGTTTGACGAGCGAGGCAGATATAGGAGTGATTCGCTTGTGGAAATCTCTGGGGGTTCGACTTGCGATTCACTTCGATTCGCTGATTTGTTCAAAGCTGAGGTTGTTTTCAGATCTGTTCGATTCTTCCTGCTGTTCAGATCTAGATCTCGACAGAGGAGTGGATCGTGCTTCTGGGAGTTCGTCAAGAGTCATCGGAGGCGCCAGTTCTCTGATCCTGGTGCTGGGATCTTCGCGCTTCCGTTCTTAGTAGAATCAAGATCTCTCCTCTGAGAGCTTGATTCATGGTACGTTTCTTGATCTTTTTCATATTCTAGATCTGAGATTCGTTTTCGTGGTTGATCGTGACTTCTGTGGTTCGATTCCTTGTTTGGTGGGGTGTGGTGCTCGAGTTATCGGTGGATGAATCGTGTTTCCACGGGGGCGGGATAGATCTCGTCTTCTGGTGCGGATCTCTTCTTGTTGCTGACTGGAACGGAGTCGTCGGCAGCTGGGAGCTTGGCCTTCGTCTTCGCTTCGGTCGTTATCGGACGGATCGAGAACTCAGGTGGAGTTCTTGATCCGGTGGTAAGTGATCCTGATTACTACTCTTCCCCCTTATACTGGTTCAAGATCTGATCTATTGTTTGATCTGATCTCCAGTATGGCTTAGGCTAATATTGATGGAGCGAATGCTGCTGATAAGGTGGGGAACTGGCGAACGGTTAAGAGAAGGAAGGCTAACATTGGTGCTTCCAAGGGGAGAGGTGCTAGAGATGACTACAGTCCCCGTATGCAAGACGCTCAGGTGAAGGATGGCGGACCGCCGAAGGAAGGAGGGCATGTCTCTGGGAGCAAGAAAATATTTGAGAGACGAATGATGAGGCCCTCGTTTGAGATCAAGATTAATCCTCTTGCAGCTAAGCAATCATGGCTGGAATTATGCACCAATAAGCGGAAGATAGCAGATGCGTTGGAAATGTGCTACATCCTGCCCGCTCTTGATGAAGCTGGGACTCATATTGCTGTTCTTCCGCAGGAGATTATTGACGAAGCAGCAAGCAACTGGGAGAACACACTAGTCACGTACGTGCTTGGCGATGTTCCATTCTATAGCCAGATGAAAGCTTGGGCTACTAGATCCTGGAAGAAGCAAGGTATGATGATCTTCTCCATAGAAAACGGATTCTTCTTCTTCCGTTTCAAGGATAAGGCTGACAGCGATGCCGTGCTCTACGGGGGGCCTTGGATGTTCGATGGACGTCTTGTTGTGATCCAACGCTGGGCACCGGATATGGGATTCGACAGAAATATGCTCTCCTCAGCTCTGCTATGGGTTCAGCTTCCCAATCTCCCGCTAAAATTCTGGTCATTGAAGATTTTGAACATCATAACTAGTGTGCTTGGTTCCCCTATTTGCTTAGACAGGGCCATGGTTACTATGGAGAGGATGACCTACGCGTGTTGCTTGGTTGAGATCTCGGCGGAGCAGGAGCTCCATCTGGCCATGACAGTTCAGACTGAAGATGGTGATTGCTTTGAAGTGGATGTCAGATATGAAGGGATCCCCCCATGGTGTATCAACTACAAGTGCTTTGGACATCTCGTCCAACAATGTTCGACAAAAGCTACTACTGCTAATGATACTAATGGCGAGGAGAAATTCGCTAGCAACACTACTAATGGCTCTGAGAGAGCGGGAGATTTGGGCAAAGCTCCGGAAATTGTAAGTACTCATCCATCCACTTCTTCTACGAGCGGCTCTGGTAAATGCGATGGGGCAGGGGCTGAAACTAGATGTAATAGCAATTTTCCTAATGTTGCGGAGGCTGTTGTCTGGGAGACTAATGTTTGTGAGACTAATGTTTGTGAGACTAATATTGCTGAGTTTTGTGTAGAGGAGAGGGATGATATGAGGGTATGTAATGTTGAGGCTGATGTAGCAGCTAGAGGGCCTGGTGAGGCATGTAATGGGGGTGGTGACTGTAAATATTCTACCATAGCTGATGACGGGAGGGCATGTAATGTCGTGGCTGATGTTTCAGCCAAGGAGCTGAATGAGGCTTGTAATAGGGGAGGAGATGTAGCAGCTAAGGGGTCTGGTGGGACATGTAATAGGGACGATGGCTGTAAAAATTCTACATATGCTGATGGTGAAGTGGCCAGAAGGGCATGTAATAGTAGGGCTGATGTCTCAGCCAAGGAGCCGGATGAGGCTTGTAAAAGGGGGAGTGATGAGACTTGTAATGGGAGGAAGAGTGCCGCTGCGTTAACTGTCCCAGAGATGCGGGCTGTGGCCCGCTGCAATACTGATTGTATTTGGGGTGGGGGGACCGAAGACGTGGGTGGAGAGGTGATGTACAAAAAGCTGGGGGATTGCAGCAGTGAGGGCAACAGAAGAGACACATGTGCTGGCAGCAGTAAAGGGACAACAGAAGAGACACATGAGAGGCTTGTAAATACGGGAATGTATGGCAAAGATGACAGGCTAACTACGTCTAGCATTCTGGGGGCAGATGAAGGCCAGTGTAGCAGGGGACCGCCTGTACACCACTCTAATAAAATAGGGGGGAAGGGATGGGGGTCGGACTGGGGAAGGGCTTGGGGCATATGCAGAGGCATCACTAGCCTAGCTCTAGTTCTAAAAAGATGAGCCCTACCGCTACGGTCATAGCAAATCACACAAACGCTACGGCTATAGCGAACGTCAACCCTTTTAATGTGTTGATATCCAGTAGTAACTCGCGTAGGGGTGCCTCATTACTTGACAGTACTGGTGATTCGATTGATTTCGATAATGAACCAATTGACATGACTATTATTAATGAAGCATGGCTGGCCGAACAGGAGGAGATGAGGCTGAGTAGTAAAAATCGGAAAAAACCAAACCAGCACAAAGTTAGGGCAGTTTTTCTGAAGGGTACTCGTAAGAGTTCTAGAATTAATAGGGATGTTGGGCATCCCCTACCCCCCAATGTTATCCAATGACCTTGTTCATTTGGAATACGTGGGGGTTAATAATGTCATTAGACGAAGGGAGCTCAAGGATCGTTTCCGCAAATTTGTACCCTCATTGGTTGGTCTGCTTGAGACCAAGGTTATTGAAAATAATGCCCAGAGAATCACCAAATGCTTTCCGAAGAATTGGTCCACCATTGATAATCGTAGTATGTGTCGCAATGGGCGCATTATTATCATGTATGACCCCGGTGTTTGGAATTGCGTGATTGATGATATGACGCTCAGCATATCTCTATGAGATGTAGTAACGTTGCTGGCTTTGCTATGGTTGCGACCATTGTTTATGCATCCAATTCCTATCAAGATCGTAGAGCCCTTTGGGATGATATTGCTGCCAAAACCAGTAAGTATATAAATTCCCCTTGGATCGTTGGGGGTGACTTCAACTGCGTCAGATATTCTATAGATAAAGTTGGGTGCAGATTGGTTAATGGGTGTATGGTGGATGAGTTTAATGACTGCATTAATACCAGCGCTCTCATGGAGCTTAAGAATGTTGGTAACATGCTGAGCTGGAATAATCGTAATATTGGTTAAAGACGTATTACTGCTACTCTTGACCGGTCGTTTTGCAATAGTGCTTGGATGGATATTCTCACGTATTCCTACTATGAATACATTGCGGGCAGGTCTAGTGATCATTCCATTCTCATTATACATACCCATCAGATTGGGGATACCGATCCTAAGCCTTTTAAATTCTTTAATGCCTGGCATCGTTGCCCTGAGTTTATTAATGTGTTGAAGGAGCATTGGCGTCTTAAGACCAATGGTTGTCCTATGATACAGCTGGTTTCCAAGCTTAAAAACATGAAGAACAGGTGTAATAAGTTTGGTGCAGGTTTTAGAGAAGGCAATGATGTGTTAAAATATCGATCTGAGCTTGCTGCTATTCAGGATAATCCCAATCTTAGCTCTTGTGTTGAACTGCAGAAAAAAGAGCGTATCTTAATCAACCAACTTGCTAAAGCTATTGATATTGATGAATCTATGCTTAAAAAAAGTAGACAAGATTGGCTGAGCCTTGGGGATAGGAATTTCCGCTTCTTCTATACTATGATGAAGGCTTGACAAAGCCATAATAATCTTGGTCATCTTATTTCTAGTGATGGATCCCGAAGCAATTCTATTGACAAACTTAAAGTTGAAGGGCCTGAGTTTTTTTTTGTCTTTATAACCAGAGATTATTGGAGAGTCCTTCCTTGTCTTACCACTAAAAGAGTTCTTACTATAGAGGCTGCTGATTGGGTTGAAAGGCATGTTCTTGCTGAGGAAGTTAAGAGTGCGGTTTTTCAAATTGGAGCTGATAAGGCCCCGGGGCCTGATGGCTTCAATGGTTTCTTTTATCAGAACTCATGGGATATTATTGGAAAGGATGTCACTATGGCTATTCTTAATTTTTTCAAGTCTGGAAAGATATACCGTCAGATTAACCATACCTTCTTCACGCTCATACCTAAGAATAGCAATGCCTCGGGGCTAGGAGATTACAGGCCCATTTCCTGTTGTAATGTTGTGTACAAAATAATCAGCAAGGTCCTTTGCAACCGGCTTAAGAAAGCAGTTATTGAACTAATATCACCGAATCAAGCGGCCTTCCTTCAAGATCGGTTACTTGCTGATTGTGCTTTGCTGGCGCATGAACATATTAGGGATTTTAATAATCTTATGGGTGCTCGGGCTTGTCTTAAATTGGACTTGAGGAAAGCTTTTGATAGTGCCAATAGAGAGTTTGTCTACTTCATGCTACATCAGATGGGGTTTAAGCACAAATTTATCAGTTGGATATGTCAATGTATATCCACCCATTCCTTCTCGGTTATGATCAATGGTTCCCCTTATGGTATGTTCCAATCTAATAGGGGTCTAAGGCAGGGGGATCCCCTATCCCCTTATCTCTTTGTCATTGTCATGGAGGCTTTCTCCTTGCTTATGGCTAAAGCTAATGTCACTCGCAGTATTATGCCTATGAAAAGAGCTGGGGTGATTATCCACCTGTTGTTCGCAGATGATTTGCTTTTTTTTTGTCGTGCTAACGCTGGTTCCTTTAAAGGTTTGAGAGATCTCCTCTCCACCTTCAAATCATATACTGGGCTTGAGGTTAATTGGAGCAAAAGTGCTGGTATATTTAGCAAAGGTGCCAGGGATCCTAGTAGTTTGGCTGATATCTTGGGTATCAAAAGGGTGAAATCTCTATCTACATACTTGGGCCTTCCGCTTTCTACTAAGTATCCTAATGCCTCTATGTATGGCCGGCTAATTGATAAATGTAAGAGCAGGCTGCAGGGGTGGTCCTCATCCTTATTATCTGTTACTGGTCGTATTGAGCTTGTCAAAACTGTTATCTATGGCATGGTTGGGTTTTGGATGTAGGCCTTCCGTGTTCCTAAATCTGCCTTACGGTCCCTTACTTCAATTTGTAGGAAATTCATATGGGGGAAGAACCATCTTTGGGCTTGGGATGATATTTGTGCTCCTAAGAAGGAAGGTGGTGTGGGGATCAGAAGTCTTATGGAATTGAACAATGCGTACGGTATTAAACTGTCTTGGCGTATGCTCACGCACACGGGGGGTTGGGCTTCCTATATGAGGGATCAATATATGCGCAATTCAGGGTTGTTTCAAGCCAAGCCCCATCCTATGCAATCCAGAACTTGGAAATTTATCCTGCATTGTCGTGAGTTCACTAAGAAGCTCACCAAATGCATTGTCATGAATGGTTCATCTACAGTATTCTGGTATGATAACAGTCTTCTGTGTGGCCCGCTTAGTGACTCTTATGATGTTCCTGCTGGGGAGGAGAGGAATATGGTTAGTGACTATTGGTCCAGTGAAGGATGGGTGGTTGATAGTGAAGGGATTTCTGGGACCCTTTGGACACAAAAACTCTATGCCCGTCCTAAGTCGGACGGAAAATAGACAGAAATAGCAGCGGAAAATAATCATGTTAATCTAATTAACATTTAACCTTAAGGTCCAAGACCCTAATCCAAGATCTATGCCGACTTGGGATGGGTCTGACCATCCCAAGAAGGATCTAGCCTACTGCGATTAAATTAAACTAATGCTAATAAACACATACCCGGAATCTCAACCCTGGGGCAGGCGAGATGTTCTGCACCGTCTTCCGAGCCGCTCCCGTCCCATGCCGAGCCGCTCCTCGAACCGCTCCCTGAACCGCTCCTCGAACCGCTCCGCATCCCGAGGCGATCAATCCCGTGTCGCCGAGCCAACCACGCGATGAAGAAAGTTTCACGCGAGTGAAACCTCCGCCTAGATTTCGGATCTGAATCCGAACTCCTTTGCGGCTTTGCTAGAGCCCTAAGGAGCAAGGCAAAAATTTATAGGGAGAGGAGAAATATTAATTTAGCTTAGATCCGAGCGTGCTCCAACATTTACGAGAGCCGCTCAGATCTAGAGCTTGGGACGAGTTATGAGGAAGAGGGAGGGCCTCTATTTATAGAGGCGGCTGACTCTCCCCTTTTCTCCACAACCGAGGTGGGACTATTAATTTGGGATTAATTAAATCAAGTTAGTTTGCCTTTCACAAAGGGCAAACTTCCTCGAATTTTAACTCCCTCACCGTTGAGCTTCAATGTTGGTACTGTTGGGGTTTTGGCGGACCCCCAGAGCTCGGATCCGTATCCGTCCTAAGTCGAACGGACCACAGAGGCACAAAAGGCGCAGCGGAAAACCAGAAATCAAAATTTCTACACTAGCTAAACTATTTAGCTAGGCTCTGGGGAGCCAGAACCTAGCCCGATCTATGCCGACTTGGAGTGGGTCTGACCACCCCAAGAAGGATCTACACTAAGCGACTAATTAAAATCTACGCTAGAAAACGCTTAACCACATACCCGGAATCTTGGCCCTGGAGCAGGCAAGATGTACCGCACCGTCTTGAGAAGCTCCTCGTAGCCGAGCCGCGTTGACCCGATCTCCCTGAGCCGCCTCGCACCCTCGCACCGATCCGCCCGAGCCGCTTTCGCCTCCGAGCCGATCACACGCGGTAGAAAGTTTCACTTGAGAAGAACCCGCGTCTTAGACGTCCGGATCAGATCCAAACCCCCTTCGTAGTCGTGCTAGGACTACTCCGGAGAATAGGAAAATAGAGAGAGAGAGATTAGTCGCGGATCGAGCTTGCTCTAAAAATCAGGAGCTACCCGATCGTTGACTGGTGTGTTTTTCAACGAGGAGAGTGCACCCCTATTTATATAGGGAGTGAGCACTCAACTTCTCGTTGCGGGCAATGTGGGACAATTCCCATGAAGAGAAAAATTCAATTAAGCCATTTGGCTTAATTTCAACTTTAAAGTTAGCCTTTCACAAAGTCAAACTTTAACGAATTAATTCTCCTCACATACTAAACTTCAGACACCAAACAAGCTATCAATCAGAAAAGCTTGGAATGGTGATCGCGTAGGAACTGACGGTGACGAATTTCGACTTCGTTTGACCACTCAAACAATTGCTCAAAGTTTAGCAATTTCTCAAAAATCGTAGCCGTCATTAGGGGTTTCAAAACCCCTAATTTGACTTAAGTTGCGGGCGCGCCCGCTAGACTTAGCGGGCGTGCCCACTCAAGGGGGCAAGGGCGGGCCGCCCGCCCGCTGCTGCAGCGGGCCGTGCCCGCTGCACAAGCGGGCGCTGGCCCGCTGTGCAGTGGGCCGCGCCCGCTGTGTAACGGGTGTGCGCCCGTTGCAGCCAGCGGGCGTCGCCCGTTTTGCCTTTGCACATGGGCCTTTTGGCCCAGTGGGTCTAACCCACTTCCCCTTGAACTCTTTCTGCGTTTCTGGGCTCGTTTGAGCTCCGATTTGGACGCGGTTTGAACCTGTGTTTAGACCGGGACGATCCCGTCATCCAGGTAACCCTTTCCAACAAGTTTGTTCTTACTAAATTCGTTGTAACTAATTTACAACACGTTTAGTCAAAGTTAGCATCTAATGCAACGTTGTGTCCCTATTGCTAACGCGACTAACTTTCACAACTTGTGAATATCATCAAATGATATTTCTCTCTATTCTATATTCCTATTACTAAGACACGAATACTACTCGGTTTGAGACCCTACAGCCTGACCTTACTACAGGTTGGGGCTCGAAACCCCTAGACGACGGTCACTACGAGCAGTAGCTGTCGTCCCTGTTTCAGAGTCATCATAACGTGATCGACCCTTTGACAAAAGTGTCATAGGGTTTGCATTGGCTGTGTCAGTGATGAATTCTGTTAGCTGAAATCCCTTCGTCAAGACTGTGTTATTGTTGGCCTAGGGTATGGTTTACTGTCAACCCTATTAGACAACATTGGTCAGTATACGACGGTCTTTATTGTATACACGTTGTACTACTTGCAACGTACCCCGGCCGAGGATTAACATAAAGACCGTACTGAGCCTATAACACTAACTTCCCTTTAATGGAAGTGACGAATCCCATCTTAGTCACTTACTCACCTTGGGAGCTTCAGGTGCAGCCCAACCTAAGATCTTTCAGCAGGACTGGTCCTCGAAGCTAGATCATGGGTCTAAGCTACACCGTCCGCTCACAGGTTGGTACAGATGACTTCAGGTCTTAAGGATCAACTAACCTATCATCACCCTAGAGTTATTAAAGACAGATCATTAAAGTTAACCATTTAATAACTCTAACTTGGTCGTTCAGTGAACTCATTCTCCAATGAGCACCTGTGTCTCGTCTCCGACTTCACCAAGTCGAATGACTATGAGATCATCATTACCCGAAGGTAAGACGAAGACACAGTGATCTATCCGATGTGTCGATATCCAGTTCTCGACACATCTACGATCACGAACCGTTTTAGACTTACGTTTTTATTCGGTCTCTTACTTACTCATAATCGAGATCTCATCTAGATATGTGAGGACCTAACTATAAGTCTATGGATATTATCTAATTATATTAATACAAATGATTTTATACTTAGAATAATACGTACCATATACGGTATGAACAAGACGTATAATCAAGATAAATTGCCTTATGGGCATACATCTTCCTACATCTCCCACTTGCACTTAGGCTATTTATCTCTGTATCTCATGCCGTTATAGCATATCAGTCACTTTGACATTTGATATGGCAAACCTAAGAATGGTTCTACTAATAAGTATCTACAACGAATTTTAATGGATTGAAATTACATCTCTAGATCACACAGGGTTGATCCTTTGAAAAATGATCTGGATCAATTTTCCTAACTTCGTATAGCTAACAGTTAGCTTATACGATTTAGATGTGGGGTCTAACATTTCCGTAAGTCAGTTCTAGCTCACTTCACTTTATTGTGTCAATATGTCAATTACATATTTGACACCCTAAGTCTCTATATATATACGATTAAATCAAAACAATTTTGACTTAATG
Organism: Scilla litardierei; assembly: GCA_030789695.1. Taxonomy (NCBI): domain Eukaryota; kingdom Viridiplantae; phylum Streptophyta; class Magnoliopsida; order Asparagales; family Asparagaceae; genus Scilla; species Scilla litardierei. Next base: position 197,113,524 of record CM061141.1, read on the forward strand.
ATTTATATAGAAGATTCATTAAAGTGAAAAATCCTTTTTACTTAGTCCGAAAAACGGAACTAAGTATATTAACTCGCTCCCACTGACTTTAAGAATTACCTGGTCAAATTTCTTCAACATAATATCTAAATCATATTTAGATTTATGAGCAAAAATAACCATTTGGTAAGTGCCTCAGATGGAATGTACAAGTGTTAGATTCGGTTTGACGAATGAGTCAAGTCAAGATCGTTTTAAGGAAACTTGACATTGATTCGTTCAATCAAAACGTCCTACACTGTACTTATTCCTTTAACCACATTTAGTATTAGCTATTTTAATAACTAAATGCAGATAATCAAGAATTAATCTTGATATGCGTATTATTGTGACCGCACACATTTTATACGCCTCGTGGAACCTACATTTAACTACTGATTGACTTTTAACATTTAGTCAGCTCCAAAATCAATATTATCGAAGCTATACACCATTATTCGAAAATATACGCAACCATCACAGAAAAGCCACATCCACAGAATTTAAGTCAATTCAATTTCAATTGCAACAAACGAGACATCCATTCCAAAACAACGTGTTCATAAAAAGAACCTTAATTTGTTTATCAAAAATAAACCTTGAGTGCAAAGCAATCATTCATTGTTTTCGATCCTTAAAGATGATACATTTTATTCAAATAAGAAAAATATCATCTCCATCACGATCAGCGTCTCCAGAAGTCTTTGAGCGGTCCCAGCAGCAACTGTTGCTTTGATTACCGACCGATCTCCGTGCTTCTCCAATCTCCAGTTCTTATCAGCCACCTGTATACAGTACACAGATGTCTATAAGTGTCTCACACTATATGAATGGAAATAATTGCATTTAATTGAATTTTAATGTGTACCTGAGGTAGAGGCATCAGTATGCCCCTTCTTCTTCTCTGCAAGATAGATCTTGCAGTTCCTCTTCCAGTGGCCAATCTTGTGGCAATGGAAGCACTCAGATTTCGACGGGGCCCCTTTGTTCTTCTTCTTCCCATTCTTAGCCTTCGCATGTTGTGGGACCTGCCTCTTCTTTCCTTTGCCTTTCGGCTGGTCGGAAGTAGCAGAGCCAACAACCAGTGCAGCCGGCTTCTTCTCAATCTCCTCAAATTGCCGGAGCATATTGAGGAGACCAGGAAGATCCGTCTCAAGGCTGTTCATTATAAAGCCAGTTATAAAGGGCTTGAACTCGGGAGTTAAAGATTTTAGGATAATGTCCGTGGACATCTCATTGTCCAGGACAAATCCTAACTGGGCGGCGTCCTCCACGTACCCGATCATTTTGATAACATGATCTTGTACGGGTCCTGTCGTCATCTTCGTGCCCCAGAGGTTGCTAGTAGCTTCGAACTTGGCAGCTCTGGATCGCTTGCCATACAACTCTTGTGCATTAAGGAGTATGCTCTGAACATCCATATGTTCATGCTTCCTTTGCAGTTCGTTGGTCATCGAAGCTAGAGTAAGGCATCTTGCCTTCTCTGCATCCATCTGGTACAACTTGAAGGCTTCTTTCTCTTCGTGGGTCGAATCCTCATCGGGCTTATCCGGAGCGTCCTCGAACAATATGTATCCAATCCCAGCTAGGGAAAGGACCAACTTAATGTTCCTAAGCCAGTCTTTGTAGTTGGTTCCATCCAGCACGTTCTTTTCTACCATGTATTTTAGACCTGAGTCCATTCTGCATTTTATAGATACTTTAGTTAGTATATGTTCGTAGTATAGTTTTAATGGTTTTAATAAAAGTATATTCTCCCACTAAATTTATTTAAAGCCATAATAATAAACAATTTATTATAAAATAATATTTGTGAGAGAGGGATCCGACTACCCTGAGTCTGACAACCTTGAGTGTATCTCAACAAGTTGTCCGACTCTGCAGTCGGTAGACGAACTCGTCGTCAATCATATTCACTATGATTCCCTATCGATTTTACCCCTAGTCATTTGTGATCATGAGTGTGCTCAACCGGATCACAATGGCTAGCCTAGTCGGACCCTTGTCTTCGTGTCTAGCCTGACTTGCCCCTTTGCTCGGTGTATGCACGACGCGCCGGTTTGGGTCAGGTCTTAGACTACATTCTTGGTTAGACTTACGCCGAAGCTCGAGGGATGAGACAACGGTTTCAGTCAGGTTAAGATGTCAATCAAGAAATCGGTTTCTATAAGATTGACATGTCACGGCTTGAGTGTAGCTCAACAACCGGAACATGTTTCTTACAGTTGCCAACTCCTAAAACAAGGAGGGCTACGATTTATCTTGAACAAGATTATTATCGTATTGACTTAGGTATAGTCGATGGACTTACATAGTCATGAATCGACTCCTTGCGGTCCAGCGGACGCGGCCAGTGAATTGACTAAGCCAGGACCACTTGTTACCCAGTCTAGCTAGGTTGGTCCAAAAACTTTAGCCAAGCACATTGACCGACATTATGATACATTGAAGGAGTTGTCATCAATCTTATGTTTTCCAAACAACTAAATGGCTTTTAATTAAGAGAACTAGTTAATCCTTATCAACTAGTTGATCCTAAAAATTCAAAATTTTTTAGATTGGTTGAACATCTTTTATTAAGTCCTTATCAACTATAAGGTTCTACGTTCAACTCACTACCCCAATCTAATTAGGATTTTAATAAAACAATTCAACTTAGTCTTTTTATGAAAATCATTTAATTGAACGTTTTAATGAAATGATTTACAAAACAAAAGGACTACCCTAATCAGGTATTAGGTTCGATGTTGTTTGTTTTATCAAACATATCATGTCACTATCATGTTTTAATGGCTAACCTAACAAGGTTTGTTTATACAACATGAAATGAAGCAACTAACTTTATCCGCATAAAAGAAAGTTTCATTTTTTTTAGTGACATATAAAATGTATTTGCAAGTTTAAAAATTATCTATATAATATAAACATGCAAATCTAAATTTTAACAGTTAAAATTAAAGATTAAAAATTTTTAAAGCCTTCATAAAATATTATCGTATAAAACTAGGTCATACAAAATTATCTAATAATTTTAAACCTAGGCCTTTAAAAAATTTTAACCTAATTTCTAAAATTAAAATATCACATAATAATTTTAGAAACATCTATGTAGTAAAAAGAAATTAATTTATATTACATCTCATGAAATAAAATTATTTCTATTATTTACATATTTAAAACAATTTTAAAACTCTTTTAAAATCTTTTAGAAATCCTTTTTAGAAGCTTTCAAATAAAGTTTAAAGATTTCTAACTTTATGTAACTAAAGAAAAATTCTTAAATTTCAAAAATAAAATTTTTCTAAAGTTTACATAAACTTTAAACACTCTTTAAAATTTTTTTCATATTTCAAAAATTTTATACAGTATTTAAATGTTGGATGTCTATTTAAAATTTTATCGCATAAAGTAAATAGTCCAAAATAAAATTTTCGTGTTGCATAAACAATTTTTAAAACCACGAAATAATTTTTAAAACTATTTAACATTAAGCAAAAATAGTTTGTACATGAAAGCTAAGCATTTTTAACAATTAAAAAGTCGCTATAGTAGATCTATAGCATAACCGTGGCTCTGATACCACTGTTGGGGTTTTGGCGGACCCCCAGAGCTCGGATCCGTATCCGTCCTAAGTCGGACGGACCACGGAGGCACAAAAGGTGCAGCGGAAAACCAGAAATCAAAATTTCTACACTAGCTAAACTATTTAGCTAGGCTCTGGGGAGCCAGAACCTAGCCCGATCTATGCCGACTTGGAGTGGGTCTGACCACCCCAAGAAGGATCTACACTAAGCGACTAATTAAAATCTACGCTAGAAAACGCTTAACCACATACCCGGAATCTTGGCCCTGGAGCAGGCAAGATGTACCGCACCGTCTTGAGAAGCTCCTCGTAGCCGAGCCGCGTTGACCCGATCTCCCTGAGCCGCCTCGCACCCTCGCACCGATCCGCCCGAGCCGCTTTCGCCTCCGAGCCGATCACACGCGGTAGAAAGTTTCACTTGAGAAGAACCCGCGTCTTAGACGTCCGGATCAGATCCAAACCCCCTTCGTAGTCGTGCTAGGACTACTCCGGAGAATATGAAAATAGAGAGAGAGAGATTAGTCGCGGATCGAGCTTGCTCTAAAAATCTGGAGCTACCCGATCGTTGACTGGTGTGTTTTTCAACGAGGAGAGTGCACCCCTATTTATATAGGGAGTGAGCACTCAACTTCTCGTTGCGGGCAATGTGGGACAATTTCCATGAAGAGAAAAATTCAATTAAGCCATTTGGCTTAATTTCAACTTTAAAGTTAGCCTTTCACAAAGTCAAACTTTAACGAATTAATTGTCCTCACATACTAAACTTCAGACACCAAACAAGCTATCAATCAGAAAAGCTTGGAATGGTGATCGCGTAGGAACTGACGGTGACGAATTTCGACTTCGTTTGACCCCTCAAACAATTGCTCAAAGTTTAGCAATTTCTCAAAAATCGTAGCCGTCATTAGGGGTTTCAAAACCCCTAATTTGACTTAAGTTGCGGGCGCGCCCGCTAGACTTAGCGGGCGCGCCCGCTCAAGGGGGCAAGGGCGGGCCGCCCGCTGCAAGCAGCGGGCGCTGGCCCGCTGCGTGCAGCGGGCCGCGCCCGCTGTGTAACGGGCGTGCGCCCGTTGCTGCCAGCGGGCGTCGCCCGTTTTGCCTTTGCACATGGGCCTTTTGGCCCAGTGGGTCTAACCCACTTCCCCTTGAACTCTTTCTGCGTTTCTGGGCTCGTTTGAGCTCCGATTTGGACGCGGTTTGAACCTGTGTTTAGACCGGGACGATCCCGTCATCTAGGTAACCCTTTCCAACAAGTTTGTTCCTACTAAATTCGTTGTAACTAATTTACAACACGTTTAGTCAAAGTTAGCATCTAATGCAACGTTGTGTCCCTATTGCTAACGCGACTAACTTTCACAACTTGTGAATATCATCAAATGACATTTCTCTCTATTCTATATTCCTATTACTAAGACACGAATACTACTCGGTGTGAGACCCTACAGCCTGACCTTACTACAGGTTGGTGCTCGAAACCCCTAGACGACGGTCACTACGAGCAGTAGCTGTCGTCCCTGTTTCAGAGTCATCATAACGTGATCGACCCTTTGACAAAAGTGTCATAGGGTTTGCATTGGCTGTGTCAGTGATGAATTCCGTTAGCTAAAATCCCTTCGTCAAGACTGTGTTATTGTTGGCCTAGGGTATGGTTTACTGTCAACCCTATTAGACAACATTGGTCAGTATACGGCGGTCTTTATTGTATACACGTTGTACTACTTGCAACGTACCCCGGCCGAGGATTAACATAAAGACCGTACTGAGCCTATAACACTAACTTCCCTTTAATGGAAGTGACGAATCCCATCTTAGTCACTTACTCACCTTGGGAGCTTCAGGTGCAGCCCAACCTAAGATCTTTCAGCAGGACTGGTCCTCGAAGCTAGATCATGGGTCTAAGCTACACCGTCCGCTCACAGGTTGGTACAGATGACTTCAGGTCTTAAGGATCAACTAACCTATCATCACCCTAGAGTTATTAAAGACAGATCATTAAAGTTAACCATTTAATAACTCTAACTTGGTCGTTCAGTGAACTCATTCTCCAATGAGCACCTGTGTCTCGTCTCCGACTTCACCAAGTCGAATGACTATGAGATCATCATTACCCGAAGGTAAGATGAAGACACAGTGATCTATCCGATGTGTCGATATCCAGTTCTCGACACATCTATGATCACGAACCGTTTTAGACTTACGTTTTTATTCGGTCTCTTACTTACTCATAATCGAGATCTCATCTAGATATGTGAGGACCTAACTATAAGTCTATGGATATTATCTAAGTATATTAATACAAATGATTTTATACTTAGAATAATACGTACCATATACGGTATGAACAAGACGTATAATCAAGATAAATTGTCTTATGGGCATACATCTTCCTACAGGTACAACCTACCAAATAGAAGAGGGTTCAACGGTGAACGCGTAGGAAAAAACGGCTCGTCAATCCGAGTCCGTTTGACCCTTCAAACAATTGTCCAAAGTTAGCCAAAAGTCATGCTTCTCTTAGAAACGTAGCCGTCAAGAAAATCCCAGGTTCAAAAAACCCTAACCAGAAAATTCGGGCTTGGTGGGCCTCCATTTTCGCTGGTTTCAGCCCAACAGTTTGGGCTGACTTGTTTTGGCTATAACTTGTGCATTTGGACTCCGTTTTTGACGCGGTTTGAACCTGCGTTTAGAGCTGGACGATCCCGTCATCTAGGTAACCTTTTCAACGCGTTTATTTAATTAAATATAGTCTTAAACAATTTAAGACACATTTAATCTCTTTTGCATCATATGCAAATTAGTCCCTATCTAACCTTAAATTATCATTTGCATCAAATACAAATGATCCGAGGGCATATTCCTCTACATCTCCCACTTGCACTCAGGATCATTTATCCTGATTACAGAAGATTATTGCAAACATCTTTTGCAATATTTTATCCCTTGCATCAAATGCAAATTATTCTTCCTAACTAATTTCTACATATTACTAGACGAAGGTCACACTCTGTGTGAGACCCTACAGCCTGACCCTTACAATAGGTTGGGCTCGGAGCCCTATACGGCAGTGACCACGAGCAGTGGTTGTCGTCCCTGCTTCAGGAATCATCATTATGTGGTTGACTCATTGACATGAGTATTGTCGGGACCACCCTGACTGTTTCCGTGATGAATTCCGCAGTTATAGTCTCTTCGTCTAAACTATGTCGTATAGATCAAGTCTAGGGTACGGTCAAACTGTCAACCCCAATAACTTGACTCCGGTTAGTTTCTATCGATCTTTTAGTCAAAAATGTTGGACTTCTTCCAACATACTCTGGCCAGAGTTTTTACTAAAGACCGAACTAACCTTACGACACTAACTCCCATTGACCGGGAGAGACGAATCCTCTCTTGGTCATTACTCTCCTCATATGCTTCAAGTGTCACCCAATCAAAGACCTTTCGACAGGCCTTGCCTCGAAGCTAAGTCATTTGATCTAAGTGGCACCGTTCACGCACAGGTTCGTCAAAATGACCTCAAGTCAAAAGACCAACTAGCCTATCATCACTCAGAGTCATCATAGACAGATTGGTCAATATAACCATATGATAACTCTTGTGGGTCGTTCAGTGAACTCATTCTCTAATGAGCACATGTGTCTCATCTACGACTTCGCCAAGTCAAGCGATCATGAGATCATCGCCACCGCTAAACGGTGAAGACTAAGACACAATGGTCTATCCGATGTTTCGATATCCTTGTCTGGAAACATCTACGACCACGAACCCTTTTAGACTTATGCTATAGACGGTCAAACATTTCTCCATGATCGATAGACTCATCTCGATACCTGTTTGACCTCGCATAAAGTCTCAGGACTTTACCTAAGTTAATATCCAATGTTAACTACATTATAACATAACTTTAGATAAATTATTACCAAACAGCTTACTGTTATTTCGAACAAGATGTTTGTGCTATTCACACATGAAGATAGATAGCCTCGAGGGTATCTTCTCTCAACATCTCCCACTTGCACTCAGACCCATTTATCTCGGTATCTAATACCGTTTTTACACATAAGTTTTCCCGACTTCATGTGGTAGAGCCTTCGTGAGTGGATCTGCTAAAACCGTCTACACTATAGACTTAGGGAGTTTCTATGTTCATATTAGACCAACCATTTGAATCTCATTCAAATAATTCACTAGGTCTGTCGGAATCCATAATATTTATTTCCCTGGATCTTATCCAGTTCATCATAACTTACGATAATCATTTAAATTAGTTACTCGTCATAAATGGCTCATATCTATTTCTGATAAAGTATCAAACTCTTTTGATCACTTCATGTAAATATATATGTTCCATCCCTTTGATGCCTCACATGTAATTTACATGCTCCCACTGACCTTGAAAACTATCTGGCTAATTCATATAAGTTGGTCTGTCTAAATCATATTTAGAAAAACGAACTTGTAAGTGAATGCTCCAATTTTCATGGTCAACTTAAGCGTTTACATCGAGTTTGGTCCGAGTAGTTCTGTACACATCTGTTGGTGAAAAAACGGTTTCATTATAATCCGTTTTATAGGAATTAGTATGGAAAACTGTTCTCGACCAACATGATTGCACTTCACTATATTCCTTTCTGCACCAATCTTTCAACTTAAAGATTTACTTGCAGAAAGTGAGGAAACATTTTCCTTGTGCACATAAACTAAATTCCAAAATTTATTTACGCACACGGACCTATTCTGATTGCATCAAGTTTTTAAATCAGAGTTACTACTCCGAATTTCATCCCGGAAGTTGACTAAGTCATCATCAGTTATGATGTTTAACTCGACTCTTCGTCTCACGAAATTCGAGTAATTATACAACTTCTTAATGATTGATTTAATGAATATCTTATTGATAATGTCCTCACAGAACATTATCAAAACCTAGGCATTACTATCTGGGACTTAAACCAGAAGGAGGACTTAACTCAGAGTCACTTACAATGGATCACACCAAGTCTAACTAAGTGTGATTCATACCTTTTGACACACGGATGTGTTACCAGACTTGACCTGAGAGAAAATCACATTTTCTTTTAATTACGCAAGATTTAATGTAGCTAAGTATTTGACCATTCGATCGAATCGAATCAGTTTAAATACTTAAGTCATTTCGTTCTTTATTTTATCAGACTTGTGTTTCATCAAGAACACGTGTCTTAATAAAATATACGAATAACTTAATGTGGTTAATCTAGACTCGGGTTCATCAGTATGTACCAGACTGAGTTCGACAACTCATTCTCCCACTGTCTTACTGATGGGTTTCGGCCATTCTATTTAAGAGGATAAGACGTACAAGTGTCTGCAGACTTCATAATACGAGAGGTCAGACCCCTCTTTATGTGACTTGTGAAGCTTAGTCTCTCGATACGGCCTAGTCTATTTTTCCATACAAGTTTGCTACTATCTTGTGTATTTATATATATTAACATTTAATATATATATTATCGTTATACATAAATTACTAACGCAAAACATTGCTTCAGAAGCGAGGTGACGACATTCGTCAAATTGTGTTAGACGTCTTTTGTATAACAATAAGTATAAAATCGTGACATCAAAATATGTCACATTTTCATTTCCTCCTACTTATGCCTTTACTAATGATAAATTAAACTATTAAACTCGATTGACTTTCCGGAGTGCCTTCTTCCTTTTCTAAATCACATTTAGATATAAATAGCCCAACATAAATAAATAGCTATGCAAGCATCTTATGTATCCAAACGCCTGAGAGGTGTAATCTTGAGTGTAGCTCAAGAAGTTACTTGTCTCAAGATCCGATTGGGATACATAGTCTTGCACCGCTCATGCACTCGTATTCGACTCAAACAGTTTGATCGAATTCTCGAACTTTGCAGATCAAAATTGTTTGTCCATACAACCTTGAGGGTAGCTCGAAAAGTTGTAGGGGGAAACATCTTTCGAATATCATATATGTTCAAGCTGCCTCATAAATGTTAATATATATAAATACACAAGATAGTAGCAAACTTTATATAGCAAAATAGACTAGGCCGTATCGAGAGACTAAGCTTCACAAGTCACATAAAGAGGGGTCTGACCTCTCGTATTATGAAGTCTACGGACACTTGTGAGTCTTATCCTCTTAGATATAATGGCCGAAACCCATCTGTGAGACAGTGGGAGAATGAGTTGTCGAACTCAGTCTGGTACATACTGATGTACCCGAGTCTAGATTAACCAAATTAAGTTATTTGTATATTTTATTAAGACACGTGTTCTTGATGAAACACAAGTCTGCTAAAATAAAAAGTATTTAAACTGATTCGATTAGATCGAATGGTCAAATACTTAGCTACATTAAATCTTGCGTAATTAAAAGAAAATGTGATTTTCTCTCAGGTCAAGTCTGTTAACACATCCCTGTGTTAAAAGGTATGAATCACACTTAGTTAGACTTGGTGTGATCCATTGTAAATGACTCTGAGTTAAGTCCTCCTTCTGGGTTAAGTCCCAGATAGTAATGCCTAGGTTTTGATAATGTTCTGTGAGGACATTATCAATAAGATATTCATAAAATCAATCATTAAGAAGTTGTATAATTACTTGAATCTCGTGAGACGAAGAGTCGAGTTAGACATCATAATTAATGATGACTTAGCCAACTTCTAGGATGAAAATTCGGAGTAGTAACTCCGATTTAAAATTTGATGCAATCAGAATAGGTTCGTGTGCGTAAATAAATTTTGGAATTTAGTTTACGTGCCCAAGGAAAATGTTTCCTCAATTTCTACAAGTAAATCTTTAAGTTGAAAGATTTGTGCAGAAAGGAAAATAGTGAAGTGCAATCGTGTTGGTCGAGAACAGTTTTCATCCTAATTCCTATAAAATGTATTATGTTGAAACCGACTCGCCAGTAGATGTGCACAGATCTACTCGGACCAAGCTCGATGTAAAACGCTCAGAGTTGACCATGAAAATTGGAACATGCACTTATAAGTTCGTTTTTCTAAATATGATTTAGACGAACCAACTTATATGAATTAACCAGAAAGTTTTCAAGGTCAGTGGGAGCGTATAAATTACATGTGAAGCATCAAAGGGATGGAACTTATATTTTGACAAAGTGATCAAAAGAGTTTGATACTTTATCAGAAATAAATATGAGCCATTTGAAATGACCAGTAACTAATTTAAATGATTATCGTAAGGTACGATGAATTGGATAAGATCCAAATAAATTAAACTATTATGAATTATTTGAATGAGATTCAAATGGTTGGTCTAAACATAGAAACCCTTAAGTCTATAGTGTAGACGGTTTTAGCAGATCCACTCATGAAGGCTCTACCACATGAAGTCGGGAACACTTATGTGTAAAAACGGTATAAGATACCGAGATAAATGGACCTGAGTGCAAGTGGGAGATGTTGATAGATGATACCCTCGAGGCTATTTATCTTCATGTGTGGATAGCACAAACATCTTCGAAATAACAGTAAGCTGTTTGGTAATAATTTATCTAAGTTATTTTATGATGTTGTTAACATTAGACATTAACTTAGGTAAAGTCCTAAGACTTTATGCAAGGTCAAACATGTATCGAGATGAGTATCTCGATCATGGAGAAATGTTTGACCGTCTATAGCATAAGTCTAAAAGGGTTCGTGGTCGTAGATGTTTCGAGACAAGGATATCGAAACATCGGATAGACCATTGTGTCTTAGTCTTCACTGTTTAGCGGTGGCAATGATCTTATGATCGCTTGACTTGGAGAAGTCTTAGACGAGACACAGGTGCTCATTAGAGAATGAGTTCACTGAACGATCCACAAGAGTTATCATATGGTTATATTGACCAATCTGTTAATGATGACTCTGAGTGATGATAGGCTAGTTGGTCTTTTGACTTGAGGTCATTTTGACGAACCTGTGCGTGAACGGTGCCACTTAGATCAAATGACCTAGCTTCGAGGCAAGGCCTGTCGAAAGGTCTTTGATTGGGTGACACTTGAAGCGTATGAGGAGAGTAATGACCAAGAGAGGATTCGTCTCTCCCGGTCAATGGGAGTTAGTGTCATAGGGTTAGTTCGGTTTTTAGTAAAAACTCTGGCCAGAGTATGTTAGAAGAAGTCCAACAATTTTGACTAAAGATCGATAGAAACTAACCGGAGTTAAGTTATTGGGGTTGACAGTTTGACCGTACCCTAAACTTGATCCACACGACATAGTTTAGACGAAAAGACTATAACTGCGGAATTCATCACGGAAACAGTCAGGGTGGTCCCGACAATACTCATGTCAATGAGTCAACCATATAATGATGATTCCTGAAGCAGGGACGGTAACCACTGCTCGTGGTCACTGCCGTATAGGGCTTCGAGCCCAACCTGTTCTAAAGGTCAGGCTGTAGGGTCTCACACAGAGTGTGACATTCGTCTAGTAATAGGTACAAATTAGTTAGGGAGAATAAGTTGCATTTGATGCAAGGGATAAAATATTGCAAAACATGTTTGCAATCATCTCCTGCATTCGGGATAAATGATGCTGAGTGCAAGTGGGAGATGTAGAGGAATATGCCCTCAGATCATTTGTATTTGATGCAAATGAAAATTTAAGCCTAGATAGGGACTAATTTGCATATGATGTAAAAGAGATTAAATGTGTATTAAATTGTTTAAGACTATATTTAATTAAATAAACGTGTTGAAAAGGTTACCTAGATGATGGGATCGTCCCGCTCTAAACGCATGTTCAAACCGCGTCAAAAACGGAGTCCAAATGCACAAGTTATAGCCAAAACAAGTCAGCCCAAACTGTTGCGCTGAAACCAGCGAAAATGGAGGCCCACCAAGCCCAAATTTTCTGGTTAGGGTTTATTGAAACCTGGGATTTTATTGACGGCTACGTTTCTAAGAGAAGCATGACATTTGGCTAAATTTGGACAATTGTTTGAAGGGTCAAACGGACTCGGATTTACGAGCCATTTTTTCCTACGCGTTCACCGTTGAACCCTCTTCAATTTGGTAGGTTGTACCAACATTGAAGCTCAACGGTGAGGGAGTTAAAATTCGAGGAAGTTTGCCCTTTGTGAAAGGCAAACTAACTTGATGTAATTAATCCCAAATTAATAGTCCCACCTCGGTTGTGGGGAAAAGGGGAGAGTCAGCCGCCTCTATAAATAGAGGCCCTCCCCCTACCTCATAACTCGTCCCAAGCTCTAGATCTGAGCGGCTCTCGTAAATGTTTGAGCACGCTCGGATCTAAGCTAAATTAATATTTCTACTCTCTCTATAAATTTCTGCCTTGCTCCTTAGGGCTCTAGCAAATCCATAAAGGAGTTCGGATTCAGATCCGAAATCTAGGCGGAGGTTTCACTCGCGTGAAACTTTCTTCAGCGCGTGGTTGGCTCGGCGACACGGTATTGATCGCCTCGGGATGCGGAGCGGTTCGAGGAGCGGTTTTGGGAGCGGTTCGAGGAGCGGCTCGGCGTGGGACGGGAGCGGCTCGGAAGACGGTGCGGAACATCTCGCCTGCCCCAGGGTTGAGATTCAGGGTATGTGTTAATTAGCATTAGTTTAATTTAATCGCAGTAGGCTAGATCCTTCTTGGGATGGTCAGACCCATCCCAAGTCGGCATAGATCTTGGATTATGGTCTTGGACCTTAGGGTTAAATGTTAATAAGATTAACATGATTATTTTCCGCTGCTATTTCTGTCTATGTTCCGTCCGACTTAGGACGGGCATAGAGTTTTTGTGCCCTAAGGGTCCCAGAAATCCCTTCAGTGGTATCAGAGCCAGGTCTGCGTAAAGATCTAGCCTGCGATTTTATTAAACTTTAAAATGCTTTTAAATATTTTTAAAAAAACTGTTTTTAAAATTATGAGATAATTTTCAAAATGTTTTAGATGTTCAAATATTCTATTTGATAAATTTTGAACATGGAAATTTTTTAAATGACGTTTTAAAATTTATGTGATAATTTTTAAAACTAATTTTAATCTTTTAAAATTTATGGGATAAGTTTAAAGTGCCTAAAATTTTATATGATAAATTTTTAAGCATGAAAGTTTTTTTTAAATGATGTTTTAATTTTATGAGATATTTTAAAACTGATTTTAAAGGTTAAAATTTTTATGCGATAATTTTTTTAAAGTAGCATGCAAATTTGTGAAATAGCAGCGGAAAATAATCATGTTAATCTAATTAACATTTAACCCTAAGGTCCAAGACCCTAATCCAAGATCTATGCCGACTTGGGATGGGTCTGACCATCCCAAGAAGGATCTAGCCTACTGCGATTAAATTAAACTAATGCTAATAAACACATACCCGGAATCTCAACCCTGGGGCAGGCGAGATGTTCCGCACCGTCTTCTGAGCCGCTCCCGTCCCACGCCGAGCCGCTCCTCGAACCGCTCCCCGAACCGCTCCCCGAACCGCTCCTCGAAGCTCTCCGCATCCCGAGGCGATCAATCCCGTGTCGCCGAGCCAACCACGCGCTGAAGAAAGTTTCACGCGAGTGAAACCTCCGCCTAGGTTTCGGATCTGAATCCGAACTCCTTTGTGGCTTTGCTAGAGCCCTAAGGAGCAAGGCAGAAATTTATAGGGAGAGGAGAAATATTAATTTAGCTTAGATCCGAGCGTGCTCCAACATTTACGAGAGCCGCTCAGATCTAGAGCTTGGGACGAGTTATCAGGAAGGGGGAGGGCCTCTACTTATAGAGGCGGCTGACTCTCCCCTTTTCTCCACAACCGAGGTGGGACTATTAATTTGGGATTAGTTACATCAAGTTAGTTTGCCTTTCACAAAGGGCAAACTTCCTCGAATTTTAACTCCCTCGCCGTTGAGCTTCAATGTTGGTACAACCTACCAAATCGAAGAGGGTTCAACGGTGAACGCGTAGGAAAAAACGGCTTGTCAATCCGAGTCCGTTAGACCCTTCAAACAATTGTCCAAAGTTAGCCAAAAGTCATGCTTCTCTTAGAAACGTAGCCGTCAAGAAAATCCCAGGTTTTGAAAAACCCTAACCAGAAAATTCGGGCTTGGTGGGCCTCCATTTTCGCTGGTTTCAGCCCAACAGTTTGGGCTGACTTGTTTTGGCTATAACTTGTGCATTTGGACTCCGTTTTTGACGCGGTTTAAACATGCGTTTAGAGCGGGACGATCCCGTCATCTAGGTAACCTTTTCAACGCGTTTATTTAATTAAATATAGTCTTAAAATTTTAAGACACATTTAATCTCTTTTGCATCATATGCAAATTAGTCCCTATCTAGGCTTAAATTATCATTTGCATCAAATACAAATGATCCGAGGGCATATTCCTCTACAGATAGCGCTCTTATTCCTGTTCGCCACATCATTGATGCAGTTTCGTTAACTTTGGGAGAAGATTCTTGGGCCTGGGTCTCTAAGTCTCCAACTATTTATGATGCCTGGGATGGGTCTCGAGCTATAAAGCCTCTCTTTCCTTACTACAGTGTGGTCTGGTTTCAGGGTCATATCCCCAAGATGGCTATTACGTTACTATAGGCTTTCCACGGGAAACTTCTAACCCGTGATAAGCTCGTGCAATGGGGAGTGCTTACTTCACCCTTCTGTGTTTTATGTGCTTATAATGCTCTTGAAAATATGGATCATATATTTTTTGAATGCAGCTATACTAACTATCTCCTTCGCATGAGTTTTCTAAAAATGGGGGTTACGATTTCTTTGTCGTCCTCTATAGCAGGTATGGGTGATTTGATTCTATCTCACTTTATGAAGGGTAGCTTCGGAAGGTTGGCTAGGGTTGTTTTGGCTGTGATGACTTGGCATATTTGGAGAGAGCGGAATAGGAGAATCTTTGAAGATAGCAGTCAGACGAAGACCCTCCTTTTTCATAACATTACTGATGATGTCAGAATTTCTCTGAGGCACATGGATTGTGAGCATGAAGATGATCATGGCCCCCCTTCAAATTGGGGACTATTAGATTAAATGTGTGTATCATGTATTTCTTTGTTTTTCTTTTGCTCCCTGGATAGCGGAAGGTGTTTAGTATTGGAGGGGGTGACGGCGCCTATGCCCTAGCCCCGCATTACAAACATCCTTCTTCCATCCTAGAGTCCTGTATTTTTTCATTAGAATCAATAAAGATGCAAAGCATATTCTCCAAATATATATATTTTTTTGGCCGGTAAGTGGAAATCTTTATTAATATCAGAAATAGAATACCTATATACAAACTAGAATACTCCAGATGGAACATATGAGAAGAGCGGATAGGGCACAAGCGCCGTCACCCTCTACCTCCTACATTCCTACCAGAAGTAAACTAGACATCAGTACAAAACCCATCCAATAGGATCATCCATTATCTATAAAACCCCAATTATTAAAAGAGCTATCTGAGTCTCTTTCAAAATTCCGAAGTATGGTTCGAACGTCAGACGCAATGTTCTCAAAGAGGGCCACTTTTCCTACTATTTTATCATTGAATATCCTTGCGTTGCGCTGCTTCCATAAGTGCCAGACTATAGAGGCAAGGGCTGTTTTTGCCAAAATCCCCACACAATCCAGTTTTTGTACATTGATAGGAACAAGTCGCCCATTTGCGTAAGAGAAGAAGGCGTGGAACCTGCATAACCCAACTTAAGAAGGCTTCTTACAAGTATATATCTGTTGTAATCACATTCAAAGAAGAGGTGTTGGATGTCCTCGGATGCTCCAGAATTACAGAGCACGCACCTCCCAAGATTGGCAATCCCCCTATGCGTCAGCAGCTCACAGGTGGGGAGCTTGTTGCGAAAAGCTCTCAGCACTGTGAGGGCCATTTTTGGCACATGCTGGGAGAACCAATTGATGTGGTAATAGGGGAACTTGGTTCCAACTGATCGCGACCCATCCCTGGCCCCGCGAAAGGTAAAATGCATGCTGGGCATCCAAGACCAGCTGTCGGCTTCAGGGGAAAGCTTGATAGCATTGAGAATGTGGAGCAGGCCGGATATATCTGCAGACGAGCTCCATTCACCATTTGTCCAATAATCACTAACAAGGGCATTTTCAGCGCCAAGAGGGGGGTCATATAGAAGATGTAGGGGTCCGATAGGGTGCCAGTTGTCAAACCAAAACGAGGTGGAGGTACCATCCATTACAGACCGCTTGATGAGTTTCTGAGAAATTGGACGATGTCGAAGAAGGAATTTCCATGTACCTGATTGAGTTGGGCACGGAGTGGAAGAATAGAATCCAGTGACCGCGCCTTGTTTTATCCGCATGAATTTAGACCACAACCCATTAGTAGCTAGGTAACGCCAAATTAAGCGCACGCCCGACGCCGTGTTCAAATCTTTAAGCAGTCTAAAGCCAACGCCTCCTTCCTTCTTAGGAACACAAAGATCCTTCCAGGCCCACGTGTGAAGCTTACCCCAGATAAACCTTCGACATGCCGAATTGATTGCGCGAATGACGGTGAGAGGCAGACAGTAAGCTTGCATCCAAAACCCCGCCATTCTATAAATCACTGAACGAACCAGTTCAATCTGTAACGACTGGTTTTCATGTATCTGGATTTATATTATATTATAATATATGTTTTGGTGGATTTTCTCCTCATGTGTGGTTTTCGTCTCCGTAACTTTCATTTTCGATCGTTTCGTCGTGTTTTCTCGTTTCTTCCTTAGGATCGTCGATTTCGGAGTAAGTCATTCATGACGGGCTTCATAACGGTCGTATCTTACTATTAGATCAAGCCTACGAGTCTTAGGAATCGATCCCGGAGCTCCGCGCTCCGTATAGGAACTTTTGGTGCTTATTAGCCGGTGTAAGAAGGGGCACCGACCGACTAGATGACGATCCAGTCGGTCGGCAATCCTTCTTGGACCGACTAGTTGGCTTTCTAAATTTCTCAGGAGTTACTGTTTATCGTTAGTCGGTCTAAGAACGTTGGTTGACCGACTAGGTTGCAAACAAGTCGGTCGGTAATGCTTCTTTAACCGACTAACACATCATCTAAATTTTAGTATCAGTACTGTTCATTCTTAGTCGGTCTAAGTTCATCTTTCGACCGACTAGTTGTTAAACTTGTCGGTTAAGTTTTGTACTCAGACCGACTAATTTTTGGTTCTTCTGTACAGTCGAGTTACTGTTTACTCTTAGTCGGTCTAAGAACGTTCACCGACCGACTAGATGTCAAACTAGTCGGTCAGTAGTTGTTCATCGACCGACAAAATCTAAATCCTATTTTTGTTCAGAAGTTACTGTTTACACTTAGTCGGTCTGCGTTGGTCAACCGACCGACTAGTTGCCAAACTAGTCGGTCAGTGGTTGCTCTTTGACAGACTAATCTGTGTTAAAACCCTAATTTCTGGGCAGCCGCCAGCCCATCCTATTTAAACCCCTCCCAAACGTTTTCTTCTTCCTCCACTCGACCCAAAACCCTAGTTTCTTCCCCATTGAGCCCCCTTCTTCCTCAAACCCTTATTCCTCCATTCCAAGCTAATCCTACATCATCCAAACCATCCCTCAAAACATGCTATCCCTCATCTTCCCCAAATCTCCATCAAATCCCCAAAATCCCCCAAAAACCCTAGTTCTCCAAACTTCTCCATTCGTTTCCAGATATGGTCCCTAGGTTCTCCGGAGTGTTTCTTCCACCTCCTCACGGTAAGAAATCGATCTCTTGATGTTTTCATAACCTATATGTATTTTTATGAAACCCTAATGAAATGGATGTTGTATTGATGATTGTTTCCCCATAACAGCGATTTCCCCGTAGATTAGCATCCGCGAGACGAACCTTCGTGATCGTCATCCCCGGTGCTAGGTAAGTGAAACTTGCCACTTAGGGTTTAGGCCATGTTTTAGGCCATTTGCTTGTTGTAGGCGTAAAAGAGGCTAGGCGACGAAATGACACTCGCCTAGGCGCAAATTTAGGAACTAGCTTGACAACGAAGCTAGATCCGACATTTATCATGTTGCACAATTACCATGTCATGTTTAAATTCCATTAACGGTACGTAAATTAATTGTCATGTCATTGCATTCTTTAAGTGATCCCGTGATTGCGTAGCATCGCTACAATACTTGTGTTTCCTGGCTCGTGACCAGAAGCGAGCATAATGAGTTGCTAACCCCAACGCTCGATATTGAATTGTGAACTAGGAAAACAAGCTCCCGTGCGGGGCAACCCTGGCTCACTTGTTGGGCTCATGTACAGGGACCCTGGCTTGTTTACGTGTGGGATGGGTTAAGAGTTAAGCGGTCATTCAACTGGGGGTCTGCCTGATCAGCAACTGCAGTTGTAAGGCGTAAACTCTGGGGTGGGGTAGTGTTTAGTGCCGATCAGCGTGAATGTTATACCATTCAGCTGAAGGGCGTAAACATCTACAAACAACAGTGAAACGTGAATAGTGAATTGATTGAGATTGTTAGTAGCTTGGCTACTCTTTTCTTGTCCCGATAATTGTTCTCTTGTACTTATTGTTCACCATGTCTTGCTTGTGCACTCATGTTATAACTGCCATGTCATGCATACTAAAACTGCTAGGTTGCTAGTTGCCTTACTTCCAGTTTCCTTGCCCAAGTCTTTTAGACTTGCTGACATGTGCCCCTTTACTCTTTTGGGTGACACATGTTAGATCCTGAGCCTGAGTACCTTGTTGAGGACGAGGTGTTTGCTGACGCCGAGCCCGAGCTTGTGTTTGACGGGGAGTACGTGGACACTGGGGACCAGTACTAGTGTTTTCGTTGTGTTTTCCTTTTGTTTAGACTGCTGTTTTGTTGTCGGTGCGTGGCACCTATACTTTGTTATGTTGTTACTTTTGTTGGCCTTGTTCTGGGCTTTTAGACTCTTTCTTTTAGCCTGGTGGCTTTTCTGGATGTTGAACTTATTTTCATGTTGGACAATTTATGAGATATGAGAATTTTATTTCTGTCTCTCCTTTTATTATTATTGTTGCTCCGTTTGTGGTTACAGGGACCTGCTTATGTTTTATTGACGCTTATCGGGTTTGGGGCTTCACAACTCCACTCTCGTGCGGACCTTTTCACGTCTCGCCTCCATTTTAGGGAAGCGGGTCGTGACAGGTTTTGTTGGTGGCCCATGCAGGTCCTTCTGTAACTGCGATTATCGGAATAGCGATAATAATATTAGAATGTCCAATAAACTAAGTTCGACGTCCGAGTCATAAGCTATGAGTCTAATCTGCTTCGTTTTCTGTGTCATTAGATGGCAGGAAAGCGATTCACCCGTGGTGGAGGTAGTGGTGCGCTCCCTCATGATGAGGAGCCTGAGCGGGAACCCACAAACGGTGAGATGATGTGGATGATGCTCCAGATGATGCAACTGCAGCAGGGCGTGCTCCTGCAAGTCCAGAATGCTCCACTTGCTCGAGCTGCCCGGGCTCTTCCAGATGCCCCTCGCTCTGAGCCGGGAGCGAAGCAATTTCGGGAGCTCGGTCCCGCATATTTTGATGGGTCTGAGGGTCCTCTGGCTGCCGATGAGTGGATTCGGAACATAGAGGATAACTTGAAGATGGCCAAGATCACCCCGGCTGGATGGGTTGATTTGGCGAAGAGGCAACTCAAGGATAATGCTCGGAACTGGTGGGATGCAGAAGAGAAGATGTTGGTGGAGCCGATAGCTTGGGCTACCTTTAAGTCCAGGTTTGATGAGGAATTCTTTTTGAAGGCTGCGAAGAAGGAGATGCTGCAGCGCTTCATTGATCTGAAGCAAGGGAGCTTGATGGTGGACCAGTACCACCAAGAGTTCACTAGGCTGAGTCGGTTCGCACCAAAGATGGTGCAAGATGCTGATGAGAGGGCTCAGAGGTTCCTGCAGGGACTTGCTTTGGAGCTCCAGAGTTTTGTGTCTTCCTCCGATCTGGACTCTTATCAGAAGGTTCTGGTCGCTGCCAGGAGGCAGGAGCTGAACCTGAGTCAGAGGAGAGGGCATGTTTCTGGTGCTGGGAAGAGGCCTATGGAGCAGGCCAGAGCGGTGGTTAGGCCTGGTTTCAAGCCTAATCAGCCAGCTCAGTTTAAGAGGCCAGGAGGGCCTATTCTGAAGACTTGCCATTTCTGCGGCAAGCCTGGCCACATCAAGGAACAGTGTCGGAAGTTTTTGGGCCAGTGTCTGGTTTGTGGTGATGCTTCCCATGTCGCGAGGGATTGTCGGCATGCGGGTCAGCTGCGGAGGGCGCCTGTTGCAGCACAGCCGTTGCAGCAGCGAGCGTCTGTTCATGCTGGTCGTGGAGCAGCTCTTGTTCCACAGAGGCAGGCTTTTCAGCAGGCTGTTCCACCGAGGAGGCAGGCTTTTCTGATGACCGCTGTGGAGAGCGAGGCTGTGGATGAGGTTATCGCAGGTAATCCTCAATCTAGCTATTACTTTCCTAGCTGGTTTGAATGTTATATTGTGTTGTTTGCTTGAACATGGTTGTTTGCTAGACTAGGGTTTGATTGTTAATTGATTGTTAGGTGTGGTTTTGGTGTGCACATTTCCTGCACGAGTCCTCTTTGACTCTGGTGCATCGATGTGCATTATTTCTCGGAGCTTCGTGGAGAGGCATTCCTTGTCGACGTCCCCTCTTCCCAAGAGTTGGAATATCGTTACAGGGAATGGCGTGGTCTCGGTGCATCGTGGTTGCAATTCTTGCTCGTTGGTGGTCTGTGGACATGAGCTTTTCGCTGATTTCATTGTCCACGACATCATCAACTATGATGCAGTTCTTGGGATGGACTGGCTTGCGAGCTTCTATGCTACGATCGACTGTCGGAGAAAGAAGGTGGTGTTCGAGATTCCCGGACATCCAGTATTTGAGTTCAGTCGTGGTAGCAGCTCGCTTGGTCCTGTCAGATTTCGGGCCAGGCCGGTGGAGGTTGTGGCTATGCAGATGGAGTTGGAGTGGCCAGCGGTGGTGCGTGATTTTGGCGACATCTTCCCCGAGGAGATGTCTGGTTTGCCGCCCGATCGAGCTTTAGAATTTTCTATCGATCTTGTTCCAGTGCGCAGCCGATTTCGAAGGCGTCGTATCATATGGCACCTGCAGAGTTGGAAGAGTTGCGGAGGCAGTTGGATGAGCTTTTGCGAAAGGGTTATATCAATCCTAGTGTGTCTCCGTGGGGAGCACCGGTGCTGCTGGTGAAGAAGAAGGACGGTTCACGTCGCATGTGCGTGGACTATCGGGAGTTGAATGCGGTGACCATTAAGAATAAATACCCGTTGCCTCGCATCGATGATATTTTTGATCAGCTTGGAGGTTCGATGGTGTTTTCTAAATTGGATTTGAGGAGTGGTTACCATCAGTTGAAGGTGAAGAAGGGAGATGTTCCGAAAACAGCGTTCAGGACGAAGTATGGACACTATGAGTTTGTGGTTATGCCTTTCGGCGTAACTAACGCGCCCGCAGTTTTCATGAATCTGATGAACCTGATTTTCTACGACTTTTTGGATAAGTTTGTCGTTATCTTTATTGACGACATTCTGATCTATTCGAAGTCGGAGGAAGAGCATGCCTCGCACTTAAGGACGGTGTTGGAGATTCTGAGGAAGCATCGGTTGTATGCTAAGGTTTCGAAGTGCAAGTTTTGGCTGGACAGAGTTGCTTTTCTGGGGCATGTGGTGACTGGAGATGGAATTTCAGTGGATCTCGAGAAGATTAGGGCCATCAGAGAGTGGCCTGTTCCGTCGTCTGCGTCTGAGATTCGGAGTTTCCTTGGACATGCTGGTTACTATCGGCGTTTCATTAAGGACTTTTCCCGTATTGCTGAGCCGATGACCAGGTTGACGCGGAAGGATATACCTTTTGTTTGGTCGGGTGATTGTGAGAGTGCTTTTGGCATTCTGAAGGAGAGGTTGACGACTGCCCCTATTCTTGTTGTGCCTGATCGCAGCGGTGGATTTGAGATCTTTTGCGATGCTTCTGGCAAGGGTCTCGGTTGTGTGTTGCATCAGCACGGACATGTTGTGGCGTATGCGTCTCGTCAGCTTAAGGTTCATGAGAAGAATTACCCGACGCATGATTTGGAGTTGGCTGCCGTTGTGTTTGCTCTTAAGATTTGGAGGCACTTCCTGCTGAGTGAGAAAGTGAAAATTTTCACCGATCACAAAAGCTTGAAGTATATTTTTACTCAGAAGGAGCTCAACATGCGATAGCGTCGATGGTTGGAGCTTATGGCGGATTATGAGATTGAATTGCAGTTTCACCCTGGCAAGGTGAATGTGGTTCCAGATGCTTTGAGTAGGCTTCCCGCGGTGATGATTTTGACCTCGCAGTGGAGATTGCAGCAGGATTTTTGCGAGTCTGGCGTGGAGATTGTTCTTCCTGGGGAGGCTTCATCATTGATGTACATGCAGATACAGTCGACGATCGTGGATCGGATTAAGGCTGGCCAGGCTGAGGATCCGAAGCTGGTGAAGATTCGGGAGCAGGTGGAAGCCGGTCTACGGACTGACTTTTTGATTCATGAGGATGGCTCGCTGAGGTTTGGAGCCAGGTTGTGTGTGCCGGCTGGAGATATTAGAGAGTAGTTGATGGTGGAGGCACACAGTTCGTCGTATTCTGTGCATCCTGGTGGCACCAAGATGTACCAGGATCTTCGTCTGAATTATTGGTGGCATGGTATGAAGAGGAGTGTGGCTCGGAGTGTAGCCAAGTGCTTGGTTTGCCAGCAAGTGAAGGCGGAGCATCAGCGTACGGTCGGGTTGCTACAACCGCTTCCGATCCCGGAGTGGAAGTGGCAACACATCACTATGGATTTCGTGACTGGACTACCTCGGAGTCCGAAGCAGAATGACGCGATTTGGGTGATCGTAAATCGATTGACCAAATCCGCGCACTTTATTCCATTCCGAGTGGGACAGTCCACTGAGGCGCTAGCAAGGAGATATATGGAGGTAAAATTCTTTTACTCTCCATTTTTATCCCCTTTTTCCTAGTTTGGATGGTGATGTAACGTGAATCGTGCAGGAGGTCGTGCGACTTCATGGAGTGTAACGACCCGCTCTCGGGGGCCCGTTACTTATTTGATATTTGCACAGGTTCTGCAGTTAACCAGTGAAGTCAAAATAGCCACGATGCGGAGATGTACAAAAATACCCAAATAGTGTCCAATTATTACAATCCATATTGTACAAATGTTCCAACGATACCTGAAAGAAAGAAAATACATGGCGAAGGTAAAACTGAAAGTTGCGACCTCAGGGTCGAAGTCTGGCGCTATTAACTCAAGAGCATCTGCCTCCATATGTACGTCGTCTGTGGTGCCACTGAGATGGAACCGTAGGTAAGTCACAACAATTCTAGCGATAGAAAAAGAGGAGTGCACAAATATGGAGCAGGCTATGGTAAACAAGTGCGGAAAGTAAAGTAAAAGCGAACATGCATACAATAGCGATAAGTAAAGTGCTAGTGGCTGTGTAGGTGTAGCAAGTAAGGTGCATGCAGTGCGTAAAGTAAAGGTGACGGTGCAAGTGTGAAAGTAGTGTGCAAGAGCAACAATTGTGGCATGGCATAAGGTAGCAGCAATATTTTTAATCAGCAGGCAATGTAATGACGATAGTAGGACAACCAGGCAGATGTAGTAACACTGAAAGTACAAGCAGGCAATAGTAACACTAAAAGCTACGTGACTTATATAGGAAGGTACGGTGTGCGACCATTGAGCTCATCTCTTGCCACAGGGGCGCTCACCCGGGCGGATCTCATTTCACTTTAGTCGGTACATTTCATTCAGTCGGTCGGTACAGTGCAATGTGTAGATGACTCGCGGTCGCTCCCGCACTTTCACTAATATAAGTTTACCCCAAAAACCCAGTGCAGTGTCAACTATCTTTAAGCATTCAATTTCAATAAGATGTTCCAGCAATATGATGTCAATGCAGTGTATCACTCAGTCTTGTGTTGCATTACGGTATGTCAATTTTGTTGTTCCAAAAGTAAAGCTGTTCAAAAGCATTAACGACACTCCAAAGAGCTTCATTTGTTGAAAATTCAAGGCAGAAACCTCAAGAGAGAATGTCAGTCTTGAGCAATGATTTGAAGTCCAACAACTAAGTTACCGATTCCATGCTTCGAGCATGCGGTATCTCCACTTAGTATACTACTTTCCATTATACGTACACTATCTAAATTTCTAAGGTTAGAATTAACTGTGACTTACTGAGCTCGTCGTGGCAAGACGAGATTGGAGCTAGAAGAGCTGGTGCACGAGAAATGGTACCTGCAATCACAAGAAACAATTGGTTAAAGCACACCCTATTTTCTATTCAAATAATCTGATCGTTTTGATTTTTAAACCTATTGAAACGTTGTCGAAAACGGGTCTAAATTTTTATATAGCCTATATATGATAAAAATAGTTTTACTGCAAGATAGAATATTTTTCTGAGGCTTATAGTAATTTCTATAATTTTTAAAAGCTCAAAAACAATTTAAAAACTATTTTTCAATTAGTAACTTATTTATTCTACAATTTCTTCTGGATGCAATCTACATCGGAATGTTGCAAATGAGGTGTCAAAATGACCGTCTCGGAGAGTAATATAACATATATTTTATCACTTAGTAGTGTACGTAAAAATATCAAGATACGGATTTTTGAACGAAAATCACGTATTTATCTTTTAGGCTTAAAAATTAATTCTGGAAAAACTAAGCATCGGATTGAGACGAAACTAGCGCCATTGGGTCCAGAATGTCATTTCTGATTTTCTGGAGCTAGTCTCACATTTTTCTGGGTCTTATATAATTACTTATGGATTTAAAACCATAAAACCCATTTAATAATTAATAAAAATTACGAAAAAACGAAATATTTGTTATATTTACAAGTTTGCCATTGCAAACTTACCGTCGCCCTCCGTTCTCGAGCGTGCATGGCGGAGGGGGATGTCGACGGCGGCGGACCCAGGCGAGTGGCGACGGCGGAAGTCGGTGAGGGTGGACGACGGCGACGGCGATCTCCGGTGATGAAGGCGAGGCGGTGGGGCGAGGGTGCTCACGGCGGCGGCTTCGAGTGGCGGGGTTGGAGGGGAGTTCTGGAGAGGCGGCACGGCGATGCACGGGGCGGAGCGGGGTCGGGCTGCGGACGTCGTGGTGCAGCGTGGCGAAGCTACCGTCGTGGCTTCGGAGGAGGTGGCGGAGGAGCAGCGGCCTCTTGCGGTGGCGGAGTGGACGGGGAAGCTCCGGGAGTCGACGGCGGTTGTTGTCGTATGGCGGAGAGCAGGCGGGGGTCTTGGTGGCGGACGGAGTGAGGTCGGCGGCGGCGGGTCGAGGCAGCCGGAGGGTGGCGGCGAAGCTCCGGGAGAGAGAGTACGGGGAGGAGAGCGAGAGAGGGGGAGAAGAGAGTGATGTGTGCGTGTGTTGGGTTGTGAGAAGTTGGGGATGGGTTTGGGCCTTTCGGAAACGAGGAGAGAAGAGATAGGGAGAGAGTCTGTGAGTGTTAGAGAGAGGGTTGGGCTCGAAAGCTTCTGGGTTTAAATGCAAAGAGAAGGAGATGGAGAGGGTTACGCAGTGCCTGGGGGGTTGTGGGTGTTTATATAGGTTAGCTAATGGCAAAGTGGTGATTAATGGGGGTAGATGAGTGGGTAGATGGGGGGTGTTAGCTGAGAGGAGAGTAGATACGGTTAGGTTAGGTAATGGGATTAGATTAGAAAAGTAATTAAGGTGATAATTAGTAATAGGTAAAAACTCGTTAATGAATGTCATTAGTGTAACGAAATTACGGAAATGCCCCTACTAGTAAACGTGTCCGAAAAATTACGAAAACATACCCACGGGATCGTATCGTCACGAGGATGGCGAATACAAAGACCGTTACAGGATTTGAGCTACGGAAATACTAGTTTTTGGCCAAAACGTTTAGAAAGCGGGTTTGCGGGTTCTCTATTGAAACGATATCAGAAAATTACAAAATTAATGTGGGGAGCCCTAAATGATCATAGGATGCTACTGCAGAAGTTTGAAAACGTTCTGAAGACGTTTGAATAGAAAATAATTTCATTGACCCAAAACTGCAATATCCGAAAATGAATTTTTATCAGATCTTTCAGAGGTATTTGACGAAATCCGATTTTACTAAAATACTCTATAACTAGTCTGATACTTCAAAACATTTTTATAGGAAATTTTTGAAATCAGTTTTGTTATAAAACTCTTGACTACATTTATAAAGAGATTTTAAAATGTTAAAAATACGTTAAGCACGTAATTGAAGTGTTGAAAAATACAGGTCGTTACATTCTACCCTCCTTAAAAATAATTCCGTCCTCGGAATTTAGAAATATTTTTGAAACAAATAATTGATATTATAAAGAAGCTCAAGCAAACAAATGATAGAAAAGATAGTAATCTTTGTAAATCAGGTTGTAAATAACATGAAATGTGATAAGAAAATATGGGATGTCACCAATATACTATTATCACCATAGCTACTTCAGATTCATCAAGTAGGCAAAACATAAAATAATGGCATTACTCGGAAATGATAATGAGGATGATGATGACATCCGGTCGAACTTGGGACATAAGGTGACAAGTCAGAAGCAAGTACACCAAAGAGAAGGACAGAACGTCTATAAATGATGATTACATGGTCTCAATCATGTAAATCATCGCCATAACATACAAAAACGTAAGGGATAAACCTAGTGCGTCCTTACGGTTACAACTTAACCAGCCGAACACAAAGGGCTTCATCTGCCATGCTACCAAATTACAAGCCATTACCCAGATCAACACATACAGGCAAGTATAAGGCCAACTCTCGAGGGTCAAGATCATCGCTACCACTTGTCCCAGCAGTCTCCATAACATCCAAAAAGAAACCAACATCCTAGCCGTCTCCCAAATCCGAGCACAAGACCGACATCCAACTTCAACGCCTAAGCCCAAAAGTATGCCAATACCCAATCCTAAGGATACTGCTTCCCAATACCACTGGTCGACATCTACAGTAAACACCATCAACCCTAAGCAGTTCAACGACCAAAAACTCAGGAACCTACAAGCACTAAGGAGCACCCCTAAGAAGCACTCGAAGCTGGGCAGCTCAAGGGGGAAGAACCAGAAAAAGGAGCTCCCAATGATACCAATGGCGGCGGGTTCCCAATATCCCGACCACACGGCCAAAGCATGGGTGGCGGCGAGGGTTGCTGCTAAGCCCAACAGACCCCAAGGTCGTCGGCGGGCCATCGGCGGCTGGCGATCTGCGGCGACGAGGGCTCCGACTGGCTGGCGATCCATGGCGGGGAGCTAGGGCCTACGGGATGGAGCGAAGCGGAAGCTGGCGGATCGGAGATCAGAGTGGCGATGCGGGGTCCGATCGAGCTCGCTTGGGGGAGAGGCCGGGAGGAGGAGGGGGGTGATGTCTGAGGGAAGCCACGGGGTGGCTTGCGGAGGAAGGAGCGGGGTTAAAAATGGGTGGAGGGGCACCGAAAGTCGGGGTTAGGTAGGGTAGGGTTCGGCGGGCACGAGTCTTGAGGGGGAAACGGACAAACGCAATAAAGAGGGGGAGGAAGGTGGTCGGTGGGAAATGAAATCAAACCCTTGGAGAGAGAAAATCGGGTACAAGATAGAAGTAGGGGCTAGAAGAGAAACACTAGCTCAAAAGTCGCAACACGTCAGGTTTGGCTCGTCTCAAATTCTTCAGCACCATCCTCCAATACTTCTGAGTGTCCTTTGATCTGCTTCCGTTGTCGAATTCGAACTCCTGGTGATCGAAAATTGGATGCTACCCTCCTTAAAATAAATGTAACTAGAGTTCAGGCGAACCAAAAGCGATTAGGACGAATTATAAGAAATAGTGGAATGATTAGAAGGCCATCACTAGCTAAAGAAAGGGGTGCTAGTGATGAAGATCGGTGGCGTTACATAATCAAGATTCACGTCCTTGCGGTCCAGCAGACACGGCCAGGGAAGTGACTAAGCTAGGATCACTTGCACCTAGTCTAGCTAGGTTGATCCAACAAACTTAGCCAAGCACATTGACCGGATCATGGTCCATTGAAGGAAGCTTATCATTTAAATGCGTGCCATCATCAAATGAAGGAAAGGTGATGAAGTGGGTAGATAGTTCAACCAACGAAAAATCACTATAACTGCTAGCAAAAGAGGGTACTAGAGAGGTATAATCAAGAATGGAACACGAATTCCTAAGCAAGGGTTAAAAGTTCAA
Source organism: Scilla litardierei (assembly GCA_030789695.1). Taxonomy (NCBI): domain Eukaryota; kingdom Viridiplantae; phylum Streptophyta; class Magnoliopsida; order Asparagales; family Asparagaceae; genus Scilla; species Scilla litardierei. The sequence continues at coordinate 197,142,289 of CM061141.1, forward strand.
AGGAAGTGATGAGGAATCAAGGAAGATCAAGGAAGCTGGGTAATAAGAACACTTCGCCCGTATATCCAATACAGGTGAACACTCGAGACATCTTGTACTCGAGGTTAATTTGAGTATTTTATACTGCACACCCTGATCTTGCTATATTGTTCATGAGGTAGTTAGCGCGGACCTGCGTTGGGCCACCAAACTTGTAACGACCCGCTCTCGGGGGCCCGTTACTTATTTGATATTTGCACAGGTTCTGCAGTTAACCAGTGAAGTCAAAATAGCCACGATGCAGAGATGTACAAAAATACCCAAATAGTGTCCAATTATTACAATCCATATTGTACAAATGTTCCAACGATACCTGAAAGAAAGAAAATACATGGCGAAGGTAAAACTGAAAGTTGCGACCTCAGGGTCGAAGTCTGGTGCTATTAACTCAAGAGCATCTGCCTCCATATGTACGTCGTCTGCGGTGCCACGGAGATGGAACCGTAGGTAAGTCACAACAATTCTAGCGATAGAAAAAGAGGAGTGCACAAATATGGAGCAGGCTATGGTAAACAAGTGCGGAAAGTAAAGTAAAAGCGAACATGCATACAATAGCGATAAGTAAAGTGCTAGTGGCTGTGTAGGTGTAGCAAGTAAGGTGCATGCAGTGCGTAAAGTAAAGGTGACGGTGCAAGTGTGAAAGTAGTGTGCAAGAGCAACAATTGTGGCATGGCATAAGGTAGCAGCAATATTTTTAATCAGCAGGCAATGCAATGACGATAGTAGGACAACCAGGCAGATGTAGTAACACTGAAAGTACAAGCAGGCAATAGTAACACTAAAAGCTACGTGACTTATATAGGAAGGTATGGTGTGTGACCATTGAGCTCATCTCTTGCCACAGGGGCGCTCACCCGGGCGGATCTCATTTCACTTTAGTCGGTACATTTCATTCAGTCGGTCGGTACAGTGCAATGTGTAGATGACTCGCGGTCGCTCCCGCACTTTCACTAATATAAGTTTACCCCAAAAACCCAGTGCAGTGTCAACTATCTTTAAGCATTCAATTTCAATAAGATGTTCCAGCAATATGATGTCAATGCAGTGTATCACTCAGTCTTGTGTTGCATTACGGTATGTCAATTTTGTTGTTCCAAAAGTAAAGCTGTTCAAAAGCATTAACGACGCTCCAAAGAGCTTCATTTGTTGAAAAGTCAAGGCAGAAACCTCAAGAGAGAATGTCAGTCTTGAGCAATGATTTGAAGTCCAACAACTAAGTTACCGATTCCATGCTTCGAGCATGCGGTATCTCCACTTAGTATACTACTTTCCATTATACGTACACTATCTAAATTTCTAAGGTTAGAATTAACTGTGACTTACTGAGCTCGTCGTGGCAAGACGAGATTGGAGCTAGAAGAGCTGGTGCACGAGAAATGGTACCTGCAATCACAAGAAACAATTGGTTAAAGCGCACCCTATTTTCTATTCAAATAATCTGATCGTTTTGATTTTTAAACCTATTGAAACGTTGTCGAAAACGGGTCTAAATTTTTATATAGCCTATATATGATAAAAATAGTTTTACTGCAAGATAGAATATTTTTCTGAGGCTTATAGTAATTTCTATAATTTTTAAAAGCTCAAAAACAGTTTAAAAACTATTTTTCAATTAGTAACGTATTTATTCTATAATTTCTTCTGGATGCAATCTACATCGGAATGTTGCAAATGAGGTGTCAAAATGACCGTCTTGGAGAGTAATATAACATATATTTTATCACTTAGTAGTGTACGTAAAAATATCTAGATACGGATTTTTGAACGAAAATCACGTATTTATCTTTTAGGCTTAAAAATTAATTCTGGAAAAACTAAGCATCGGATCGAGACGAAACTAGCGCCATTGGGTCCAGAATGTCATTTCTGATTTTCTGGAGCTAGTCTCACATTTTTCTGGGTCTTATATAATTACTTATGGATTTAAAACCATAAAACCCATTTAATAATTAATAAAAATTACGAAAAAACGAAATATTCGTTATATTTACAAGTTTGCCATTGCAAACTTACCGTCGCCCTCCGTTCTCGAGCGTGCATGGCGGAGGGGGATGTCGACGGTGGCGGACCCAGGCGAGTGGCGACGGCGGAAGTCGGTGAGGGTGGACGACGGCGACGGCGATCTCCGGTGATGAAGGCGAGGCGGTGGGGCGAGGGTGCTCACGGCGGCGGCTTCGAGTGGCGGGGTCGGAGGGGAGTTCTGGAGAGGCGGCACGGCGATGCACGGGGCGGAGCGGGGTCGGGCTGCGGACGTCGTGGTGCAGCGTGGCGAAGCTACCGTCGTGGCTTCGGAGGAGGTGGCGGAGGAGCAGCGGCCTCTTGCGGTGGCGGAGCGGACGGGGAAGCTCCGGGAGTCAACGGCGGTTGTTGTCGTACGGCGGAGAGCAGGCGGGGGTCTTGGTGGCGGACGGAGTGAGGTCGGCGGCGGCGGGTCGAGGCAGCCGGAGGGTGGCGGCGGAGCTCCGGGAGAGAGAGTACGGGGAGGAGAGCGAGAGAGGGGGAGAAGAGAGTGATGTGTGCGTGTGTTGGGTTGTGAGAAGCTGGGGATGGGTTTGGGCCTTTCGGAAACGAGGAGAGAAGAGATAGGGAGAGAGTCTGTGAGTGTTAGAGAGAGGGTTGGGCTCGAAAGCTTCTGGGTTTAAATGCAAAGAGAAGGAGATGGAGAGGGTTACGCAGTGCCTGGGGGGTTGTGGGTGTTTATATAGGTTAGCTAATGGCAAAGTGGTGATTAATGGGGGTAGATGAGTGGGTAGATGGGGGGTGTTAGCTGAGAGGAGAGTAGATACGGGTAGGTTAGGTAATGGGATTAGATTAGAAAAGTAATTAAGGTGATAATTAGTAATAGGTAAAAACTCGTTAATGAATGTCATTAGTGTAACGAAATTACGGAAATGCCCCTACTAGTAAACGTGTCCGAAAAATTACGAAAACATACCCACGGGATCGTATCGTCACGAGGATGGCGAATACAAAGACCGTTACAGGATTTGAGCTACAGAAATACTAGTTTTTGGCCAAAATGTTTAGAAAGCGGGTTTGCGGGTTCTCTATTGAAACGATATCAGAAAATTACGAAATTAATGTGGGGAGCCCTAAATGATCATAGGATGCTACTGCAGAAGTTTGAAAACGTTCTGAAGACGTTTGAATAGAAAATAATTTCATTGACCCAAAACTGCAATATCCGAAAATGAATTTTTATCAGATCTTTCAGAGGTATTTGACGAAATCCGATTTTACTAATATACTCTATAACTAGTCTGATACTTCAAAACATTTTTATAGGAAATTTTTGAAATCAGTTTTGTTATAAAACTCTTGACTACATTTATAAAGAGATTTTAAAATGTTAAAAATATGTTAAGCACGTAATTGAAGTGTTGAAATATACAGGTCGTTACATGGAGTCCCCGTGAGTATCGTGTCGGACAGAGACACGAGGTTCACATCTCAGTTCTGGCAGAGTTTGCAGAAGAGCTTGGGTACGCGTCTGAGTTTCAGCACGGCGTACCATCCGCAGACGGATGGCCAGTCCGAGAGGACGATTCAGATTTTGGAAGACATGCTGAGGGCGTGCATGTTGGACTTCAAGGGTTCGTGGGAGGACCATCTGCACTTGGTGGAGTTCTCTTACAACAACAGCTTCCAGGCGAGTATTGGCATGGCGCCTTTCGCCGCTCTTTATGGGAGGAAATGTCGATCGCCATTGAGGTGGGATGACGTTGGTGATCGGGAGCTGTTGGGACCTGAGATGATCATGGAGGCAGTGGATATCGTCAAGAATATTCGGGAGAGGTTGAGGATTGCTCAGGACCGTTTTAAGCATTGGGCGGATGCTAAATGTCGTCCTTTGGAATTTCAGCCGGGCGACCATGTGTTCTTGAAGATTTCGCCGAATCGCGGTGTGATTCGTTTCGAGAAGCGAGGGAAGTTGAGCCCGCGATACATTGGACCGTTTGACATTCTGGAGAAAGTTGGCAAGGTAGCTTATCACTTGGCCTTGCCGCCATCTTTGGAAGGGGTTCACAATGTTTTCCATGTGTCGCAGCTTCGTCGATACATTAGCGATCCATCTCATGCTGTGGATTTCTCGGAGATTACCGTTCGCCCCGATTTGACGTATGACCAGCATCCAGTGCAGATTCTGGACAGGCGTCAGAAATCGCTTCGGAACAAGATTTTCAATCTTGTGAGGGTGATGTGGCGACACGGCTCACCTGGAGAGTCTACTTGGGAGAATGGGGATGAGATGCGAAAGCGTTTCCCACTTTTGTTTCCGGACACGTGAGTGTTTGGAAATTCCGAGGACGGAATTTTTCTTAAGTTGGGGAGGATGTTGTAGAGGAATATGCCCTCGGATCATTTGTATTTGATGCAAATGATAATTTAAGCTTAGATATGGACTATTTTGCATTTGATGCAAAAGAGATTAAATGTGTCTTAAATTATTTAAGACTATATTTAATTAAATAAATGCGTTGAAAAGGTTACCTAGATGACGGGATCGTCCCGCTCTAAACGCAGGTTCAAACCGCGTCAAAAACGGAGTCCAAATGCACAAGTTATAGCCAAAACAAGTCAGCCCAAACTGTTGGGCTGAAACCTGCGAAAATGGAGGCCCACCAAGCCCGAATTTTCTGGTTAGGGTTTTTGAAACCTGGGATTTTCTTGACTGCTACGTTTCTAAGAGAAGCATGACTTTTGGCTATCTTTGGACAATTGTTTGAAGGGTCAAACGGACTCGGATTGACGAGCCGTTTTTTCCTACGCGTTCACCGTTGAACACCCTTCGAATTGATAGGTTGTATCAATCATGAAGATCAACGGTGAGTGAGTTAAAATTCACGGAAGTTTGCACTTTGTGAAGTGCAAACTAACTTGATTTTGATTAACTCAAATTAATAGTCCCACATCGGATTTTGAGAAAGGGGAGTAGTCAGCCGCCTATATAAATAGGGGTCTGCTCTCCTCCTCAAAACTCGTCCCAAGCTCTAGATCTGAGCGGCTCTCGTAAATGTTGGAGCACGCTCGGATCTAAGCTAAATTAATATTCTCCTCTCCCTATAAATTTCTGCCTTGCTCCTGAGGGCTCTAGCAAAGCCGCAAAGGAATTCAGATTCAGATCCGAAATCTAGGCGGAGGTTTCACTCGCGTGAAACTTTCTTCGGCGGTGGGTGGCTCGGCGACATGGGGATTGATCGCCTCGGGATGCGGATCGGTTCTAGGAGCGGTGCGGGGAGCGGTTCAAGGAGCGGCTCGGCGTGAGACGGGAGCAGCTCGGAAGACGGCGCGGAACATCTCGCCTGCCCCAGGGCTGAGATTCCGGGTATGTGTTTAAGTTTTCATTTAATTATTCGCAGTAGTTAGATCCCTCTTGGGGTGGTCAGATCCACCCCAAGTTGGCAGAGTTCCTGGCTAATAGGGTCTGGTTCCTTAGGGTTGCATGTTAATTAGATTAACATAAAATTTTTCCGCTGCATTTCTGTCTATGTTCCGTCCGACTTAGGACGGGACTAGAGTTTTTGTGCCCTAAGGGTCCCAGAAAACCCATCATTGGTATCAGAGCCATCTCTGTATGCTGATCTAGGACTGCAAATTTATTATTTGAATGCTTTTACAGAAAAATGTTTACTTTAAATTTATGCGATAAATTTAATTTTTTTTTAAAAAAATGTTTTCTTTAAATTTATGCGATAAATTTAAATTATTTTTAAATGTTTAAAATTTTTATATGATAAATTTTAAACATGAAAGTTTTAAAATGGAATTTTAAATTTATGTGATAAATTTTAAAATTGTTTTAAAGCTTTAAAACTTTATGCGATAAGTTTAAAAGGTTGTTTAAAATTTTATGTGATAAATTTTAAGCATGGAATTTTTTAAATGATGTTTTAAATTTATAAGATATTTTTAAAAGCTGATTTTAAAAGTTTAAAATTTTTATGCGATAAATATTTTAAAGGAGCATGTAAATGTTATGATTTTAAAACAAGCTTTTACTTTATGAGATGAAATAAATGTTTTTAAAATCATATTTTAAATTTAAATGTTAAATTTAAGAATGTATGCCAAAACTGTTTATGCGATAAACTTTAGTCTATTTAAATTGTTAAATATTTGTACACCTTTTTATGCGATAAAATTAGTGTAACATTATTTTAATGGCTATGTCATCTTGTCTCTATTTGATAACACAAGACAACCCTTTAGGTTAACCATTAAGTAATGATTAAAATTTATTACTTGAATTTTAATGACATGCTATGTTTTAATAAAACATTAACAATGCTTCAAGACCTAATTCCTGATTAGGGTAGTCCGTTTAATGAAAATTTTAATTTTAATTGTTATTATTAAATCATTAAAGGACTTCGCTTTTAGCGTTGGTTAATAATTTATTAAAATCCTAATAACGATTAGGATATCACGTGAACCTTATAGTTGATAAGGACTTAATAAAAGTTATTAAACAAATCCTAAAATTTTGAATTTAAGGATGCAACTAGTTGATAGGATTAATTAGTTGTTAATAAAAGCTGTTTAGTCTATGGCACACATACAAAAATGACAAGCTTCATTCAATGGACCATGATCCAGTCAATGTGCTTGGCTAAGAGTTCTGGGTCAACCCTTGCTAGTACAAGGGGCAGTGATCCTGGCTTAGTCAATTCCCTGGCTGTGTTCCGCTGGACCGCAATGTCGCGAATCATGATTGTATGACACCCTGGACTATATCTAGTCAATGCGTTATAAATCTTATTAAAGATTAATTCGTATCCCTCCTTGATTTTGGAGCTTGGTAACTCAAAGAAGACAATTATAGTTGTTGAGTCTCCTCAAGCTGTGACTTGTTTTTCTTTAAGGAACAAACTCCAACATACATGTGATGTAGTCTAGACTTGACCCAAATCGATGCGTCGGGTCTCCTCGAGTATCGATCTAAGTCAAATCTGGACACGAAATCAAGGGTCTGACTAGACCAGTCATTATGATTTGTTGAGTCTCCTCAAGATCATAAGTGACCGTGGGTAAAAATCAACAGGGAATCACATGTGATGTGATTGACCAAGAGTTAGTCTACCAGTCATGGAACCAATCAACTTGTTGAGTCTCCTCAAGGTTGTGAGGTTCGGGATGATTGGATCCCTCTTTCACTGTAACGGCCTGTTTTTATATATACGTATTTCGTACGTGTTCGAGTAATATAGTGATTTGATAGAGTATTAATATGTATGATTTTTATTTATTATTATTCATAACTCGAGCATGAGATTTAATGAGCGCGTTAATATCTTCTCTAATTCTTGATTTATGTTGTTACAGGGGCGAGATCGTAATAATCCGATCAGATGATCCGCATATCTTATCTTGATCAAATCTAAACCAAACCTAAACATCTTAACGATATTGATTATCTAATTCAAATCCTAAATAAGTCTTAATGTCGCAATCAAATCTTAACCGGCAATCTGTAAAGATCTTATTGTTGATTTCCCAATCAAATCGTAACAGAACCGATCTTCCCGATATCTTAACTATACGAGTCTACCAACCTAATCTCAGTTAACCTGACTTTCCAAATCTAATCTAGATTCTAATAAATCAAATACCATAACTGTTAAATTACCTTAAGAAATCCAATCGTAACTAAGACAACCGTTTAATTATCTAAATCAGCAATCTCAGGATCTTAACGTTGACCCCTAAATCAAATCGATCATCTTGATCTAAACACCTTAACTATATCGGCTTTCTACTCTAATCGACAAATCGAAATATCTCAACCAAGATCACAGGTTATCCTAACAAATTTTAATATCTTAATTAACTCCATTTTATTATTGATGAATCTGAATCTTTACCAACCCTATACCTAATATCTTAACTAGAGAGATTTTATTTAAACCCCAAATCTTAATAAAATCTTAATGAATTTTTAATAAGACTAAATAAATTCCAACTTACAAAATTCGAATTCGAATTTCAAATCTTCTAATAGTCAAATGAGGATTTCCTTATTTGGACTCATTAAATCTAATTGAATGGCTATGATCTTCATTGTATTAAATCTTATTTACATCCTATTGCTAATAAAATTTCCTAATTAGCCATAACCCCATACTCACGCATTGGGTGCACACGCACACACACACAGTTTCATTTTAAAACTTAGGCCTAAGAGATATATATGTATATAACACAAACCTAAGCCTAGTATTATCAACCCCATGCTCTGGCAACCTGAGGAAGCCTCACGTGTGCAGGCCTAAGTTTTAAATTGAACCCTAGAGCACCCAACACAGCAACCTAGACTATATTATAATAAACCCTAGGATTATATTTTTCCCCAAGCCCATGTGTCATGCGGAAATTTTCTCCCCTCTAGGATGAGCCGTACAAACCCTACCCTAACTCTATAAACCCACAGGCTACCTCTTTTTCAACCCTAGCTTCCTTTATAAAACCCTAGACTAATGACCTAGGCTATCAAACAAAAAAAGAAAACCCTAGATACCTAAAGCCAGCCGCCTCCCCCTACTTTTCTCCCTCCCCATTCACGCAAGGACCCACGCCAGCCCGAGCTCCCCACGGCTTCACCTCCTTCCCCACGCAACCAACCCGTGCTTCTCCCCTCCTTCTCCTCTCCACAGCCGCAACCAAACCCCTGCCCGAGCTCCTTCCTCCTCCTCCTCCGAGATCCCCCACCCACGGCCTCCTCAAACACGCAACCCTCCTCTCCGACAAACCCAACGGCAGTCCCCTCATCCCACCTTTCCCCTTGCCCCTCTCGTTGATTCGACACCACCGACGATGGTGAAGCTCCGCCCGGAGCCCCACGAAGCCCCGATCCTACCCTCACTACGAAACCCCCGGCCACCTCCGACTCCCTCCGTTCAGCCCGCACAAACCCTACACAGCACCGCCTCACTTCCCACCTGCAACTCGCGAGCCCACCTCCTTCCGGCGAACCTCACCCGCCAACTCAGGCTCCCCTAGCTCACCGCCCTCCGGCCACCACTTCGCACTCCCCGCCGTCCTTCCTCTCGCCCGAAACCAGCATCACCTCCGGACGGCGCCCCCCTCTCGCACAGAGCCCATCCGAGTAACCCAGGTCACCTCAACCCCACATTCCGACGATGAACCTCCCCGCCGTTACCTGCCACTTCCCCTGTTTTCGACTGCATCAGCCACCCTCCGACTCCTCCTCACAACCCCCTAGTCACCGGGAGCCCCCTCGACAACTGCGCCGCCATCGCCACATCTCTCCGAAACCCCCGAGCACCATGCCAGCCTCCCTCATCTTCAAAACACCATCATCCACTGCCTCCGTTCATTCCCCGAAGGCACAAAACTCTTCCAGCGCCTCTCCCCGCATCACTTCCGCCCTCAAGCCTCTGCCTGCATGGACAGCAAGGGGGGTAGTAAACGTGTAAGTTATGTTTAATTCTTTTATATCATTAGTTTTAAGATTACTATGTCTTAGGTAATATACTTTCAGTTCACATTATATATTTACGTACTAGTGTTCTATTATTATGTTAGCTGCCAAGTAGTAGATAGGTTAGTGGGTAATACTTCAGTTTGTAAATTAATGTGTAGGGCGGTTAAACAATAGAATATAATGTTATATGTTTGTAACAGATGGTAATAATGTTAAATTGATGACATCAGTACTTTAATTGTGATGCTCTTACAGTAAGTTATTAGTGATAAAAATATTTGGCAGCTCATTATATATATAGTTAGTAATGTCCTAGGTATATGTAGTTATCATTAGTCTTATATTATATAAATAGCAGTGTATTATAATTCAACATCTTGGTTAACTCTTTGAGGACCCTTAACCAATTATAAATCCGTAACGCAGATTAAACCGCGTCTCTCACCACAATCACCCGGACACCCGAAACCAGCTACAACAGGCAAGTGTACATTTTCAGTTTTAAAATATCGTTACATTTAAATGCTGAATCAAGAACTGCTGGTCTTGCTTTATGTTGTGTTGCACGTCACACTCGCACACTCGTGATTGAATGCTTATTGAAGGAATGCGTTTTGATAGAACTTATTGACGAAATAGAATATTTGAAATCGTGAAATTGTGAGTTCATGTGCCCAAGCGGCGAAATCGTGACTTTCGTGAGCGTCATGTGAGTTGACAAACTTCGTGCTTGTAATACGACTAGGCCGGCTCGTGTTCCGGAAAACTTTTGGGTGGGGTTAGGGTTGAGCGGCCACTGGGCGTATGAAAGGTACTCTCCTCAAGAGCACCACCCGCATGCGGTGGGTTAGCGTCAATCACGGTAAGCCCCCGTGAGAGGAACGACCTTCTCATCACGACCTAAAGGCGAGAACCCTAGGAGTGAATAGAAACCACGGACGTGAAATTGCAAATTGCCAAGTCTTACTTTATTCCAGCATGCTTAGAACTGCCATGTTATTTGTTGTATGCACTACAGTTGTCACTTTATCTGCTGTACACAAGACACTTGTCACATTATCTGCTGTACACAAGACACTTGTCACATTATCTGCTATACACAAGACACTTGTCACATTATCTGCTGCACACGTTACACTTGCCACATTATCTGCTGCACACACTACATGCCACCGCTTTTTTGCACTATGCTTGACGTACTCATGCTTTAACTATGTGTCACTTACATTGTCATGAAATCAATTTGGAAAACCTTGCCGGGGGTCAATTATCATAATTTTCTAAATCTTGCCGAGCGACCCTCGCTGACGTATGTTTCTTGTCTTGTGAAATATACGTCAGGTATTAGACAAGTTCACAGAGGAGTTTGCTAAAAGACTAAACAGGTTGATCGGGAGTGCCTGCTGTTGAGTGTTCTGTCGCTGAGAAGCTTTGTGTCTTCGTATCATTTGTACTTTGTTAATTCTTTCACAACTTGTATGGGCTCTATGACCCTCCTTTATTTCATTCATTGTTGTAACCTATTTCTGAGACTTGAGATTGTAATTAAATACATTATCTGTGTTGTTTGAGCTGCATGCAAGACCCTGCAGGATGTTATCACACAGACGCGTAATGTGCTTAAACCAAGGAGGAAGGAAAAGAAAAAGTATCTCCTTCTTGTTTTAAGCACATGCGGACCTTCGTCGCGTCCTCGCCCCAAGTACAATGGGAATCGGGGCGTGACATTCACTAATTTTTAAATTTGATTAAATCGTTCGTTATTAAGCTTTAAAACGATCGTAAAATTAGTGGGAGGATATAGATAGATGAAAGCCATTCTACCTATATTTAATTTTGAACATATGCCAAAACTAGGGCAAGACTATGTTTACCGAAGGAATCAAAATATAATATTGGAATAAGCTAACTGGTCAAATAGTTGATTAATTGAATATCAAGTTAAATTCTAATTGATGGAATTAAACTATATTCTCGTTGACATTAAATGACCTTCTAAAGAACAGACTTAAGAAATATGATTTCATTAAGTTCTGGGTCCAACAAATAAATTAAAGCTACATGTCACTCTTCTCTATATGAGGCAGCTTGAACATATAGGATATTCGTAGTATGTTTCTCCCTACAACTTGTCGAGCTACCCTCAAGGTTGTATGGACAAACAATTCTGATCCGCAAAGTTCGAGATTTCGATCAAACCGTTTGAGTCGAATACGAGTGCATGAGCGGTGCAAGACTATGTATCCCAACCGGATCTTGAGACAAGCAACTTCTTGAGCTAAACTCGAGATTACAAAGCTCAAGCGTTTGGATACATAAGATGCTTGCATAGCTATTTATGTTGGGTAAATTAATATCTAAATGTGATTTAGAAAAGGAAGAAGGCACTCCGGATAGTCAATTGAGAAAGTTAGTTTAATTTATCATTAGTAAAGGCATAAGTAGGAGGAAATGAAAATGTGATATATTTTGAGGTCACGATTTCAGAATAAATAGTTATACAAAAACGTCTAACACATTTTTTTGACGAATGTCATCACCTTGCTTCGGAAGCAATGTTTTGTGTTAAGTAATTTGTAATAACTATATATATATATATTAAATGTTAATATATAAATACACAAGATAGTAGCAAACTTATATGGTAAAATAGACTAGGCCGTATCGAGAGACTAAGCTTCACAAGTCACATAAAGAGGGGTTTGACCTCTCATATTATGAAGTCTACGGACACTTGTGAGTCTTATCCTCTTAGATAAAATGGCCGAACCCCATCTGTGAGACAGTGGGAGAATGAGTTGTCGAACTCAGTCTAGTACATACTGATGTACCCGAGTCTAGATCAACCAAAATAAGTTATTCGTATATTTTATTAAGACACGTGTTCTTGATGAAACACAAGTCTGAAATAATAAAGAACGAAAAGACAAAAGTATTTAAACTGATTCGATTAGATCGAATGGCTAAATACTTAGCTACATAAAATCTTGTGTAATTAAAAGAAAATGTGATTTTCTCTCAGGTCAAGTCTGTTAACACATCAGTGTGTTAAAAGGTATGAATCACACTTAGTTAGACTCGGTGCGATCCATAACAAGTGACTCTGAGTTAAGTCCTTCCTCTGGGTTAAGTCCCAGATAGTAATGCCTAGGTTTTGATAATGTTCTATGAGGACATTATCAATAAGATATTCATTAAATCAAGCATTAGGAAGTTGTATAATTACTCGAATCTCGTGAGACGAAGAGTCGAGTTAGACATCATAACTGATGATGACTTAGTCAACTTCCGGGATGAAATTTGGAGAAGTAACTCCGATTTTAAAAACTTGATGCAACCAGAATAGGTCCGTGTGCGTAATTAAATTTTGGAATTTAGTTTACGTGCCCAAGGAAAATGTTTCCTCACTTACTACAAGTAAATCTTTAAGTTGAAAGATTGGTGAAGAAAAGAAAAATAGTGAAGTGCAATCATGTTGGTCAAGAACGGTTTTTCCATACTAATTCCTATAAAACGGATTATAATGAAACCGTTTTCCACCAGCAGATGTGTACAGAACTACTCGGACCAAACTTGATGTAAACGCTTAAGTTGATCATGAAAATTGGAGTATTCACTTACAAGTTCGTTTTTCTAAATATGATTTAGACGGACCAACTTATATGAATTAACCAGATAATTTTCAAGGTCAGTGGGAGCCTGTAAATTACATGTGAGGCATCAAAGGGATGGAACATATATTTTGACAAAGTGATCAAAAGAGTTTGATTCTTTATCAGAAATAAATATGAGCCATTTGAAATGACCAGTAACTGATTTAAATGATTATCGTAAGGTACGATGAATTGGATAAGATCCAAGTAAATTAAAATATTATGGATTCTGAAAGACCAAATGAATTATTTGAATGAGATTCAAATGGTTGGTCTAAACATAGAAACCCTTAAGTCTATAATGTAGACGGTTTTAGCAGATCCACTCATGAAGGCTCTACCACATGAAGTCGGGAAAACTTATGTGTAAAAACGGTATGAGATACCGAGATAAATGGGCCCGAGTGCAAGTGGGAGATGTTGAGAGATGATACCCTCGATGCTATCTATTTTCATATGTGCATAGCACAAACATCTTGTTCGAAATAACAGTAAGCTGTTTGGTAATAATTTATCTAAGTTATGTTATAATTAGATATTAACTTAGGTAAAGTCCTAAGACTTTATGCGAGGTCAAACAGGTATCGAGATGAGTATCTCGATCATGGAGAAATGTTTGACCCTCTGTAGCATAAGTCTAAAAGGGTTCGTGGTCGTAGATGTTTCGAGACAAGGATATCGAAACATCGGATAGACCATTGTGTCTTAGTCTTCACCGTTTAGCGGTGGCGATGATCTCATGATCGCTTGACTTGGCGAAGTCGTAGACGAGACACAGGTGCTCAGTAGAGAATGAGTTCACCGAACGATCCACAAGAGTTATCATATGGTTCTATTGACCAATCTGTCAATGATGACTCTGAGTGATGATAGGCTAGTTGGTCTTTTGACTTGAGGTCATTTTGACGAACCTGTGCGTGAACGGTGCCACTTAGATCAAATGACCTAGCTTCGAGGCAAGGCCTGTCGAAAGGTCTTTGATTGGGTGACACTTGAAGCGTATGAGGAGAGTAATGACCAAGATAGGATTCGTCTCTTCCGGTCAATGGGAGTTAGTGTCGTAGGGTTAGTTCGGTCTTTAGTAAAAACTCTGGCCAGAGTATGTTTGAAGAAGTCCAACATTTTTTGACTAAAAGATCGATAGAAACTAACCGGAGTCAAGTTATTGGGGTTGACAGTTTGACCGTACCCTAGACATGATCTACACGACATAGTTTAGACGAAAAGACTATAACTGCGGAATTCATCACGGAAACAGTCAGGGTGGTCCCGACAATACTCATGTCAATGAGTTAACCACATAATGATGATTCCTGAAGCAGGGACGACAACCACTGCTCGTGGTCACTGCCGTATAGGGCTTCGAGCTCAACCTGTTGTAAGGGTCAGGCTGTAGGGTCTCACACAGAGTGCGATCTTCGTCTAGTAATAGGTAGAAATTAGTTAGGGAGAATAATTTGCATTTGATGCAAGGGATAAAATATTGCAAAAGATGTTTGCAATCATCTCCTGCATTCAGAATAAATGATCCTGAGTGCAAGTGGGAGATGTAGAGGAATATGCCCTCGGATCATTTGTATTTGATGCAAATGATAATTTAAGCTTAGATATGAACTATTTTGCCTTTGATGCAAAAGAGATTAAATGTGTCTTAAATTGTTTAAGACTATATTTAATTAAATAAATGCGTTGAAAAGGTTACCTAGATGACAGGATCGTCCCGCTCTAAATGCAGGTTCAAACCGGGTCAAAAACGGAGTCCAAATGCACAAGTTATAGCCAAAACAAGTCAGCCCAAACTATTGGGCTGAAACCTGCGAAAATGGAGGCCCACCAAGCCCGAATTTTCTGGTTAGGGTTTTTGAAACCTGGGATTTTCTTGACGGCTACGTTTCTAAGAGAAGCATGACTTTTGGCTATCTTTGGACAATTGTTTGAAGGGTCAAACGGACTTGGATTGACGAGCCGTTTTTTCCTACGCGTTCACCGTTGAACACCCTTCGAATTGATAGGTTGTATCAATCATGAAGATCAACGGTGAGTGAGTTAAAATTCACGGAAGTTTGCACTTTGTGAAGTGCAAACTAACTTGATTTTGATTAACTCAAATTAATAGTCCCACATCGGATTTTGAGAAAGGGGAGTAGTCAGCCGCCTATATAAATAGGGGTCTGCTCTCCTCCTCAAAACTCGTCCCAAGCTCTAGATCTGAGCGGCTCTCGTAAATGTTGGAGCACGCTCGGATCTAAGCTAAATTAATATTCTCCTCTCCCTATAAATTTCTGCCTTGCTCCTGAGGGCTCTAGCAAAGCCGCAAAGGAATTCGGATTCAGATCCGAAATCTAGGCGGAGGTTTCACTCGCGTGAAACTTTCTTCGGCGGTGGGTGGCTCGGCGACACGGGGATTGATCACCTCGGGATGCGGAGCGGTTCTAGGAGCGGTGCGGGGAGCGGTTCAAGGAGCGGCTCGGCGTGAGACGGGAGCAGCTCGGAAGACGGCGCGGAACATCTCGCCTGCCCCAGGGCTGAGATTTCGGGTATGTGTTTAAGTTTTCATTTAATTATTCGCAGTAGTTAGATCCCTCTTGGGGTGGTCAGATCCACCCCAAGTTGGCAGAGTTCCTGGCTAATAGGGTCTGGTTCCTTAGGGTTGCATGTTAATTAGATTAACATAAAATTTTTCCGCTGCATTTCTGTCTATGTTCCGTCCGACTTAGGACGGGACTAGAGATTTTGTGCCCTAAGGGTCCCAGAAAACCCATCAGATGTAATGACTGGTTTTCATGTATCTGGATTTATATTATATTATAATATATGTTTTGGTGGATTTTCTCCTCATGTGTGGTTTTCGTCTCCATAACTTTCATTTTCGATCGTTTCGTCGTGTTTTCTCGTTTCTTCCTTTGGATCGTCGATTTCGGAGTAAGTCATTCATGACGGGCTTCATAACGGTCGTATCTTACTATTAGATCAAGCCTAGGAGTCTTAGGAATCGATCCCGGAGCTCCGCGCTCCGTATCGGAACTTTTGGTGCTTATTAGCCGGTGTAAGAAGGGGCACCGACCGACTAGATGACGATCCAGTCGGTCGGCAATCCTTCTTGGACCGACTAGTTGGCTTTCTAAATTTCTCAGGAGTTACTGTTTATCGTTAGTCGGTCTAAGAACGTTGGTTGACCGACTAGGTTGCAAACAAGTCGGTCGGCAATGCTTCTTTAACCGACTAACACATCATCTAAATTTTAGTATCAGTACTGTTCATTCTTAGTCGGTCTAAGTTCATCTTTCGACCGACTAGTTGTTAAACTAGTCGGTTAAGTTTTGTACTCAGACCGACTAATTTTTGGTTCTTCTGTACAGTCGAGTTACTGTTTACTCTTAGTCGGTCTAAGAACGTTCACCGACCGACTAGATGTCAAACTAGTCGGTCAGTAGTTGTTCATCGACCGACTAAATCTAAATCCTATTTTTGTTCAGAAGTTACTGTTTACACTTAGTCGGTCTGCGTTGGTCAACCGACCGACTAGTTGCCAAACTAGTCGGTCAGTGGTTGCTCTTTGACGGACTAATCTGTGTTAAAACCCTAATTTCTGGGCAGCCGCCAGCCCATCCTATTTAAACCCCTCCCAAACGTTTTCTTCTTCCTCCACTCGACCCAAAACCCTATTTTCTCCCCCATTGAGCCCCCTTCTTCCTCAAACCCTTATTCCTCCATTCCAAGCTCATCCTACATCATCCAAACCAACCCTCAACACATTCTACCCCTCATCTTCCCCAAATCTCCATCAAATCCCCAAAATCCCCCAAAAACCCTAGTTCTCCAAACTTCTCCATTCGTTTCCAGATCTGGTCCCCAGGTTCTCCGGAGTGTTTCTTCCGCCTCCTCACGGTAAGAAATCGATCTCTTGATGTTTTCATAACCTATTTGTATTTTTATGAAACCCTAATGAAATGGATGTTGTATTGATGATTGTTTCCCCATAACAGCGATTTCCCCGTAGATTAGCATCCGCGAGACGAACCTTCGTGATCGTCATCCCCGGTGCTAGGCAAGTGAAACTTGCCACTTATGGTTTAGGCCATGTTTTAGGCCATTTGCTTGTTGTAGGCGTAAAAGAGGCTAGGCGATGAAATGACACTCGCCTAGGCGCAAATTTAGGAACTAGCTTGACAACAAAGCTAGATCCGACATTTATCATGTTGCACAATTACCATGTCATGTTTAAATTCCATTAACGGTACGCAAATTAATTGTCATGTCATTGCATTCTTTAAGTGATCCCGTGATTGCGTAGCATCGCTACAATACTTGTGTTTGCTGGCTCGTGACCTGAAGCGAGCATAATGAGTTGCTAACCCTAATGCTCGATATTGAATTGTGAACTATGAAAACAAGCTCCCGTGCGGGGCAACCCTGGCTCACTTGCTGGGCTCATGTACAGGGACCCTGGCTTGTTTACGTGTGGGATGGGGTAAGAGTTAAGCGGTCATTCCACTGGGGGTCTGCCTGATCAGCAACTGCAGTTGTAAGGCGTAAACTCTGGGGTGTGGTAGTGTTTAGCGCCGATCAGCGTGAATGTTATACCATTCAGCTGAAGGGCGTAAACATCTACAAACAACAGTGAAACGTGAATAGTGAATTGATTGAGATTGTTAGTAGCTTGGCTACTCTTGTCTTGTCCCGATAATTGTTCTCTTGTACTTATTGTTCACCATGTCTTGCTTGTGCACTCATGTTATAACTGCCATGTCATGCATACTAAAACTGCTAGGTTGCTAGTTGCCTTACTTCCAGTTTCCTTGCCCAAGTCTTTTAGACTTGCTGACATGTGCCCCTTTACTCTTTTGGGTGACACATGTTAGATCCTGAGCCTGAGTACCTTGTTGAGGACGAGGTGTTTGCTGACGCCGAGCCCGAGCTTGTGTTTGACGGGGAGTACGTGGACACTGGGGACCAGTCCTAGTGTTTTCGTTGTGTTTTCCTTTTGTTTAGACTGCTGTTTTGTTGTCGGTGCGTGGCACCTATACTTTGTTATGTTGTTGCTTTTGTTGGCCTTGTTCTGGGCTTTTAGACTCTTTCTTTTAGCCTGGTGGCTTTTCTGGATGTTGAACTTATTTTCATGTTGGACAATTTATGAGATATGAGAATTTTATTTGTCTCTCCTTTTATTATTATTGTTGCTCCGTTTGTGGTTACATGGACCTGCTTATGTTTTATTGACGCTTATCGGGTTTGGGGCTTCACAGCTACACTCTCGTGCGGACCTTTTCATGTCTCGCCTCCATTTTAGGGAAGCGGGTCGTGACACAATCCTTCCAGAGATGGAAAGTAATTTGGAAGACCATCCCTGGAGTCTTTTTTTCCACTTGTCCAATAATTTCCCATACATCGATGCTTTCGGGTACTTAGGGGATAGAGGAAGTCACAAGTAAGTGGTGAGGGAAGAAACCATTTTGATTCCAAGAATGCCAGCCAAACCCCTTGGGTTGCGCGCTCCCTTGCTGTAAATAGAAGAGCTCTTATCTACATTGACATGAAGCCCTGAGTAATCTTTGAAAGTGCTAAGGAGGTCCTTGAGCCCCTCAAACGACCTTGAATTAGCTCTGCAAAAAACTAGTAGGTCATCGATGAACAAAAGATGGGAGATAGAACCAGAACGCCTCATAAGTTGAATAGATTGACGGGATTCAGCTCTCGGCATAAGTAATGTAAATGCTTCCATAACTAGCACGAATAGATAGGGAGAGAGGGGATCCCTTTGGCGAAGACCACGATTAGACATGAAGTACCCTTCAGGAGACCCGTCAATTAAAACAGAGAAGGAAGCTGTAGAAATGCATTCAGAAATCCAACCTTTAAATCTCTCCTTGAAACCCATCTGATGTAGCATGTAGATCACACAGTCTCTGTTAACACTGTCAAAAGCCTTACGAATATCCAATTTAATACAAGCCCTCGCCCCCATAGGATTACTAAAATCACTGATTTGTTCATGGGCTATAAGAGTACAATTAGCTAGAAGCATGTCTTTTAAGAATGCAGCCTGATTAGGCGAGATTAAGTCACAGATAGCCAGCTTCAGTCTGTTGTATAGGACCTTACTAATAATTTTGTAAATAACATTACAGCATGTGATCGGCCTGCAATCTCCCAATCCCGAAGCCTTGGCATTTTTAGGAACCAGAGTTAAAATAGTGTGGTTTATCTGGCGAAGCATCCGTCCTGAAATGAAAAAAGAGGAGACAACATTGACAACATCCTCATCGATAATACCCAAAGAATGGTGGAAAAAGTAGTCGTTGAATCCATCTGGTCTAGGCGCTTTGTCCTTCCCTATTTGGAAGGTCGCCGTTTTAATCTACTCCACAGTAATACTACGATCCATCCAAATAGCCGCTTCCGAGGTTAACCTGCGCTTGGGAGTAAGGGGTGGAAAATCAATCAAGTAATTTTCCTGGTTATAAAGACCCTTGAAGAAAAGGGGTGCCTCAGTCCTGAGGCCAGCAGTAGTAGTATTCCTTTCTCCATCAGGGGAGACAAGATGACTGAGGTTGTTATAGCATTGTCAGGATTTCATTGCAGTGTAAAAAACTTTGAATTCATGTCTCCCAGACTTAACCAGTTCTGAGGAATTTTCTGGCGTAAATCAGCTTCCTCAACATCCAAAGCATGGGCTAGATTATTAGCAGCTAGAATCTCCAAAATTTGGTTATTGTGATCCACATTCAGTGAGGGTCTAATTGCAATTCCTCCAACCGCCTCCTATACTTGCTGATGTTGGTGCCATCCCTATGCCGAATGGACCAACATTTCAGAGCATGTTTCAGATTTTTCAGCTTACCGACAAGCCTCATCATTGGCGAACCCTCCACATAGACATGTTGTGATATGATTCCCCGGATTTGGTTTTGAATGATGAGCAAACATAAATAATGTATACTAACTTATTTGTGAGCGCAGTTATGGAGATCATCGCCAAAATTCCACGTTCATCAAAAGCGACATCTCAAGACTTCTCAATACGCGTGATCGTGTGCCTGGAGCTTCGTTGAAGCTCAAGGAGCAATATGGAAGTCAAAAGGAATGAAGATTGAAGCTTTGAAGACGGTTCGTAAGGTTTATTTTATAGTCTTCTAGCTTCATAGATTAGAATGTTAAGCCTTGAGTAGGACTTACTTTATAATCTTCATTTCGCTCATATCTTAGAGCTAGGATATTCATAGAAGCCATTAGAAACTTTCCCGAAGCCTATCGCTTCTTCCCTCGGCTTCGAGTGCATGTTAGTTGGTTCAAGAAGAGTCACCAACCGACTAGATGACGATCTAGTCGGTCAGTAACTCTACATGAACCGACTAGATGCCTTGCTTTATTCAGCTCTTTCCAGGTTGATCAATTAGTCGGTCAAAGAAGAGTCACCGACCGACTAGATGACGATCTAGTCGGTTAGGAATCCTTCTTGGACCGACTTGTTGAGCTTGCCTCTGTACAGCCTGAGTTAATGTTTCGAGTTAGTCGGTCAAAGAACGTTTACCGACCGACTAGTTGAGAAACTAGTCGGTCAGCATTTGTTCTTAAACCGACTAAGTCATCTTGAAGTCAACCTATTCTATTTCGACGTTAGTCGGTCAAAGATCATTCACCGACCGACTAGTTGTGAAACTAGTCGGTCGACAAGTCTTCTTAGACCGACTAGTTGTCTTTGCCTGTTCTTCGACTTCTTGGCTGTTCTACTGTTAGTCGGTCTACGTTGTATCACCGACCGATTAGTTGATGAACTAGTCGGTCAGTGATCCTTCTTTGACCGACTAGTCTGGTTCAGAATAGAGCCGTTGGAGACTTTCTTGAAACATTTTTCTCTCCCTCTCTCCTCTATCCTATATATAGTTGGAGGGGGCTCTTTCATAAGATCCAAGGCTGCCATTTTAGAGATTTGGAGAAATCTAAGAGAAACTATTCAACTCCATTCTAAAGCTTTCTCTCCCTCACAAGAATCTCTCCCTCAACTCCTTGAGCCATTTCCTCTAGAGAGATTCTCTCCATTGTGAGCCTTCCAAGCCAATAGCTTGATCCAAGTCACCATACTCCACCCTAGGCTTCCATTGCTGGTCATCTTCTTGAAGCTAGGGTTTGGTGGCATCATCTTCCTCAAAATCCATCATTGCCCTAATTTGGTAAGTATACTCAAGGCATAGAATTTTGTAAGGTAAGAGTTTATTTCATTTCTATCGTATTTGAATTGTGTCTCTCGGTTGTGAGAGAGGTGTGATCCCGGTTTGTGGGAGTCACATGTCTTTTGTATGATTTGACTTGTGAAGGTTTTTCACAAGTATTTTATAGTGGAAATCTTGAGTTAGGGTTGCTAACTCAAGTATCCGGAGGGGATCCGGGTGGTTGGGACGTAGGATCACCGGGGATAAGTCGGGGAGACTTGGGTGGATCCGAACCCAGTAACATACTTTGTTTGCGTTGTTTAATTCTTGTTGACTGTTGTTTAATTCCGCATTGTCGTTTGTTCATTGCACAATAGTTAGGAATAACTCTCTTAATTATTTTAAGTACTATTTGATGGAAATTGAATTCCACCTCTAAGTAATTTTGATGATGAGCACACCAAATGAATGCTTAGTGTACTAACTACACTACACTTTAAGTATACAGATTTCGTGAAGCTCTACTAATACTCCAAGAAGCACGCATCAACGCTCCACGACAAAAGACGAACATGGCTAAACTCAAGTGATGAAGCTCAAGCTCAAACAAAGCAAGAAGCTCAAAGAGAAGCTCATCTTCACTTCATCAAGTTGACTAAACTGCCGAAGACATGTTCTGAATCTAGTGTGAGTGTGTCGTGTCTTTTAGGATATTTTGTCAAAGCCATATCAAATAGACAACACACACACAAATGATTTCAAAACAAATGTTTTTAACTATCTTCAAAAAATGGTTTTTAAAAGAGCTTTTCTAGTCACTTCAATTCTCGTAGTGAAACTCCACGCACCCTGGAGTTAACTACACTTTTGACTAGAACAACAGGAAAAACTCCTCTGGGAGTCGACTACCAAAAGTAGGGAGTCGACTACTTCTCAGAGATGAAAATTTCCTAGACTCCTCTGGGAGTCGACTACCTATATAGGGAGTTGACTACCTGCTGGAAATTTTCAGACGTTTTGAATTTGAATTTTAAAATCTTTTGAGCAATTTACTCCGAAATTTTTGGGACAAAAGTCAAACCAAATTTGAAATTCAAATCTCAGTTTTTCCCTATAAATAGAGCTTAATTCTTTTGTGAAAAACAAGATTGAAAAATCAAAAATTCGTAAAAGCTCTTCGTGAATCAAAGCTCTCTAATTTCTTTTCTCTAGCAAATTTTAATTTCAGTTTTGTTTGATCTTGCAATATTTTTCCAATTCTTTTGAAGATCATATTATTATTTTATTGGCTAAGTTGTTTTTCAAAATCCTCTCTATTATTTCTCTTTAATTCTATTTGAAGGATTTTTGAAAAAGCTCTAGATCACAAAAAACTTATCTCGTATCTTTGTGTGATCTAGACTATCATTCTATTAAGCCACTACACAATTGTCTATCTTTTGATTGGCTATAGAATCGGGTGTATTTTCAATCTCTATCATTTATTGTAGAGTATTGAACAAATCTCTTATTGTGTTAATTGTTGGAACACTAGACAAGTCTAGTTGTTGCCAGTTGGAAGTCCTCGGTTTGTGAGGCAAGGGTAAGCCCTAGACAAGTCTAGGCGTTGTGTTCGGAAATCCTGGTCAAGGCTAGGTCGTTGGAAATCCTAACGAGTGAAGTTAGGTGCTTGTATTTGCCAAGGCAGATAGTGGAAATCTCGTACCGGATTGGTCGGGGACTGGACGTACCCGAGTTGCGGGGAACCAGGATAAAAATCCTTGTCTTTGCGCTTGCATTTTCTGTGTTTGATTATCTTTGCATTTATTCTATCTTCAGCAAATATCAATCCTATTTCTATACGCTGAGATTTACATCTGTAATTTTATTTGCTCTAACATATACTCTGGGAGTCGACTACTGCTCATAAGGAGTCGACTACCTGCTGTGAATTTTCGCTGTGCACTTTAAATTATATTGTTGATTAAGAACCAAGCGTAGATCGCTCTACTTGGTTTCTTAGGCAACATTGGAAGGTTTTGTTTTGTGTTGATTGATTAAAGAACGAAAAAGTTTTATCTTTATACAACACTATTCAACCCCCCCTTCTAGTGTTGTTTGCCATCCATAGGATCCAACACTTGGTATCAGAGCAAGGTCAAAACGATGTCATCAACAAACATCTACAACAACCATACTCCTCCAATCTTTGACGGCAATTTTTATTCCCAATGGAGAAGGAGAATGGAGATCTTCTTGGAAGCACAAGATCTAAGCTACTCAAGATCTCTCGGTGAACGATATGAGATTCCAACCACTCCCCAAAATCAATGGAATCCTGATCAAGAAGAAGCCTACTTCAGAAACATAAAGGTAATGCATTTACTCTATACTGGTTTAACTAATGAAATGTTAGATATTGTAGAAAGGGCTGAAACCGCACACCAAATCCTTAACTTATTGGATGAGAGATTCGGATCAACGTCAAAAGAAATTCAAACACCCATAGAGACAATCAAATCCAACGATGAAAAGTGTGAAAAGATTGTTGAAGATAAATGGACTTTTGACACCATCAACACCAACGAAGAAGAGGAAGAGCAATCCAAAAATCATATGTGCATGATGGCTTGTCAAGACAATCAGGAAAAGGTATGTGAATCTGTAGGATCCTGCCAAAACAGAGTTAGGATCGATAATATGAAGTTTAGACTTACGCTTGCGTACGCTGCACGGTAGTCTACCAACTTCGCCTTCGGATTCGCCACGACGGATCGAGTCTACTCACGAACGGAGTAAGGCTACTAAATCCACAATCTAAATCTCTATTTTAGATTAAGAACTTGGATGGAGGGAGAGGAAATATTTCTGCAGAGCTTCGCTATGAAGAAGATGCATGCATGAATTTCATGCAAAAAGTGTAAGGAAAATGGCTACCCTTGGGTCTTATTTATAGCCCCCAAGGTAGTTATTTTAGGGTAAGTTGTTCCTTTGGAACAACTTAATTAAGGTGTACCATGATGCATGGCACATTATAAGCTTAAGTTGTACCATATGCATGGTACAACATAAGCTTAAGATATTCCCCCTTTATTAGCCATATGTCGCATGCATTTATGCATATATATAATGCGACTTTCCCACTCATACAGAGATCCTCTCCGTAAGGGAACAGATTCCCTTTGCACACGACTTCGTGTGTGCGACGTTCGAGGTCCGTATTCCCTCGTACATCCCCCACAAGGGTGTACAAACGTCTTCCATATCCAACATCTCCCACTCACACTTGAGGGGATTGTAAGAGAACGTCTTTCCCTTAGTTCTTTCATCTATCATACCGAGAAATAGACCGTGCGACCGTCATGCACGTAGAGTCTGTTGTTGTGCACTTGTTAGAGATACACACCGACCTCGAAGGTGCAAAGTTGAGTAGTTCAACGCATGCTTTACCCTAGATTATTTCTTCACATTTCTTGTACTTTATATTCAACAATTGAATCCCATCTGGATTACAATTGGCTGGCCAGCTTTGAATCATTAAAGTCCAAATGCGAATATGAAATCAATCTTCCTCTTCTTGCGAACCTTCTGATCTTGACTTGATTCGCTTTTCTAACGTGCCCCGCCGAGCCGAATTACCATAGCCCATTAGTAACACGCTAAGATAGCGATCATCTCGTCAAATCTAAAGGAACCAATTGAGTCCTTGAGGGTAAGAGTTAAGACCCGTATGGCCTTTGAGTCTCACATAATAGCAAACACTATTGCTACTAACTCAGTGGTCGAAATGCATACGTGGTATGAACACGTATTACAACATCACTCATTTCCCATGGAGAGTATGTCTTAATGATGTTGTACGGATGAAAAGATCAGACACCACAGTGCCTATCTTTTTGAGTCCCCTTACTACTCGTGAAATATTCACGGACTCTCATCCTGCATAAGACAGATAGGATTTAAAAAATCCTACGAGATCTCTTTCAAATATCCTTGTGATACAGATCTCAGATCTTTTGTAAGCATCCATATGATGCAGATCTTTCATTCGACTATCTTGTTTAAGTCATGACTCTAAATCATTCGTCTAATGATTTTGACTTTAAACTAGTCTCATCTCTATCTTATCCATCTGATAAGATAAGGCGGTTGCTCATGTGAGAGAGCCAACCTTAATCTGTCCGACATACACACAATTCAGCTGAGATTTCAAAAATGTACACAAACATTTCTTAAGAAATTCATATGCAATGTTTGAAAAAGAACTTGTTCTTTTATTAAATTTGATCTTTCTCAGACATGGGAATATATATTGGTACAACTCAGCTCTTACGCAATCCTTGGGATGATAAGTGTTTTATAAAACACATTTCTGGGGATCGCTTTCGTATGCTGATCCTCTATCATCTCATGCGTAGATATGTACCTTATGTCTACCTTCTTGGTTTTATCATACTTTTGCAAATCTGCAGTTCCTTTAAGATACTGCATTATCCTCTTAACCGCTTTCCAGTGTTCTTGCCCTAGGTTGGATTGGTAACAGCTTACCATTTCCAACTGCAAAACAGATGTCCGGTCGCGTACACACCATAGCGTACATAAGACTATCAACTGCACTGGAATATGGAACTTTTTCCATAATTTCTTTTTCCTTTTGGTTCTTTGGACACGATTCCAGATATAAATTATCGCATATGCTTATATGAATATCAATGGACTTGCAGTCCTGCATATTAAATCGTTCTAGAACCTTCTTTATATAAGTCTCCTGTGAAAGAGAAAGATGTTTCTTCGAACGATTCCTTGAAACCTTAACTTCAAGGATATATGCGGCTTTTCCTATGCCTTTCATCTCAAATACTGATGAAAGCCAAGCCTTGATACTCATCACAAAGCCCTTGTCATTTCTGGCTATTAAAATGTCATATATATATAGAGACATGATAATATACTTGCTTTTAATCCTCTTGATATATACTCAGTTATCTTCATCAAGCATGGAAAAAACCATTTGATAAGACAACTTCTTGAAATTGTATATACTATTGCCTCGAGGATTTACTTAAGACCATATATGGATTTACGAAGTTCACAAACCTTATGTTTGTTTCCTTCTTTTACAAACCTTGTTGGTTGTTCCATATAGATCTCCTCGTCCAATTCTCCATTGAGAAAGGCAGTCTTTACATCCATCTGATGTAATTCGAGGTATAAGCAAGCTACCATTGCCAAAAAAATGCGAATCAAGGTAAAATGCACAACAGGTGAGACGGTCTCTTCGTAGTCTATCCCTTCCTGTTGCGTAAAACCTTTCGCGACAAGGCGAGCTTTATATCTGTCAAATAGAGCCATCAGCCTTATGCTTGATTTTGAGAACCCATTTGTTCCCAATTGCTCTATGTCCTCTGGGTAAGTTAACTAAGTCCCAGATTTGGTTAACTTTCATGGATTTCAATTCCTCCTTCATCGCTTTCATCCATTTGTCTTTCGCAGGGCATGATGCGGCATATTTGAGATTCTTCAAGTCCTTGTTGACTTGAATTAAGATCAATTCTAATATCACTCCCACTTGAAATGTTGTTAGAATTGCTCCCACTATGGAATAGGATAATCGTCATTCGTATAATCCATTGGTGAAGGTTGAAAAAGAATTTTCATTTTCACCAAGAATTTCTCCCACTCGAATGAGGTAATCCTTTTTGATCATAAATCTCAAAATAAAGATAAGTCTGGACTTATCTCGCCCTGTCTTGGAAACTCGTTTTCCAAGAAAGTGACATCCCTCGACTCAAACTCAATTAGCCCACCATTGTCTTCCTGACTAACAAAAATATAACCTTTGGAGTTTTCTGCGTATCGTATAAAGATACGTTTCCTTCCCCTTGGCCCAAGTTTGCCATACTTATGGGAGGAAATATGTGCGATGAATGCACAAACTCAAGGTAAAAATGTTTAAGTCAGGAGACCTTTGGTTCCACAACTCATAAGGAGTGGAGCTAACTGATTTCGAGGGTACGCGGTTTTAAAATGAAAACGGTTGTCAATAATGCATCACCCCAAAAGGTGATTGGCAAGTTAGCTTGCGCCATCATTGAACGGACCATTTTTCATTAAAGTCATATACCTCCTTTCTGCAACACCAATTTGTTGAGGAGTATAAGGCATAGTTACCTGATGTACTATGCCTTTTTCATCACAAAGTTCCTTTAAACTTGTTGATTGATATTCACCGCCCCTATCGGTTCGCACGACCTTAATCTTGCGATCTAATTGATTCTCCACTAAACTCATATAGTTTTTAAAGCAGGTTTAGTGCTTTCACTTTTGTGGGATATCAAATAGATATGACCGAATCGGGTGAATTCATCAATTAAAAGTGATGAAATAGGACTTCCCGCGTCTTGTCTTGACATTCATCGGACAACATATGTCCGAATGGATAAGCTGTAATGGAACCTTGGCCCTTGTGCCGGTTCCAAAACGGCTTGCGACAAGATTTCCCCACAAGGCAATGTTCGCAGGTCGACTTTTCAACCTTTGAAACATTTGATAGAAGGCCACGTTTGGCAAATCTATCCATACGCGTTGGTCCAATATGACCAAGCCTTGTGTGCCAACAAATTATATTAGACTCATTAGTCAAAGAATTTGTCACAAGGAAATTTTTATTACATGAGGAATCATATATTGTACTTATTACAATAAATCCTTTGAAATACATAACCCAGAACCAATAAAAAGAATTATTACAAAATAGGTCCATTTTACAATCATGAAGGAACCAACTATTACAAAGACCCATTGAATTGACCACAGTTTTAATATTCCTTTGAATATATGGAATGAAGAGAACATCATGTATTAGGAGAGTGAGGCCGTTGTCCAAGACAAGCTTGCGAGTCCCAACGCCTTTCACTTCAACACGTGTGTTGTTTCCTACATTGATCCACTTCATTCCTTGGGTATCCGGTGATACTCCACGAAGGACCGTCTGTCCTTTGCTATGTGGTCGGTGGCACCTGAATCAATTATCCAAAAATGGATTAGATTCCACAAGAAATAGTGGACTAGAAACACATATGTAACTAGTATTACAAGTTACCTCGTCACTTCCACTCGTACACGAACGAGCATAGTGACCGAGCTTGTTGCACTTGAAGCACTTGATCCTTTTCAAGTCTTTCTTCTTGTGCCATTTCTTGTGCCCACCCTTATGTTTGGGTTCCTTGGTAGACTCAGGTTGCTTATTACGTTCATTAGAAGACTTCGAACGATCTTTACGTTTCTTTCCTCCGTGTGAGGAACTAGCAACCATGTGCACTTCTGCACCTGGCTTGGCAGCCGCAAGCCGCTCTTCCTCTAATTCGAGGTGCTTGGAAACATCATTGAAGGTCTTGATGCTCTCATTATGAGTGAGATGCATCTTCATCTGATCCCACCCATTTGGTAGGGAACGTATGACTGCTTGGATTTGTTGCTCATCCGTGAGCACATGACCTGCGTCCTTTAACTCTGATATAAGGTTCGCCATATGTCGCAGATGTTTCCCCATGGAATGATCTGGACGTTTCTTATATGTATCGAACTTTATATTTAAGGCGCGAAGTTTGGACACCGATGTGCCACCGAACTTCTCCTCTAGCTTGGACCATATGTCCATGGCTAGGTCATGTTCTCGGAAGATGCGCATTATGTCATCAGCCATACTGCTTAATAACGTAATGCGCGCTATCTTATTCTTCCGAGACCAAGCATCAAAAGCTTCCTTGTCTCTTCGGTGTTGGGCCGTAGTGCCCAACTCGGGTTCAATCATTACGTTCTTTAGAGTTTCGAGCACTTCTTGCTCCTCTAAAACGTATTGTATCTTAATGGACCAAAGTTTGTAATTATCGCCGTTGAGTTTTTCACCTTTGTTTAACTCAGCGACGATATTCTTTGAAGCGGAAGACATTTTACTTTTAAAATGCTGCAAAAGACACAAAACCGAAGGTTCGATCAAAACATTGCATAGAAATTCTTAAAATATAACTCCCACTTGAAATGATAATAGAATATCCCATTTGGATAGTTCTAAAATTCAAAAATCCACTTGGAATTATATTATATTTGATAAGTTACTTTCGAAGAATATTGAAGATGTTGTTCTAGAATCGAAAAGGTCTCTGTGATTCCAATCACCATCTAGAACAACCTTTCAATATTCCCCCATCACTTATCAAACAATAGTACTTTTATAGTACTAGCAGCGGAAAACGAGTATTTGATAAGTTACTTTCGAAAAATATTGAAGATGTTTATTCTAGAATCGGAAAGGTCACTATGTTTCCAATCACCATCTAGAGTAACTTTCAATATTTCTCCCTCACTTTATCAAATGTTAGTACTCTTATAGTACTTTGCAGCGGAAAAGCGTTTTTGAAAACGTATTTTTCAAAACGAATTTAAAATACATTGGCTAATCTCCGTAGAGTAGAGCACAACGTCATAAGTTCATTGGCTAATTTCCGACATGAAGTAGAGCACAATGACATGGCTAATCTCGCATGAAGTAGAGCATTACGGCTAATCTTCAAGGAGTAGAGCACAATTACATAAGTACATTGGCTAATCTCCGAAGAGTAGAGCACAATGACTTGGCTAATCTCGCATGAAGTAGAGCATTACGGCTAATCTTCAAGGAGTAGAGCCCAATGAAAAACTTCATTAAAACGTTAGTCCCGTATGAACTAGTCGGCACTGTGGTTAGCCCCGTATGGGCTAATCGACACATTCGAGTTTGACCAATGCCTTTTGTCACCCCGTATGGGTCAGTTGACAAATTTGCAGTCGACCCAGACCTTCTGCCAGATTGGTCGACCAAAAACACAAAATTGGTCGACCAATTTTTCGGACTGCATCTTCTTCCCGGCCAGGGCCTCTGCCCTGGCCGGGGCTTGGCCAAGGGCCGACCAGGGCCTCTGCCCTGGCCGGCCAGGGGCCCTGGCCCCTTCGGCCAGGGCTGGCCGGCCGGGCCCTGGCCTCTGCCAGGGCCGGCCGGGCCCTGGCAGTGGCCAGGGCGCTGCCCTGGCCTCTGCCAGGGCGGCCTGGCCCCTGGCCGGGGCCAGGGCCCCTGCCCTGGCCTCGGCCAGGCCCTGGTCTGAGGCCAGGGCGTTGCCCTGGCCTCTGCCAGGGTGGCCAGGCCATGGCCCTTTAGCCATGGCCGGTCTCCCCCCTTTGATGGGGTGGCCGCATGCACTCCACCCCCTTGATGGGGTGGTCGCCGGTGGTTATTGGCCGTAGCCAACCGCCTCCGCAAGTGGAAGGGGGGTGCATGGCCTTCATAGCCCATTTGGCCATGGTGCACATGCACCAAATTTCCTCTTACCCGATGGAAATAACTTCCATCATCTTCCTCGATGAAGCACCCGTTCGTCGATGAAGCACCTGTTCGTCGAGAAATTAGTTATTTCCTAATGGCCGTGTGCCAAAAATGAATAACGTACTACGTGAACGGTCGGTTCTTCTCGTCACGGAGAGTTCCTACCATATCCGTAATAATAGGAGACCCTAACGTGAAAAGAACAACCGCTGCGTTCTCTCCATCACGAAGTGTTCCTACTATATCCGTAATAGTAGGAGACCCATTCGCGAAAAAGACAACGACTCGTTCGTAGTTTCGACGGGGCGGTGGATTGACCGGGGCGAACCCATATGGCTCTGATACCAATGTAGGATCCTGCCAAAACAGAGTTAGGATCGATAATATGAAGTTTAGACTTACGCTTGTGTACGCTGCACGGTAGTCTACGAATTTCGCCTTCGGATTCGCCACGACGGATCGAGTCTACTCACGAACGGAGTAAGGCTACTAAATCCACAATCTAAATCTCTATTTTAGATTAAGAACTTGGATGGAGGGAGAGGAAATATTTCTGCAGAGCTTCGCTATGAAGAAGATGCATGCATGAATTTCATGCAAAAAGTGTAAGGAAAATGGCTACCCTTGGGTCTTATTTATAGCCCCCAAGGTAGTTATTTTAGGGTAAGTTGTTCCTTTGGAACAACTTAATTAAGGTGTACCATGATGCATGGCACATTATAAGCTTAAGTTGTACCATATGCATGGTACAACATAAGCTTAAGATATTCCCCTTTATTAGCCATATGTCGCATGCATTTATGCATATATATAATGCGACTTTCCCACTCATACAGAGATCCTCTCCGTAAGGGAACAGATTCCCTTTGCACACGACTTCGTGTGTGCGACGTTCGAGGTCCGTATTCCCTCGTACATCCCCCACAAGGGTGTACAAACGTCTTCCATATCCAACAGAATCTAGTTCTGACGATGAAGATGATTTTGATATAGCTAGTGCATATGAAAATTTGTATAGAGAATTTGAGAGATTGAATAAGAAATACAAAAGTGTAAACAACAAGTACAAAGCTTTGAATAATGATCATGATGACCTATACAAGAAATATGATAGTTTGCTGGATGATTATAATGCTTTGAAAAATGATTGTAGTAATATCTCATTGAATGATCATAATTCCTTAAAGGCAAAATATGATGCATTATTGATTGATAATAACTTATTGAAAAATGAACATGCTCTGTATGTTTCCTGTCTAAATGATAAGATAGACTCTCTTGAAAGTCTTATTGCTTCTAGTCGTATAAAGCAGGAAGAACTAACTGCAAAATTTGATTGTATCAAGAATAACATTACTTCTTCTTGCTCCTATACTCCTAGAAATGCTGTTGATAAATCTACTCATGCTCAAGCTTCTACATCTAAAGATATGGGTAGAAATGTAAATGTTGTGCATGCCAATGTTAAAAAGTATGCTTTCATGTATGGGAAAAATGTTAGATACAATAACGCATCTCACGCCTCACATGATCTACATGCTACACATAAGGCACACAAAAATAGTGTACACAATACACATCAAAAACCACATTTTTTACACAAACCTCAAAACATACACAATGCTAGAAATAACATGATATGGGTGCCTAAACACTTAGGCTTGCATGATAAAAATGCTTATATTCAGAACTTGACTAGCAGTATGCATAGATCCCATAAAGACTCATCTGTTCATAGGAAATCAAACTCGCATCGAATTTGGGTTCCAAACAAGTAACCCCTTTTTTAAAAAAATTTTAGGGTATCCACATGCTTCATGTATATTATTCTGATACCCAGACGTTTAAAAAGATATGTAAATAAATTTTTTCTAACATATCGGACCCAATTAGAAGTGGGTACCAAACGTGTAGAGATTATTTTATTTCAGGACATATGGATAATGGATAGTGGATGCTCTGTACACATGACATGGAATGCAAAATTACTTAGCAATCTAAAAATGTATGATGGCGGAACCGTGACATTTGGTGACAACAAGAAAGGTAAAATTGTCGGGATTGGTAATATCGGCAGTCACTCAAAATTGCTCATCAAAGATGTAAGCTTGGTGAAAGGATTAAAGCATAATCTTTTAAGCATAAGTCAACTATGCGACAAAGGTATGAAAGTTATATTCACTCTTGACTCATGCTTAGTCTATGACAAAGATATGAAAAATATCCTTATTAAAGGTAAGCGAGTAGAAAATATCTATGTACATAGACTAAAAGAGTATGAATCAAATGTATGCTTAGTTGTTTCAACAAATGATCCACTGCTTTGGCATAGACGCTTTGGCCATGTGAACATCAAAAACATGGATAAGATTTCTAGGAAAGAGTTGGTGCAAGGACTTCCTAAGATAAGTTTTAAATTAGATAAAATATGTGACTCATGTCAATTTGGCAAAATGCACAAGAGTTCATTTAAAAATATTGGAGCTCTCAGTTCTAATGGACCACTTGAACTACTTCATATGGACTTGTTTGGCCCAACTAGAACTCCGTCATTATGCAACTCTAGATACGTATTTGTCATAATTGATGATTTTACTCGATATACGTGGGTATTATTCTTAACTCATAAGAATGATGCCTTCCGTGAATTCGAAATATTTTTCAAAAGAATTGAACGTTTATATTCCATGAAAATTATTTCCTTAAGAAGTGATCACGGTGGAGAATTTGAAAATGAACATTTTAAATCATTTTGTGAAGAACAAGGCATTTCTCACACTTTTGCTTTTCCCAGAGCTGCTCCTCAAAATGGGGTAGTTGAAAGGAAAAACAGAACACTCCAAGAGTGTGCACGAACAATGTTGTGTGAAAGCAACCTTCCAAAGAAATTTTGGGCGGAAGCTGTAGCAACCGCGTGCTATATTCAAATAAAGTTTTAATTAGAAAACCTTTTGAAACGACCCCGTATGAATTATTGCTCCAACGAATTCCAAAAGTATCTTACTTCAGAGTTTTTGGTTGTAAATGCTATATTCTGAATACTAAAGATAACCTAGATAAGTTTGACTCCAAAGCGGATGAAGGCATATTTATCGGTTACTCTTTACGTAGTAAAGCATATAGAATTTACAATAAAAGTTCCGAGACTATTGTTGAAACTCTACATGTAACATTTGATGAATCTTTACATCATAACATTGCTCATGATGATGATGATAGCATGCTCATTGCACGCACTCCTAATAATGAATTTCTCAATGATATCTCCAGTTCTTTGCCTAAATCATTTCCTGAAGTCACACATCACCCACACACACAAGTCTTAGGTGACATTGATGCAGGAATTAGAACTAGATCTCAAATAGAACACTTAACACATGTTGCATTTGTTTCTAACATTGAGCCGAAAAAGGTAGAAGAAGCTTTTGCAGATGAAGCATGGATCGAGGCTATGCAAGAAGAACTTCTACAATTTGAACGCAATCAAGTATGGGAGTTAGTGCCTAGACCGGAAGATCGTCCAGTTATCGGTACTAAATGGGTATACCGCAACAAACTAGATGAAGATGGAAATGTGATAAGGAATAAAGCAAGGTTAGTAGCACAGGGTTACTCTCAAGAGGAAGATGACATCATTTTTGGATCTACTAATGATGATCTTTGCCAAGAGTTTGCCAAGTTAATGCAGGAAGAATTTGAAATGAGCCACATGGGGGAGCTAACATACTTTCTCGGATTACAAATCAAACAAGGAAAAGAAGGAACCTTTATTCATCAAACAAAGTACGCAAGAGACTTACTCAAAAGATTCGGGATGGAAACTGCATCAGGAAAGAATATACCAATGGCAACGTCCACTTCCTTAGACAAAGATGAAGCAGGTAAGAAGGTTGATCAGAAAACATATAGAGGTATGGTTGGTTCTTTACTCTACTTAACCGCCAACAGACCTGACATCATGTTTAGTGTTTGTGCATGTGCTAGATTCCAATGTGATCCTCGGGAATCACACCTTAAAACAGTAAAATACATATTTAGATATCTTAAAACCACATCTGACTTTGGACTCTTCTATCCCAAAGGAAGCACATTCGATTTAACTTCATTTAGTGACGCAGACTATGCTGGTTGTAAAGCCACAAGAAAAAGCACAAGTGGAACATGTCACTTCCTTGGTCATTCCCTTGTTTCGTGGTTTAGCAAAAAGCAAAGTTCAGTTTCACTATCTACCACTGAGGCAGAGTATATAGCTGCCGGACTTGCCTGTGCTCAAATACTTTGGATGAAACAAGTCCTCGTCGATTATGGTGTTAATACATCTACGTGTGTAATTTATTGTGACAACAAAAGCACCATAAATCTCACTAAAAACTCTGTTCTTCATCCTAGAACAAAACATATTGATATAAGACACAGATTTATTGATGATCATTGTGCCAAAAAGGATGTTGAACTTAAATTTGTCTCCTCTGAATTTCAAGTTGCTGATATTCTAACAAAACCCTTACAAAAGGATCCATTCTCGAGACTTCGTCGGGAATTGGGTATTGTTGGAGAAAAAGAATTGAATAATGCTCAGCTATAATATCTTTTTGTTGATGACAAGGGGGAGAAAAATTATATAATGCAAAAATGTGAATATGTGAAATAGCTTCGATGCAGGGGGAGAACCGCATCAAAGCAGGGGGAGTAAGTATACTTGAAAATATTATTCATATTCATGTATTTCTTCAAATTTTGCATTTGGGTGTCATCATCAAAAAGGGGGAGAGTGATGGAAATTGAAGTCCACCCCTAAGTAATTTTGATGATGAGCACACCAAATGAATGCTTAGTGTACTAACTACACTACACTTTAAGTATACAGATTTCGTGAAGCTCTACTAATACTCCAAGAAGCACGCATCAACGCTCCATGACAAAAGACGAACATGGCTAAACTCAAGTGATGAAGCTCAAGCTCAAACAAAGCAAGAAGCTCAAAGAGAAGCTCATCTTCACTTCATCAAGTTGACTAAACTGCCGAAGACATGTTCTGAATCTAGTGTGAGTGTGTCGTGTCTTTTAGGATATTTTGTCAAAGCCATATCAAATAGACAACACACACACAAATGATTTCAAAACAAATGTTTTTAACTATCTTCAAAAAATGGGTTTTAAAAGAGCTTTTCTAGTCACTTCAATTCTCGTAGTGAAACTCCACGCACCCTGGAGTTAACTACACTTTTGACTAGAACAACAGGAAAAACTCCTCTGGGAGTCGACTACCAAAAGTAGGGAGTCGACTACTTCTCAGAGATGAAAATTTCCTAGACTCATCTGGGAGTCGACTACCTATATAGGGAGTCGACTACCTGCTGGAAATTTTCAGACGTTTTGAATTTAAATTTTAAAATCTTTTGAGCAATTTACTCCGAAATTTTTGGGACAAAAGTCAAACCAAATTTGAAATTCAAATCTCAGTTTTTCCCTATAAATAGAGCTTAATTCTTTTGTGAAAAACAAGATTGAAAAATCAAAAATTCGTAAAAGCTCTTCGTGAATCAAAGCTCTCTAATTTCTTTTCTCTAGCAAATTTTAATTTCAGTTTTGTTTGATCTTGCAATATTTTTCCAATTCTTTTGAAGATCATATTATTATTTTATTGGCTAAGTTGTTTTTCAAAATCCTCTCTATTATTTCTCTTTAATTCTATTTGAAGGATTTTTGAAAAAGCTCTAGATCACAAAGAACTTATCTCGTATCTTTGTGTGATCTAGACTATCATTCTATTAAGCCACTACACAATTGTCTATCTTTTGATTGGCTATAGAATCGGGTGTATTTTCAATCTCTATCATTTATTGTAGAGTATTGAACAAATCTCTTATTGTGTTAATTGTTGGAACACTAGACAAGTCTAGTTGTTGCCAGTTGGAAGTCCTCGGTTTGTGAGGCAAGGGTAAGCCCTAGACAAGTCTAGGCGTTGTGTTCGGAAATCCTGGTCAAGGCTAGGTCGTTGGAAATCCTAACGAGTGAAGTTAGGTGCTTATATTTGCCAAGGCAGATAGTGGAAATCTCGTACCGGATTGGTCGGGGACTGGACGTACCCGAGTTGCAGGGAACCAGGATAAAAATCCTTGTCTTTGCGCTTGCATTTTCTGTGTTTGATTATCTTTGCATTTATTCTATCTTCAGCAAATATCAATCCTATTTCTATACGCTGAGATTTACATCTGTAATTTTATTTGCTCTAACATATACTCTGGGAGTCGACTACTGCTCATAAGGAGTCGACTACCTGCTGTGAATTTTCGCTGTGCACTTTAAATTATATTGTTGATTAAGAACCAAGCGTAGATCGCTCTACTTGGTTTCTTAGGCAACATTGGAAGGTTTTGTTTTGTGTTGATTGATTAAAGAACGAAAAAGTTTTATCTTTATACAACACTATTCAACCCCCCCTTCTAGTGTTGTTTGCCATCCACAGGATCCAACACTATTCACCCCCCCTCTAGTACGTGTGCAGTAGCTACCTCAGGGCACTACAATTGGTATCAGAGCCAAGGTTAAAGCTACAAGTTCAAAGCTATGACGAACAACGACTACAACGTCTTCAAGAATCGTGATGGAGCTTCTTCAGTTATGGAAGGACTATCCTCCGTCAGGCCTCCACACTTCAACGGTGCCAACTACGGGTACTGGAAATGCCGGATGCAAATTTTCCTCCGGAGCGCTTCACTATGGAGAGCCACCATGACGGAGTATGTCGAGCCTTCCGAAGAAGATTTCGCGAAGTGGACCCCCGCGGAGGTCGCCGTGGAAGTAGCCAATGCCAAGGCAATGAATGCCTTGAATTGTGCATTGGAGCCCGAGGACTTCAACAAGATATGCACATGTAAGAGTGCATATCAAATATGGAACCAACTCCCCATATTGCACGAAGGATCGAGTACGGTAAAAGATTCTAAACTTGTCGTTGCTAATAAAGAATTTGAGTTGTTTCATATGGAGCAGGGCGAAACCATGAAGGATTATTACGCTCGCTTCGTGGATATATCAAACGACTTGGAAGCTCTTGGGAAGACCTACACCCAAAAGGAGAAAGTCTCGAAGATAATCGATGGACTTCCTTCTTGTTGGGAGAAGCGTACCTTCGCCATCGAGGAAGGTAATGACATAAATAAATATACCGTCGTACAACTAATGGGTACCTTGTTGTCTTATGAGGTACGCAAGGATAGTAAGATCTGGATGAGGGAAAAGATGAAGGCGTACTTGAAGCAAGACGAGCCAAAGAAAAAGGCAATTGCATTCAAGGCCGCTCCATCTACCGATAATGAAGATTCGGAAGAAGAAGCGGACGAAGAAAAGGACATGGAAGCATTGGCCAATATGGCAAAGAAATTCATCCGATTCTTCCGACAAGGTAAGTTGAATCGTAAATCAAAATTTATTTTGACTAATGCTTCTACTCCCGTGTGTTATAAATGCAATAAGCCAGGACATATCAAGCCGGATTGTCCTCTCTACAAACATAAGGGGAAGTGGAAGGCATCCAAGCACGACAAGTCGATAAAGAACAAGAAAGGACTTGTAGGTACCTTCACCGACTCTGACTCCTCAAGTGGAGAGTCGGACGATGAAAGAGTGGAGATTGCACACACGTGCTTTATGGGAAAAGAGGATTGTGATGAAGAGACTTCCTCCGATGAAAGCGAGGATGGAAGCAAGGATGGAAGCGAGGATGAAGGCGAAGAGGTAACCAATGATGAACTTAGAATAGCCAATGAACAACTATGGAATAAGTTTTCTAATATGGCTACTAAGTTTATGAAGACTAAAAATGAATTAGATAGTCTTAAAAACTCGCCTAAGCCTTTCATCGTCAACAACGACACCGTTGTTGATGGGTTGAGAAATGAGATTGAAAATCTCAAGTCTCAACTTGAGCATGTTCATATCGAGGATTCGGATGAACATGTGATAGCGGATTTGACGTATCAAATCTCAACTTTGAGTATTGAGAATAAAAATCTCAAGTCACGTGTTTGTGCACTCGCATCGCAAGTGTCCACTTTGGATGCTTCTTTGCATTCTCTCACCGAGAAGCATAAGAGCTCATTAGGCCGAATTCATGAATTCAACAAAGGTAAGGGCAAGTTGGATGATATCCTAAATGACTTACCTCCGGCCAATCATCACATTGGTTTGGGGTATAAGATGGGAGAGTCATCCAAATCGTCTGCCACCTTTGTTAGGCCATCTTTCGATGCTTCTACTAGTGGAAGTAAACACGTCATGGGTAGATCTTCTACCAATGGTGCGTCCGCTAGGAACACGCCCCCATTTGGAAAGAAACCCACTTTGGGTGGACCTCCAAAGAAGGGTCATGCTTTCATGTATACCATGCCACGTAGGAACACAAATCCTACCCCACATGTTAGCACATATGCCGATTTCTATGCTCCGTATCCACACGCACGTGCACACCATGTGAGACACACTCATGCACGTGTTCCTCCACATCCATATGTTCATCCTCATTCTCATATGAATAATTATCGTCATGCACCATTGCATCGCATGCCATATGCTTACCCATGACATGCATCACATAGAAATCAACAACGTATGCATGTTCCCAATAGGATTAGGACTCCCAAGACATACACTATTTGGGGTCCGAAGAACACAAGCATGCATGCTAAGAATTTGTATGTGAAATCATTTATAAATGATGTTATTTTGAATGATGATTATGTTGGGAAATCAAGTTCCTCTTGGACTTGGTTTCCGAAGGGTTAGTTCCCTTTAACCCTTCATTGCTTGGTACCATAAGTTTAATTTCATTTTATGGGTACCAAAGCAATTGTGGTTTGTATGGGTTACATTTAATTTGAATTTAGTTAGATAAATTTATTGCCTAACCCATAGGATCCAAAAAGATTTTTGGATACCAAAATGATATTCTCTAGGTTAAATCCACCATGAGATACCAACCCTACCAACTCCGTGATTTGCAAGGATTTTCATTCGATTGGAGTTGATGGTGCTTGAATGATGCACCAAAGTAGGGGGAGCTTAATGTTGTAAGTATGTTCATACTTTTGATTCATATTGGTATCCATTGGTAGAATATATTACGATTGGTATCACTTTGCTTCATTTGGTATGCTAGATTAGTGTATGCCATTGTTATATGATGTTCTATCTATTTTTGGCATAACATTCTTGCATGCTACATTTGGTATGCACATCGGATTATTTTTGTCTCTGATGTTGATTTCGTCGTTCGACAATTTTATGGATTTAATAGAATTCTTTCTATGGAAACATAGAATTGTTTTCCATGCATTCTATTGATTTTGGAGAGTATGTTCCAAAACTCAATAAGTGAAATCGATTTGAGTTTTGATGATTTCGGGTTTCGTTTTTCGCCTATGGCTTGATGATTTCGTATTTCAATTTTCGCCTATGGCTTGGTGATTTTGTTTTCAGATTTTCGCCGATGATTTTATGATTTCGGTTTTCGAGTTTTGCCTATGGCTAGTTGATTTGGTATTTCGTATTTCGCCTATGGCTTGATGATTTCGGTTTCCGATTTTCGACTTTAGTCTCCTTGACACGCTTTTCTTTTATTCGGTATTTTGTATTTGATATTTTGCTTTGGTGTTATTTTGGACCTTGGTCGTATTCTTCGACTCCCATGCGTTATTTTTTAGCCATTGGTTTTGTCTCCTCCCGCTCTTTTTGCTAATGCCAAAGGGGGAGAGATATAATAGTGACAATGTGCTATTTAATAATTCAAAGGAATTTACCATGAATCTAATTTGATGTGTTAGAATTCAGGGGGGAGTGAAGATATAAAATGGATTTTGATCCTATATGTGCAATAGTAGGATTCATATTTTATATTTCCCTCGCTGCTTGATGCATATGAATATTATTGAATATGGAACTAACGTGTCATCAATACAGGGGGAGTAAGTAAATTTCAATTGAATCATTATTATTGATTATTATTTATGTTGGTTTGTCATCACCAAAAAGGGGGAGAATGTTGTGATATGATTCCCCGGATTTGGTTTTGAATGATGAGCAAACATAAATAATGTATACTAACTTATTTGTGAGCGCAGTTATGGAGATCGTCGCCAAAATACCACGTTCATCAAAAGCGACATATCAAGACTTCTCAATACGCGTGATCATGTGCCTGGAGCTTTGTTGAAGCTCAAGGAGCAATATGGAAGTCAAGAGGAATGAAGATTGAAGCTTTGAAGACGGTTCGTAAGGTTTATTTTATAGTCTTCTAGCTTCATAGATTAGAATGTTAAGCCTTGAGTAGGACTTACTTTATAATCTTCATTTCGCTCATATCTTACAGCTAGGATATTCATAGAAGCCATTAGAAACTTTCCCGAAGCCTATCGCTTCTTCCCTTGGCTTCGAGTGCATGTTAGTTGGTTCAAGAAGAGTCACCAACCGACTAGATGACGATCTAGTCGGTCAGCAACTCTACATGAACCGACTAGATGCCTTGCTTTATTC
Organism: Scilla litardierei; assembly: GCA_030789695.1. Lineage (NCBI taxonomy): Eukaryota > Viridiplantae > Streptophyta > Magnoliopsida > Asparagales > Asparagaceae > Scilla > Scilla litardierei. The sequence continues at coordinate 197,183,443 of CM061141.1, forward strand.
AGCTCTTTCCAGGTTGATCAATTAGTCGGTCAAAGAAGAGTCACCGACCGACTAGATGACGATCTAGTCGGTTAGGAATCCTTCTTGGACCGACTTGTTGAGCTTGCCTCTGTACAGCCTGAGTTAATGTTTCGAGTTAGTCGGTCAAAGAACGTTTACCGACCGACTAGTTGAGAAACTAGTCGGTCAGCATTTGTTCTTAAACCGACTAAGTCATCTTGAAGTCAACCTATTCTATTTCGACGTTAGTCGGTCAAAGATCATTCACCGACCGACTAGTTGTGAAACTAGTCGGTCGGCAAGTCTTCTTAGACCGACTAGTTGTCTTTGCCTGTTCTTCGACTTCTTGGCTGTTCTACCGTTAGTCGGTCTACGTTGTATCACCGACCGACTAGTTGATGAACTAGTCGGTCAGTGATCCTTCTTTGACCGACTAGTCTGGTTCAGAATAGAGCCGTTGGAGACTTTCTTGAAACGTTTTTCTCTCCCTCTCTCCTCTATCCTATATATAGTTGGAGGGGGCTCTTTCATAAGATCCAAGGCTGCCATTTTAGATATTTGGAGAAATCTAAGAGAAGCTATTCAACTCCATTCTAAAGCTTTCTCTCCCTCACAAGAATCTCTCCCTCAACTCCTTGAGCCATTTCCTCTAGAGAGATTCTCTCCATTGTGAGCCTTCCAAGCCAATAGCTTGATCCAAGTCACCATACTCCACCCTAGGCTTCCATTGCTGGTCATCTTCTTGAAGCTAGGGTTTGGTGGCATCATCTTCCTCAAAATCCATCATTGCCCTAATTTGGTAAGTATACTCAAGGCATAGGATTTTGTAAGGTAAGATTTTATTTCATTTCTATCGTATTTGAATTGTGTCTCTCGGTTGTGAGAGAGGTGTGATCCCGGTTTGTGGGAGTCACATGTCTTTTGTATGATTTGACTTGTGAAGGTTTTTCACAAGTATTTTATAGTGGAAATCTTGAGTTAGGGTTGCTAACTCAAGTATCCGGAGGGGATCCGGGTGGTTGGGACGTAGGATCACCGGGGACAAGTCGGGGAGACTTGGGTGGATCCGAACCTAGTAACATACTTTGTTTGCGTTGTTTAATTCTTGTTGACTGTTGTTTAATTCCGCATTGTCGTTTGTTCATTGCACAATAGTTAGGAATAACTCTCTTAATTATTTTAAGTACTATTCACCCCCCCTCTAGTACGTGTGTAGTAGCTACCTCAGGGCATTACAAGACATTCCAAGCATCATAGACCAATTCATTGAAACCCGGAGAGGAAGCCCAAGAATTAAAGAACCTGAATGGTTTAGGAGAAGACCCAAGCTTCGAGGGGAGATTGATGTTCATAGGCGCATGATCACTTGTTCCAGCATCCGATTATTCATAAAAGGAATTGGGTAATAGATCCAACCATAAAATATTGCACAAAGTATGGTCTATGTGGGCGGCAATGCGTGAAGATCCCAAACATCTATTGTTCCAACTGAGCCAGTCCCCCTTGCTTTTCAACTCAACAAGCTTGCATCTGCCAATAGTGTGGTTGAATGCATCCATATAAGAAGGGTCTACAAGCTGTCCCCCAACCTTTTCATTGGTGGTACGCACACAGTTGAAATCTCCGCCAACTAACCACGCCAATGACTGGAGCGATATAGAATCAGCAACTAGAGAGTCCCATAGAGGTAATCTAGCAACAGCATTATTAAGTCCGTAGACCGCCGTGAGAGCCATGTTCAGTCCCCCCAAATTGGTGAATTTGCAGGAGATATGCTGTTCAGAGGCTGTGACTAGGACACAACTACATACCGTGTCTCTGTAGAAGATGATAATCCTACCTCATTTACAAATAATCATGTTATCAATACTTAGCCACCCACTCCCAAAGCAAGTAGAGATTCTGGCTTCATTAACTGATTCAACCTTAGTTTCAAACAAACAAACTATAGAGGGCCGAAACTTGTTCAATTTCAACTTGAGGTCAGCACGACGAGAGGGGTTGTTAAGGCCCCTCGTATTCCAAAACAGGATGGTCATTAAATATCAAGAGAGGGGGGAAAGCACTGGGGATACCTGCAATCCGAGTGCTGCGCCTAGTTGACATAGGAGAGATTGGTAAAGATTTACCCTTAAGCTTGGATATAGAGGCTTTAAGAATCAAGTGCTCGTCAGTCCATTCTGGCACAGGCGAGGTCCAGACCGAGGGGAGGTCAAGTTCCAGGCTGGGCTTGGCACTTGTAGAAGCAGGAACACCCTCAGGAGAAGCTACAACTGCATGCTGAGGAGCTAGATTTTTGTCGAGAGCATTCCCATCAGCGGAGCCTGGGGGTTTGGAACTGGATGCAACATCCCCTGAGGCCAAAGAGTTATGGCCTGCTACAACATGGGCATGCAGCATTGTTAGTCCACGTAGCGTGACCTCAAAACGGGCTGGCGGATCCCCAAGAGAAGAAACTTCCACCGCTTGGGCAATGGCATTGAGTTCCGAACTGAGAATCGGATTGACTAAAGCATCTTGGCTTACTGTAGGCAATTGTGGCATAACGTGCTGGGTGATATCACTGGCAATAGGAGTTTGGATTGAAGTGGGCTTAATGATATGCTGTTTGATAGATCAATGGGAAGCCAAATGTCCAAAGCTTGAGCAAGCAGTACAACGCGGGGGCTCGCCCTCATATTTCACCTCAATTAAAACAGTAGATATCTCCTCCAATTCGATCATCACACTTCTAGCCAAAGGCTTATTGGCTTCAACCTCCACTAAACATCTTGCATACGAGATCCTACTCAAATTTGTCGTGGCACGATCAAGGCAAATAGGTGTACCTACTCCACTCGCCACCATATTTAGTATATCTTTAGTCCACATATGAAGTGGGAGGTTATGCAGCTGAATCCAAATGGGGACAGCTGTGAAGAAGTCGCGGTCATGTTTGACTAAAGGGCTCCAACGCTGCAAAACAATAAGGCGGCTGTCAAAAATCCAAGGTCCCCATGCAAGATTGATGCACAATCAGCTTCTTTTTCAAAATTGAAGTAGAAAAATCCATTTTCTTTACTGAAAATCTGTAGACCCCCCTTGAGCTTCCAAAGACGATCAGTCCAAGCCCTGATCTACCCATAGAACGGAATATCCCCTAAAACATAACCCACAAGTGAATTCTTCCATCTAGAAATGCCCTCCTCCAATAGAGTATTTGAGACACGAATCTTAGCGATGCCATTCTCTACCACTGCGGGCGGAATATGAGACATCACTAGGGGTCGTCATATTTATGCCTTTGGGAGCAAACATCAAGCCAAGACTTTTTCCCTCCATTAGGATTGATCTGAATAGAAACAGCAGGCCTAACAGGAGTTTTTTCAAGCACTTGATGGCCAGCTCTAGGAATAGCAGCAGTCCTATTGTCCCCCAAAGAAAACTTGGAACCCTGACGGCCACCATCAAATGCACGAGAACTCGACGCTTTGAAGCGCCCATGAGAGACCGCATTAGAATCCATACGAGCCCCCCCTCTTCTTCTCCAGCTGGAAGGATCAAAACGTTGGAACTGGGACGTGGCCGCTCTCTTCTTCGCATAGTTCACCGTAGTCGACCCCGCATCGCCTACGGAAGGCCCTGATCCATGGGTACTGGAATTGATAGCAAAGTTCCTGATGCCACCTGAGGTGGACTTAGGTGCCTCCTATTGCACAATCGATATGTTGACGTCGTCGCCTGATCCTCGTGATTCGACGTTAGGTTTCGAATCGCCATTAGCCCCTCCCTTGATTCCAGCCATTCTGCCGATTGATGACCTAGATCCACTGCTGGCCGATAACCCATCAGCCGCTTGAAGAGCAAGAGTGATGCCACCGTCAGGGCTCCCATCCGCCTCCTCTAGAAGGCCTGAAGTGCCGCTGCCAAGATTCCCATCCGCACCGTCGCTCGAATCGCCTCTGGGATCGCTCATCAAGATATATATATATTCTCCAAATATATTTTTTGGAAAGTTAGTAGAGTCTTTATTGATTGATGTACAAAATAATACAGCAAAAGTATATAGGCATGGGGTTTCAATATAAAGATGAGAGGGCACAAGCGCCGTCACAATTTAATATTAATTCCCCACCCTACTACCATCTATACAATGGGGTAACGAAAATCAAATCTGGACATAAGTGTTAGCCCATATCTCTGAACTCCCAATTAGCAAATTCTTCAACCTCCTCCGCAGTAGTAGGGTCGTGGTTCCTCAAAGCCACTCTAACATCAGCTGCGATCTCCTCAAAAAGTGTAGTTTTATCTCTTCGTAAATTTTCAAAGATTCTTCTGTTACGCTCCCGCCAAATATGCCACACCAAAGTAGAGAGAGTGGTTTTTGCTAATAAACTCATGGTCTTCTTACTCCCAAAATGCAGTTGGAAATATTCTCCCACCTCAGCTAGGGATGGTTCAATCTGATTTTTGATATTCAACTTCAGCAAGGCCCTGCTAAGTATATATCTTGAAAAGCTACAGTTAAAGAATAAATGGCCTATATCCTCTATGTTGCCACCATCACATAAAACACAATTAACAGGAGTGTGTAAGCCCTATCTGCTAATAATATCTCTGGTTAGAAGCTTACCCCTGAAAGCTCTAAGGAGAGGGAGTGACATTTTTGGAATATGGCTCGGATACCAGACTAATTTTTGAAACTTGAAAGGACTTCTCCAGATCCGGACCCCCTCCCATGCTTCACTAAAATGAAATTGATCATCATTGCTGCAGCTCGCTGGGAGATGCCGATTGCCTGCGCAAGCGGATGGCGTCCAGACCCACTTGTCACACCCGATAGAAAGAGAGACCGATGTGAGTTGCGGCATCAGTGCTGTGATCACTGGGTCATCCACCCAAGAGCCTTGTACCCCGTAATCACTTACTGTCTCCATATATATATATACTAGTCATACCCCGTGCCTGCGGGCACGGTTCATTTAAGACTTTCCCCCGCGAAATCTTTATTTCTCAAAAAATTATTTCCACAGTCAAAATTGCGCGGAACAACAAATTAGCGTAAAAAATCGACGTGGAACAACAAATTTGGCGCATGCGCATTCGACACGAAACAACAAATTAGCGTAAAAAATTGGCGCGGAGCAACAAATTAGCGTTAAAAAATGGCTCGGGCGCCTTCGGCGCGCATCTTTGCCCCATGAGTCGAAGAGACGGTGTGCCACGCGTTGGGGGAGATATCATTCGATCTGCAACAGTGTAACGACTGCTTTTCATATATCTGGATTTATTATAATATAATATATGTTTTGGTGGACTTTCTCCTCTTGTGTGGTTTTCTTCTCCGTAGTTTTCATTTTCGATCGATTCGTCGTATTTTCTCGCTTCTTCCTTAGGATCGTCGATTTCGAAGTATGTCACTCGTGACGGACTTCATAACGGTCATATCTAACTATTAGATCAAGCCTAGGAGTCTTAGGAATCGATCCCGGGGCCCCGCGCTCCGTATCGGTACTTTTGGTGCTCATTAGCCGGTGTAAGAAGGGCCACCGACCGACTAGATGACGATCCAGTCGGTCGACAATCCTTCTTGGACCGACTAGTTGGCTTTCTAAAATTTTTCAGGAGTTACTGTTTATCGTTAGTCGGTCTAAGAACGTTGGTTGACCGACTAGGTTGCAAACTAGTCGGTCGGCAATGCTTCTTTAACCGACTAACTCATCATCTAAATTTTTGTATAGTTACTGTTCATTGCTTAGTCGGTCTAAGTTCATCTTCCGACCGACTAGTTGTTAAACTAGTCAGTTAAGCTTTGTACTCAGACCGACTAACTCTTTAAATTATTTTGACACTAGTTACTGTTTACTCTTAGTCGGTCTAAGAACGTTCATCGACCGACTAGATGCTAAACTAGTCGGTCAGTATTTGTTCATGGACCGACTAACTCTAAATCCTATTTTCGTTCAGGAGTTACTGTTTACACTTAGTCGGTCTGCGTTGGTCGACCGACCGACTAGTTGCCAAACTAGTCGGTCAGTGGTTGTTCTTTGACCGACTAGTCTGTGTTAAAACCCTAATTTCTGGGCAGCCGCCAGCTCAACCTATAAATACCCAACCCAAAAGTTTTCATCTTCTCCAACACGACCCTAAGCCCTAGTTTCTTCCCCTCTATGCCCCCATCTTCCTCCAAGCTCAAATCCTTCATTCCAAGCCCTAAATCCATCATCCAATCCATCCATTCACCCTATCTACCTCTCATCTTCCCCAAATCTCCATCAAAATCCATCAAATCTCCAAATCCCCCAAAACCCTAGTTTCCCCAAAGTTCTCCAATCTTTTCCAGTTCTGATCCTAGGGTTCTCCGGAGTGTTTCTTCCGCCTCCTCTCGGTAAGAAATCGGTCTACCGTTGTTTTTATAACTTATTTATAATTTTATGAAACCCTAATAATATTTCATGTTGTTTGATGATTGGTCCCCCATAACAGCGATTTCCCCGTAGATTGGCATCCGTGTGACGAAGTGGTCGTTATCCCCGGTGCTAGGCAAGTGAAACTTGCCACTTAGGGTTTAGGCCATGTTTTAGGCCATTTGCTTGTTGTAGGCGTAAAAGAGGCTAGGCGACGAAATGATACTCGCCTAGGCGCAAATTGGGGAACTGGCTTGACAACGAAGCTAGTTCCGACATTTAGCATGTTGCACACTTACCATGTCATGTTTACTTTCCATTAACGGTACGCAAATTAATTGTCATGTCATTGCATCCTTTATGCATTTCAGTGATTGCGTAGCTTTGCTACATTGCGTGTGTTCCTGGCTCGTGTTCCAGAAGCGGGCCATGTGTTGGTTGATAGCCAATGCCCGAATTGCGTGTTTCCTGGCTCGTGACCAGAAGCGAGCATAATGAGTTGGAAACCCCAACGCTCGATATTGAATTGTGAAATAGGAATGCGAGCTCATTGTGCGGGGCAACCCCAGACTCACTAGCTGGGTTCATTGTGCGGGGACCCAGGCTCCATTACGTGTGGGTATAGGGGGTGAGGGTTAAGCGGCCATTCAACTGGGGGTCTGTTTGATCAACAACTGCAGTTGTAAGGCGTAAACTCTTTGGGGTGGGGTAGTGTTTAGTGCCGATCGGTCTGAAATGCTATGCCATTCAGCGAAGGGCGTAAACATCTACAAAACAACCGTGAAATGTGAATTGTCTTGTCTTGTCTTGTCCCGATGATTGCTCTCATGTACAAATTGTCTTGCCATGTTTTAAATTGTGTACTCATGTTATAACTGCCAAGTCATGCATACTAAACTGCTAGGTTGCTAGTTGCCTTACTTTCAGTTTCCTTGCCCAAGTCTTTTAGACTTGCTGACATGTGCCCCTTTACTCTTTTGGGTGACACATGTTAGATCCTGAGCCCGAGTACCTTGTTGAGGACGAGGTATTTGCTGACGCTGAGCCCGAGCCCGTGTTTGACGGGGAGTACGTGGACACTGGGGACCAGTCCTAGTGTCTCCGTTGAGTTTTACTTTTGTTAGACAGTTGTTTTGTTATCGGTGCGTAGCACCTATACTTTGTTATGTCGTTGCTTTTGTTGGCCTTGTTCTGGGCCTTAGACTCTTTTCTTTTAGCCTGGTGGCTTTTCTGGATGTTGAACTTATTTTGATGTTGGACAATTATGAGATGTGAAGTTTTTATTTCAGTCTCTCCTTTTATTATTTTTGTTGTTCCGTTGTGGTTACAGGGACCTGCTTATATTTTATTTACGCTTATCGGGTTTGGGGCTTCACAGCTCCACTCTCGTGCAGACCTTTTCACGTCTCGCCTCCATTTTAGGGAAGCGGGTCGTGACAGGTTTTAGTGGTGGCCCATGCAGGTCCTTCTGTAACTTCGATTTTTGGAATGACGATAATAATATTAGAATGTCCAATAAACTAAGTTCGACGTCCGATGTCATAAGCTATGAGTCTAATCTGATTTGTTTTCCGTGTCACTAGATGGCAGGAAGACGTTCCACCCGTGGTGGGGGTAGTGGTGCGACCCCTCATGATGAGGAGCCTGAATGGGAACCCACTAGCGGTGAGATGATGCGGATGATGCTGTAGATGATGCAAGTGCAGCAGGGCGTGCTTCTGCAAGTCCAGAATGCCCCACTTGCTCGAGCTGCCAGGGCTCTTCCGGATGTCCCTCGCTCTGAGCCAGGAGCGAAGCAATTTCGGGAGCTGGGTCCCGCGTATTTTGATGGTTCTGAGGGTCCTCTGGCTGCCGATGAATGGATTCAGAACATTGAGGACAATCTGAAGATGGCCAAGATCACCCCGGCTGGATGGGTTGATTTGGCCAAGAGGCAGCTGAAGGATAACGCCAGAAATTGGTGGGATGCGGAGGAGAAGTTGTTGGTGGAGCCGATAGCTTGGGCCACCTTCAAGTCCAGATTTGATGGTGAGTTCTTCCCGAAAGCTGCCAGGGAGGAGATGCTGCAGCGCTTTTCGACTTGAAGCAGGGGAGCTCGTCGGTGGACATGTACCACCAGGAGTTCATGAGGTTGAGTCGGTTTGCACCAAAGATGGTGCAGGACGCTGAGGAGAGAGCTCAGAGGTTCCTGCAGGGGCTTGCTTCGGAGCTCCAGAGCTTTGTGACCTCCTCTGACCGGGAGTCTTATCAGAAGGTTCTGGTCACTGCCAAGAGGCAGGAGCTGCTCGTGAATCAGAGGAGAGGATCTTTGGTTGGTGCTGGGAAGAGGCCTGTGGAACAGGCAAGAGCTGTGGTTAGACCTGGATTCAGGCCTAATCAGTTGGCTCAGTTTAAGAGGCCAGGAGGGCCTATTCTGAAGATTTGCCATTTCTGCGGCAAGCCTGGCCACGTCAAAGATCAGTGTCGGAAGTTTTTGGGCCAGTGTCTGATTTGTGGAGATGCCTCCCATGTCACGAGAGATTGTCGGCATGCGGGTCAGCTGCGGAGGGCTCCTGTTGCAGCTCAGCCGTTGCAGCAGCGAGCGTCTGTTCCTGCTGGTCGTGGAGCAGCTCTTGTTCCGTAGGGACAGGCTTTTCGGCAGGCTGTTCCGCCGAGGAGGCAGGCTTTTCTGATGACCGCTGTGGAGAGCGAGGCTGTGGATGAGGTTATCGCAGGTAATCCTCATTCTAGATATTACTTTCCTAGCTGGTTTTGATTGTTAGATTATGTTGTTTGCTTGAACCTGTTTGTTTGCTAGACTAGGGTTTGATTGTTAATTGCTTGTTAGGTGTGATTTTGGTGTGCACGAGTCCTCTTTGACTCTGGTGCGTCGATGTGCATTATTTCTCGGAGCTTTGTGGAGAGGCATTCCTTGTCGACATCCCCTCTTCCGAAGAGCTGGAATATCGTCACAGGGAATGGTGTGGTCTCGGTGCATCGTGGTTGCAATTCTTGCTCGTTGGTGGTCTGTGGACATGAGCTTTTTGCTGATTTCATTTTCCACGACATCCTCAACTATGATGCAGGTCTTGGGATGGACTGGCTCGCGAGCTTCTATGCTACGATCGACTGTCGTCGGAAGAAGGTGGTGTTCGAGATTCCCGGACATCCAGTATTTGAGTTCAGTCGTGGTAGCAGTTCGCTTGGTCCTGTTAGATTTCGGGCCAGGCCGGTGGAGGCTGTGGCTATGCAGATGGAGCTGGAGTGGCCAGCTGTGGTGCGAGATTTTGGCGACGTCTTCCCCGAGGAGATGTCTGGTTTGCCACCTGATCGAGCTTTGGAATTTTCTATCGATCTTCTTCCAGGTGCGCAGCCGATTTCGAAGGCGCCGTATCGTATGGCACCTGCGGAGTTGGAAGAGTTACGGAAGCAGTTGGATGAGCTTTTGCAGAAGGGTTATATTAATCCTAGTGTGTCTCCGTGGGGAGCACCGGTGTTGTTGGTGAAGAAGAAGGATGGTTCGCGTCGTATGTGCGTGGACTATCGGGAGTTGAATGCGGTAACCGTTAAGAATAAATACCCGTTGCCTCGCATCGATGATATTTTCGATCAGCTTGGAGGTTCGAGGGTGTTTTCTAAATTGGATTTGAGGAGTGGTTACCATCAGTTGAAGGTGAAGAAGGGAGATGTTCCGAAGACAGCGTTCAGGACGAAGTATGGACACTATGAGTTTGTGGTTATGCCTTTCGGCGTAACTAACGCACCCGCAGTTTTCATGAATCTGATGAACCTGATTTTCTACGACTTTTTGGATAAGTTTGTCGTTATCTTTATTGACGACATTCTGATCTATTCGAGGTCGGAAGAAGAGCATGCCTCGCACTTAAGGACGGTGTTGGAGATTCTGAGGAAGCATCGTTTGTATGCTAAGTTTTCGAAGTGCGAGTTCTGGCTGGATAGGGTTGCTTTTCTGGGGCATGTGGTGACTGGAGATGGTATTTCTGTGGATCCCGAGAAAATTAGGGCCATCAGGGAGTGGCCGGTTCCGTCGTCGGCGTCTGAGATTCGGAGTTTTCTTGGACTTGCTGGTTATTATCGGCGATTCATTAAGGACTTTTCTCGTATTGCTGAGCCGATGACCAGGCTGACGCGGAAGGATGTTGTTTTTGTTTGGTCGGGTGATTGTGAGAGTGCTTTCGGTATTCTGAAGGAGAGGTTGACGACTGCCCCTATCTTGGTTGTGCCTGATCGCAGCGGTGGATTTGAGATCTTTTGCGATGCTTCTGGCAAGGGTCTCGGTTGTGTGTTGCATCAGCATGGGCACGTAGTGGCGTATGCGTCTCGTCAGCTTAAGGTTCATGAGAAGAATTACCCGACGCATGATCTGGAGTTGGCTGCCATTGTGTTTGCTCTTAAGATTTGGAGGCACTTCTTGCTGAGTGAGAAAGTGAAAATTTTCACCGATCACAAAAGCTTGAAGTATATCTTTACTCAGAAGGAGCTCAACATGCGACATCGTCGATGGTTGGAGCTTATGGCAGATTATGATATTGATTTGCAGTTTCACCCTGGCAAGGTGAATGTGGTTCCGGATGATTTGAGTAGGCTTCCAGCGGTGATGATTTTGACCTCGCAGTGGAGATTGCAGCAGGATTTTTGCGAGTCTGGAGTGGAGATTGTTCTTCCTGGGGAGGATTCGTCGTTGATGTACATGCAGGTACAGTCGACGATCGTGGATCGGATTAAGGCTGGCCAGGCTGAGGATCCGAAGCTGGTGAAGATTCGGGAGCAGGTGGAAGCCGGTCTGCGGACTGACTTTTTGATTCATGAGGATGGCTCGCTGAGGTTTGGAGCCAGGTTGTGTGTGCCAGCTGGGGATATCAGAGAGGAGCTGATGGTGGAGGCACACAGTTCGCCGTATTCTGTGCATCCTGGTGGCACCAAGATGTACCAGGATCTTCGTCTGAATTATTGGTGGCATGGTATGAAGAGGAGTGTGGCTCGGAGTGTGGCCAAGTGCTTGGTTTGTCAGCAAGTGAAGGCGGAGCATCAGCGTGCGGCCGGGTTGCTACAACCGCTTCCGATTCCGGAATGGAAGTGGCAGCACATCACTATGGATTTCGTGACTGGACTACCTCGGAGTCCGAAGCAGAATGACGCGATTTGGGTGATCGTAGATCGATTGACCAAATATGCGCACTTTATTCCGTTCCGAGTGGGACAGTCCACTGAGACGCTAGCGAGGAGATATATGGAGGAGGTTGTGCGACTCCATGGAGTCCCCGTGAGTATCGTGTCTGACAGAGACACGAGGTTCACATCTCAGTTCTGGCAGAGTTTGCAGAAGAGTTTGGGTACGCGTCTGAGTTTCAGCACGGCGTACCATCCGCAGACGGATGGCCAGTCCGAGAGGACGATTCAGATTTTGGAAGACATGCTAAGGGCGTGCATGTTGGATTTCAAGGGTTCGTGGGAGGACCATCTACATTTGGTGGAGTTTTCCTACAACAACAGCTTCCAGGCGAGTATTGGCATGGCGCCTTTCGCCGCTCTTTATGGGAGGAAATGTCGATCGCCATTGAGTTGGGATGACGTTGGTGATCGGGAGTTGTTGGGGCCTGAGATGATCGTGGAGGCCGTGGATATTGTCAGGAATATTCGGGAGAGGTTGAGGATTGCTCAGGACCGTTTTAAGCATTGGGCTGATGCTAAACGTCGTCCTTTGGAATTTCAGCCGGGCGACCATGTGTTCTTGAAGATTTCCCCGAATCGTGGTGTGATTCGTTTCGGGAAGCGTGGGAAGTTGAGCCCGCGATACATTGGACCATTTGATGTTTTGGAGAGGGTTGGCGAGGTAGCTTATCGCTTGGCCTTGCCGCCGTCTTTGGAAGGAGTTCACAATGTTTTCCATGTGTCGCAGCTTCGTCGATACATTAGCGATCCATCTCATGCCGTGGATTTCTCGGAGATCGCCGTTCGCTCGGATTTGACGTATGACCAGCATCCAGTGCAGATTCTGGACAGGCGTCAGAAGTCGCTTCGAAACAAGGTCGTCGATCTTGTTAGAGTGATGTGGCGGCACGGTTCACCGGGAGAGTCTACTTGGGAGAGAGAAGATGAGATGCGGGAGCGCTACCCACTTTTGTTTCTGGACTCGTGAGTATTTGGGAATTCCGAGGACGGAATTTTTCTTAAGTTGGGGAGGATGTAACGACTGCTTTTCATATATCTGGATTTATTATAATATAATATATGTTTTGGTGGACTTTCTCCTCTTGTGTGGTTTTCGTCTCCGTAGTTTTCATTTTCGATCGATTCGTCGTATTTTCTCGCTTCTTCCTTAGGATCGTCGATTTCAAAGTATGTCACTCGTGACGGACTTCATAACGGTCATATCTAACTATTAGATCAAGCCTAGGAGTCTTAGGAATCGATCCCGGGGCCCCGCGCTCCGTATCGGTACTTTTGGTGCTCATTAGCCGGTGTAAGAAGGGCCACCGACCGACTAGATGACGATCCAGTCGGTCGGCAATCCTTCTTGGACCGACTAGTTGGCTTTCTAAAATTGTTCAGGAGTTACTGTTTATCGTTAGTCGGTCTAAGAACGTTGGTTGACCGACTAGGTTGCAAACTACTCGGTCGGCAATGCTTCTTTAACCGACTAACTCATCATCTAAATTTTTGTATAGTTACTGTTCATTGCTTAGTCGGTCTAAGTTCATCTTCCGACCGACTAGTTGTTAAACTAGTCGGTTAAGCTTTGTACTCAGACCGACTAACTCTTTAAATTATTTTGACACTAGTTACTGTTTACTCTTAGTCGGTCTAAGAACGTTCATCGACCGACTAGATGCTAAACTAGTCGGTCAGTATTTGTTCATGGACCGACTAACTCTAAATCCTATTTTCGTTCAGGAGTTACTGTTTACACTTAGTCGGTCTGCGTTGGTCGACCGACCGACTAGTTGCCAAACTAATCGGTCAGTGGTTGTTCTTTGACCGACTAGTCTGTGTTAAAACCCTAATTTCTGGGCAGCCGCCAGCTCAACCTATAAATACCCAACCCAAACGTTTTCATCTTCTCCAACACGACCCTAAGCACTAGTTTCTTCCCCTCTAAGCCCCCATCTTCCTCCAAGCTCAAATCCTTCATTCCAAGCCCTAAATCCATCATCCAATCCATCCATTCACCCTATCTACCTCTCATCTTCCCCAAATCTCCATCAAAATCCATCAAATCCCCAAATCCCCCAAAACCCTAGTTTCCCCAAAGTTCTCCAATCTTTTCCAGATCTAATCCTAGGGTTCTCCGGAGTGTTTCTTCCGCCTCCTCTCGGTAAGAAATCGGTCTACCGTTGTTTTTATAACTTATTTATAATTTTATGAAACCCTAATAATATTTCATGTTGTTTGAAGATTGGTCCCCCATAACAGCGATTTCCCCGTAGATTGGCATCCGTGTGACGAAGTGGTCGTTATCCCCGGTGCTAGGCAAGTGAAACTTGCCACTTAGGGTTTAGGCCATGTTTTAGGCCATTTGCTTGTTGTAGGCGTAAAAGAGGCTAGGCGACGAAATGATACTCGCCTAGGCGCAAATTGGGGAACTAGCTTGACAACGAAGCTAGTTCCGACATTTAGCATGTTGCACACTTACCATGTCATGTTTACTTTCCATTAACGGTACGCAAATTAATTGTCATGTCATTGCATCCTTTATGCATTTCAGTGATTGCGTAGCTTTGCTACATTGCGTGTGTTCCTGGCTCGTGTTCCAGAAGCGGGCCATGTGTTGGTTGATAGCCAATGCCCGAATTGCGTGTTTCCTGGCTCGTGACCAGAAGCGAGCATAATGAGTTGGAAACCCCAACGCTCGATATTGAATTGTGAAATAGGAATGCGAGCTCATTGTGCGGGGCAACCCCAGACTCACTAGCTGGGTTCATTGTGCGGGGACCCCAGGCTCCATTACGTGTGGGTATAGGGGGTGAGGGTTAAGCGGCCATTCAACTGGGGGTCTGTTTGATCAACAACTGCAGTTGTAAGGCGTAAACTCTTTGGGGTGGGGTAGTGTTTAGTGCCGATCGGTCTGAAATGCTATGCCATTCAGCGAAGGGCGTAAACATCTACAAAACAACCGTGAAATGTGAATTGTCTTGTCTTGTCTTGTCCCGATGATTGCTCTCATGTACAAATTGTCTTGCCATGTTTTAAATTGTGTACTCATGTTATAACTGCCAAGTCATGCATACTAAACTGCTAGGTTGCTAGTTGCCTTACTTTCAGTTTCCTTGCCCAAATCTTTTAGACTTGCTGACATGTGCCCCTTTACTCTTTTGGGTGACACATGTTAGATCCTGAGCCCGAGTACCTTGTTGAGGACGAGGTATTTGCTGACGCTGAGCCCGAGCCCGTGTTTGACGGGGAGTACGTGGACACTGGGGACCAGTCCTAGTGTCTCCGTTGAGTTTTACTTTTGTTAGACAGTTGTTTTGTTATCGGTGCGTAGCACCTATACTTTGTTATGTCGTTGCTTTTGTTGGCCTTGTTCTGGGCCTTAGACTCTTTTCTTTTAGCCTGGTGGCTTTTCTGGATGTTGAACTTATTTTGATGTTGGACAATTATGAGATGTGAAGTTTTTATTTCAGTCTCTCCTTTTATTATTTTTGTTGTTCCGTTGTGGTTACAGGGACCTGCTTATATTTTATTTACGCTTATCGGGTTTGGGGCTTCACAGCTCCACTCTCGTGCGGACCTTTTCACGTCTCGCCTCCATTTTAGGGAAGCGGGTCGTGACAAACTGCATTCGATCTACATCATTAAGTGCAAGTTTATATTTTTTCCCCATAAACTTTCATTCGCGTGCATCATTCGCATGCACTCTGCTATTCCCAAGAAACTTTCATTCCCCTTAAAGTTTCATTTCCCCAGAAACGTTCATTCCCCATAAAGTTTCATTTCCCCAGAAAGTTTCATTCCCCCGAAAGTTTCATTTCCCATAAAGTTTCATTTCCCTAGAAATGTTTTTCACTTCAAAACTTTTCACAAAATCTCATCTCAACCATTCATTCCTCAAGATTAAATCCAAGTCGTCTTTCTATCAACCTGTTTGTCCTAGTCAGCTTGTCCTAGTCAGCCCTAGTATTCAAAAAACACTGTCAAATGTATAATAGATAGTATATAACCCGTGCCCGCGGGCACGGTTCATTTAAGATTTTATCCCGCAAAATATGTGTTCCCCAAAAAATTATTTACGCAGCCAAAATTTAAAAGAACAACAAATTAGCGTAAAAATATTTCGGGACACAGGAACATTCAACACAGAACGACAAATTCTACACGAACGCCTTCGATGCGGAACAACAAATTAGCGTAAAAAATTTAGCGGGTGCATTCGGCGTGGGCACCAATTTAGAGGGCGCCTTCAGCGTGGAACAACAAATTCACATAAAAAAATTTAGCGCGGTCGCCTTCGGGTGTGAAGTTGGATTTGTTATTGGGTGTTGTTTGAGCTTGGGTGTGCTCTTTGGATTTGTTTTTGGGTGTTATTTGATTGGAGTGTGTATTTGTCAGGATTTTTTGGTGACTTTTGGGTCATCGGGGTGAGGTGGTTGTCATGTGTGACTATGTGGCATACTCTTTTGTATAATAGATATGTGTTGTAAATATGGATGAGCTACATACTCTTTTGGTTACAACAGGATGAGATACTCTTTTGATTTAGGAGAATCAGAATCACCTTAATTTTCAGCCAGATGTTGTGGCAGTTGTGGCTGCTAAAATTAAACGTCTAATGGTAGGCCTCGACATTTGGGGGAAGCAATTAGCTGGTCATATTGTTCAAAGGAAACAGTTAATGAGACACACCACATTTCTTGAGTATTCTCCTTGTTAAACACATGAAATATCATAAATATAAATGCAAGTTCTTTTTGCAACTCCCAATAATTTCTTGAAAATTTGATGAATATATAATTTGCACGTGGACATTGTCTCATTATTATCTTTGTTACACACATGAAATATCATCAATATAAAAATCAATTTCTTTTTGTTACACAACATTACTGAACAATTTACATATGTAATACAGATCAATACATCTGGGGCATAACATTATTCAAGGCTTGCTCGGCAACCAACTTGTATATTCTCTCTGATGGATGGATGGCATCAACAAATACGAAGGCTGACAAATTTTTACAGAACAGAGTGAGCTTGTTACACAACGGTCCCATTTCGATGAGCCCCGTACTGTAACATCCTCTGGTTGTCTCCACAAAACCTACACTAATCATTTTAATGAATTAGCTAACAATGCATATCCTGAATATTTTTAACATATGAGTTCAACTGATATGTTGCACCCAGAATGCATATCAACTTGTATTAACACCCAGATCAACACAAATTGGACTCATTTCCATACCAACACAAATTGCATATTGTATCAAAATGAATTTACACCTAGAACAACACAAATTTAACTCATTTAAACAGTGAATTTCACAAAATGGCATTCAAAAGATTTCATAGAGGCAGAGTCAACACAAATTGGAATTTCATACAAATAGAAATGTGCCAGCATCAAAAGTTTGATATGGCTGAGATGTTAAAATGCACATCAACTAAATCAAATGAAATGCATATCAACTAAGTGTTTGAAATTTGAACTCATTTGAACACATTGCCAATGAATTTGTTCTGATATCAATTGATATGCATTTGTTCTAGAGATCTGAAATTTGAACACATTGAAATACATACATTGCACTTTGAGGGTGACATGTCTAAAACCAAAATCACTTCATCAACAACAACGAACAAAAAACCCCACATTCCAAAATCCCAACTTTCTCCACATTCCCCCCTCAAATGCTGAAATAATTGAAAAGGGCGCTTCTCCTTCACTCCCCAATCAAACCCAGCTTCCACAATGATTCCTTAGCACACAGCCAAAACAAAAACACACCAAATGCCAGCCTTAAGATCCCCAACAAATTCAGAAACCTACCAACCACTCCCAAAACAAAGATAAGAAACATATACATACAGTCTACATGTATAGAATATGGTTGCAAGCTGAAATAGTGTAACCTGTGCATCCAATGGCATGCCATGAAACTGCCCAGCACCCTCTTATGGTGTCCAGTTATAAACCAAACATGGCAAGAAAAGTATTGACACACCATTGGCTTCAATTGAGAAAGCTTCATGCTTGCCAAATAAAACTTTACAACAGATGAAACTTTACAGCAAATTCTATATGAAACTTTATAACAGATGCAAGGGTTAACCGATGCAAGGGCTATATTTTACAGCAAATTCTATACAAAACTTTTGAAATCTTTTTACAGCAAATCTTATTACAACAGATTCAAGATTTGCCAAATCTTTTTACAACTAATTCTATATGAAACTTTACAACAAATGCAAGGGCTAACTGATCCCCAAGCATGCGGGAAGCCTTCATATATTTTGAGATGATATTTGCCATGTAGTCACAAAGTGATGAGCTATTGCAAATTCCAGATTCACATAAAAAATAACAACTAAAAAAGAAAGAAAATGAGGTTGTAAGAAGAAACATGATGACCAACTTTAGCATTCCACCTGCGGTGTGGTGCCTCTAAATGCAATAAATCCTGAGTTCAAAGGTTGATCTTTATTGTTTCAGAAAGTGAGAGCAAAGTAGAATTGGGGATACTTTTGAAATATATGCCCAAGATCACCTACCACACATCAGAATCAGTAAAAATATTATGATTAAAAGACTTCAGCTTCTGAAACTGATCAAGTCTTTTTTGCAAAAATGCTTGCAGGCATAAGAATACGATCATAAGATTGAAACAGGCATGTATGCATACAATAGCATTGAAACTGGAAGAATGTTAGCCTGTGAAAGCAGTTAAAGCAGCAAAAGTGGAACTGTCCAGTACCATTCCATTGTATCAAGAATAAGTTGTCTACATTAACTTTGAAAGTGAAGAGATCCTATAGAGATAAAATGCAAAGCATACAGTAGTAAGCATCAACACAATTTTCTCAGTATGTCAGCATTTTGACACAGGGAAATCAAAGGGGATAAGAAGCTGAAAGGAATGGGCATATCAAATGATCAAAAATGCATATGACAAAATTAAAAATGATCAAAAAATGCTTATGGCAGAATGATCATAATCCAAGGTCATATGCATATGACAGATTTAAAAATTAAATTAAAAGTAATCACTTCATGTATTATAAGAGATTCTTCGTGTATTATTCGCTGGGTTCGTTTTTGGGTATTGTTGTCATCAGCAAAAGTAATCACTTCATGTATCGTTTTTGGGTTCGTTTTGGGTATCGTTTTTGGGTTTTTGGGTATTGTTGTAATCACTTCATGTATTGACGTTTGGATAATTTCTTAATGTAGTCATATGCTCTTCTTGTTGGACAATCAGAGGTATTATCATGTAGTAACTCTACATCTTTATGTGTAATTGTATGTAGTTCCACATCATGATCATTCACATTGCTTGATCTCCTATGGATTTCAAGTCCATTTTCTTGATATAACTCCACATATTTTTTGTATGTTGCAACCAAACATCTTTGTTGCTGGAGACTAATTTCATGGCTTTAACATAGAGAATGTAATGATGATTTGGTTGAAGAAATTTTTTTCACTTATGGAACTGTTGTAAACTCACGTGGAAGATTATAAAATTTAAAGCAACTGAATTGAACCAATCAAATAGAATTACATATCAAAATAAAATATTCTAATATTCAAATAGAATTGAACCAATCAAAATAGAAATTTACACAAACAAATAAATAAATGAATTGCAGATCAAAATGAATTGCAAAGTGGATTGCAAAAAATAGAAGCTAATGACGATTTTTTTTCAAACAATGGGTCAAATTGAATTGCAGATTTGTGTACCTTTTTTAAAGTTTGTGTTGAATTGCAAATGAATTGCAGATTAAGCTGGCTGAGAAAAAGAAGGAAAGAACAAAGATCAAATGAAATCAATAAAGATCCAAGAACAAAGATCAAATAGCAGATCGAGAAGATGGGGTTACCTGCATCAGATCTCAGCCCAAAAAATAAATACATAAACAGGAGATAAATCAAGAAGAGGTTGATTCGTCCTCGAACATGAGGCGAGTCTGGAGGCATCCATGTTGGGAACCATGGTTTCTTCTCCCTGAGTAGAAAGTGTTGAAATAGCAAACACCACATGCTTGAAGGATACTTCTATCTTTTAATACATTCTTAAGCACATAACTACAACATAACTGCAGGAAGGATCAAGACATCACATTTTTACAAACAATTTACCATGCTTTTAATTGCATCATGTTCACTGGAAAGGCCTCGTATGAACCAAACAAAACTCCTGAGATCAGCAGCATCAAGTTTAAAATCCAACAAATTGAAAAGAAGGCTCTCGTTACTGCTGGAACCTACAAACACCTCCTATGAGTATGTTAAAAAATATTAATTGGTCTATAGAGAAGCGATTTTATCCTGATAACAATCAGAACAAAAAGCACAGACATTACACACCCAATGATCAGGGACTCGTCGAATGTTGCTTACATCATGAAAACCAACGATTAAAAAATTTAGGTATAGTATCATTGATTTCATGGCCGAATCAATTAGCTATTGCACTGCCTAACAATAATCAAAAATATTATATCCTCATAAAGAGATAGCAACAACTACATTAGTTCAAGTATTATAAAGCCAACCAAAACCTCATAAAGAGAAGTAAAAAGTCCATGGCTCTACACACCTTGTATATGACATCTTTATATACAGAAAGTACATCATCCGCGTTCTTATGCTGAGTCTGTAAAAACCTTGCAGTAATCAATTCAATAATAAAGCTGCATTATATCAATAAATTAATTTCACAACATACATCTATTGGCCAATAACATCAAATGGAAGTCTATATGAATACGTATATGAATGTGTAAATAGAATTACCTTCTATTCAGTAGCGTCAAAGCACCGGGTCAGCCTCGCAGCGCTTTGATCCCGAGGTGATGCACATCAGCTCAATCTGAGGGTCGTTGAAGACCATCTCGTCAATTTATCTTAAGTCAAGCATGGAAATGTAAAGTAATATTCCTCAACCTGCACCCATAATTTCTACCAACCATCAGAGCTAAAAAGTAAACACATATACAAATCAGACAAATATAAATGAATAGCAATATAGAAGTCTTAAAGAAAACAGAGAACGGGTGTCTATATATACTTGCGTCAATATATATATAGATAGATACTGTTATAAATATTGATTGTGTTAGATTTCTCTGGGAGATTCTTCTAATTTGGAAAAGATTTCATTCATGTTTGATACATATATTTGGATTTGTCCATGGACCCTATTTTAGTCATATATGTAAAAAAAATTTAGTGAGTGATTTATTTTCCAAGAAAATTTGTAAAAGACGAAGATATAAGAGTTTTAATATGAATAAAATGATCATAAGAGGTAGCAGCAAGATCAATAATGATAAAATTCCAAGTAAATTTGAGTTCATCAGACAGTACTGCAAAAATTATTATGACCCATAACCAAATTTCAGGCATTTCACTCTACGTTATTACAAAATGGCTTTATCTCAAAATGCATTTCACAAATATTTACCATATTGTTAAAAACTAACATTTTGACGTATATCAGATGACTTGTACTTCTAATAGCTCTACGAAAAATTTACTCATGCCCATTTTTTAAAAAGAAATTATTATAGTCCAATCCCAAAATAGAACTTTTTTTGCCCGGTAATACATTATGTCCGAAACTTGTTATGTCATATAAAAACTTCAAATACTCACCCGATTGAGGGATTGAAGAAGAAACCTCTTCTGTGATAAGTCATGCAATCTTGCATGTCACTTCATGCAACTCTCCACCACCTGTTTATGTCACTAATTTCTTGATGCATTTGCACCATTTCATTCGTCAGATCATGCACGCTTTCCAACTCCTGCTACAATGGCAAACTTGTTGCATGTGAACAACAACAGTACCTATATTTTTGAGAATTTACAGTATACAAAGTTGAATATGAATATGACAAATACGAATATACAAATCAGACAAATACGGATATTTGTATTCAAAAATCGTATACAAAGTTAAATATGAAAACGATATTCTATATTTTCTTGCAACCTTTAATAGCATGCTAAAGCAAAAATGAGGATGAAAATATGCATTGATGGAGAGATGATAATATGGAAGCTCCAAAAAGATGAAGAATCCAACAATACCTAATTTTCCACATGTTTCAATAGTGCTCTAAACCAACTAAAAAGTTGATCTTAAAGTGTTGACTCTGTTGAATGTTAAACAGAATTAAGATTTTTAATTTTACATTGTATGGATCATAGCATAGTTGTTTTAAGACTAAATGAAAGTTCACAAAGTCATGTCACAGATTAAGGGTTCATCTTTTACCTGCTTCGAGATGAAGAGGTCTCCACTCTGGGCTCTATTTGGTTGAAAATCCACGCATTCAGATTGTCCACAAACCCTTGCATATTCTTATACATCTCTCCGTATTTACTCTTGTTATCTCAATCCGATAAGTAATCCTTGACACTTGATAAGCAAAAATAGAAAAGTAGACAAACCAACATAACTCCTTCCGGGAAAAAATCAAAAAATAAAAAAAACAAATAAATAATGCAGCCAATAGCCATATTTAATTTGGAAATGAAATGGCTCTTTGTTCTCCTCCCAAAACGCGAACTACATGTGCTTCACCAATGGAGAGGCATTTAACCAGTATAGGAGTCATCTCACCCTTCATAATTTTCTTGTGTACAAATGCATAACCATCCTCGAGATCGTTCTAGTCTTCAATTTCGTTATCTTCTCCATCTAATTTAATTAAAAACATCAATAAATCATTAAATATACTAATTCTGCTTGAAACTTTCCAAATAACTTTTACTCCATTCATAATTTCAAAAATAGAATCGTGTAAAGGAGAACATACTTGACATGTGACATGAAGATGATAATGCATCCAAATGAAGTAAAAGTGCTCAAAAAATCATATATATGGTGATATGTTTTGTAGTAGAAGGTTATTCATCAGTTACAGGTGTTTGTTGCCACATGTCGTCCTTCAACTAAATGTACAATCAATAAGAATAAGGACTAATTCCACAAAAAGGGAGTATTCGTAAAAAATGGGAGTACATAAAGCATATGAGGCCCTAAAAATTAAGAATCACAAAGAAAATCTTACTTCAATTTGAAGTCATATTTAAAGGGACGATATGTAGTTCATCAAGTTATTACTCCAAATCCCAACTTGTTTAACATAAAAAAGAAATTTCCAAATAGCTCACTGTATTATTTTCAACATTTGATCAAAAATAATATTGAAAACATAAAAAAACCAACCTGCAAGAGTCGTTTTCTCACACACCACCGAATTTCAACCTGCAACGTATTCAGCCTACAACATATGATCCAACCTGAAAAAACCAACATGTAACATAAGAGAAAAAAGAATAAAAAGAATAGAAGATCTAAACATGAGGGGGACAACAACACCAAATTTAATTTACCCACATAACCCAGTCAATAGCCATACATAATTTGGATATGAAATGGTCCCTTGTTCTCCTTTCAAAACGTCAACTACATGTGCATCACAATGGCGAGGCATTTAACCAGTATAGAAGTCTTAACACCCTTCACATTTTTCTTGTGTACAAAAAGCATAACCATCCTCGAGATCGTTCCAGCCTCAAATTCTGACCATTTATCCATCCAATTTAATTAGAAACATTAATAAATCACTAAATATATTAATTTTGCACGAAACTAAAATGTACCAAATTGCTTTTACTCCATTCTTAATTCCAAAAAAATACAAATATTCGTCACTCGAAGTTTTCCCGCTATGAAAAGTAATTATAAACACAAATTTCCCAAAAAAATTAAAAAAAGAGTTTTTATGATATTGGCTGCCCAACATCAACAATTTGCTCTGTGATATATGCAGAATATTGAATAGAATCGTGCAAAGGTGAAAAGACTCGACATGCGACATGAAGACGATAATGCATACCATATGAAGTAGAGGTGCTCAAAAATTGTATATAGATGTTTATGATATGTTTTGTAGCAGAAGGTTATTCATCGGTTACATTTGTTTGTTTCCACATTTTGTCCATCAACTAAAAGTACAATCAATAGGAGTAAGGACTAAATCCTCAAAAAAGAAAGGCATTCCTATGTAACTTAGAAGAAAACAAATTCTTTACTTTCCATAGAAAAAATCAAGATCAGATACGTGTTTAGTACTTACAACAACATTCTGCAAACATAGAAAAATCAAGATCTGATAAGAGTCAAGAAAACTTCCTCCTGTAGCCTAAAAGACTATTGTCATTGCTTGAATTATAATAATACGTATTACAGTGAAGAACCTGATTGAATGCAAGTAGATAGGTGAAGAACCTGATTGAATGCAAGTAGATAGGTGAAGAACCTAATTGAATGCAAGAAGAGAGGTGAAGAACATGAGAAAATAAACTGATAATAACAGAAAATAAACTGAAAACAAACTGAGAATTATAACCTGGTTGTTGCAAACGTAACAGAAGAGTGTGTGGCTTGGATTGTTGCAGACGAATTTCTCCAACTCTGAAGATGAGGGGTGAAGAGGATGGGTGAAGTTGGACTTGCCATTGGGCCTCCCTGACTGCTTCACGGTGAGCAAAAGCACGACAGCTGCCATGGCGTGCGTTCGATCACAGTGAAGCAGATCAGGGAGGCCTAATGAAAACTCAAATGAGATCGAGGAAACCCTAACCCAAAGTTACCTATCTGCTTCCGAGATGCTAGAGTTAGAACTCATGCTACTGTTACCGATCGAAAAACATTAAACCTGAAGGAAATAAAAGCAACCAGATTAAATTGGAAGTTTATAAACATCAAATTGGAAGTTTATAAATTGCAGTGCAACTGAGTATATGCAATCACAAATATTAACTTAATAGGACATCCTGTATTCCAACTTAGTATATGCAGTTCCAACCTGAGTATATGCAGATAATTTATACTCATTACTGAAATCATGTATTAACTCAATATGTATATGTCTAGTTTGTTGGATGATGTTATTGCAGATGTAAACAATGTTGGGATTTGGACATGTGCTTTGTTGGATTCTTTTAAGAAGGACAGTAAGAATAATAACATGTAGTTTTACCAAGAACAAAAAAAAACTAAATTCCCAAGAACTCCCATTCTCCAAGAACTCCACTATGAATATCAACTATACTAATAAAGAAAAAACTGATTTCTCCATGAACTCTTGGAATAAAGAAAAACACAAATTGGACTCATTTCCATATCAACAGAAATTGCTTATTGTATCAAAATGAATTTACACCCAGAAGAACACAAATTGAACTCATTTATACAGAGAATTTATCAAAATGGCAGTCAAAAGATTTCAGAGAGGCAGAGTCAACACAAATTAGCATTCAACACAAATAGAAGTTGGCATTCAAATAAAATGCACAGGAACTGAAATCAAATGAAATTCTTGACATGATGCATATCCTGTCAAATTTCTCTGATATGCAATCCAGTTCCAAATGCATATCCAATTCGAAATGTAAATCCTGTCCAAAAATAGCAGAGCAAAATTTTTTTGCAATATACTCAGGTTGGAACTCATTTTATCAGAAATTGTGAGTTGGAACTCTAATTGCAATGGTAATATACTCAGGTTGGAACTCATTTTTCACTAAACTCAAGTCAAAAAATTTTGCCATTGCAAATCCTGTTAAAAACATTCAGGTCAGAGCAAATTCTGTCAATTCCACTGAAATTGACCCATTGCAAAATACTTAAAATTGAGAACATATACTCACAATCCTGTAAATTATCAGAGCATAGTGTGAGTATATGTTCTGAACAAATATTTAAACTTATAATACAAAATTCAGTTAACTGTTAATTTTGCATTACAATATGGGTCAATTTGCATTATAAAGTTTGGGTCAGAACAATATTACACTCACTGAAATTGGGTCAATTTGCACTAATGTTCTGAAATTGCACAATATTGCACTATATACCCACAAATATTGCAAAATTGTGAGTATTGAGGTAATATGCAGGTCATGTCCAAATATTTGATGTTTATAATGCATATCATGTCCAAATATTCCGTCCAAATACTCAAATTAAAACTCAAAACTCAATACTCAATACTCAATATTCAATTTTACAGTTTCCTGTCAATACTCAAATTATATTGTTTTTCTAATTGATCACGTCAATACTGAAATTAAAATATTCAGGACCTGCATATCCTGTCCTCAATACTTAATACTCAAATTAAACTGTTTATAATGCATATCCTGGCCAAATTTTAGTATTGAGGACCTGCACATCCTGTCCAAATACTCAAATTAAAATATTTGAGATACTGTCCAAAAAGTTTATATTGCATATCATGTCCAAAACCAATACTCAAATTATATTGTTGTCATTACTCAAAGTCTCAAATAATACTCAAATTATCCTTTTCAAATTAGCAGGTCCTCAATTTATAGTGCAGTATTTTGAGCAATAAACAATAAACTGCACTGAAAAACTGCACTATCCTTTCCAATTTTGAGCTCAATACTCCTTTTGATGTAATATTGCTCAAAATTGAAAGCAAAATTGAAAAACTGCTAATATTTTGGTGTAATATTGATCAATATGCAGGTCCTCACTCAAACAATACCCAAATTAGCAGGTCCAAATTAGCATGTCCAAATTAGACAATGTAATATTGCTCAAAACTGAAAAACTGTTAATTTTGATGTCAAAAGCAAAATTGAGCTCAAAATATTAGCAGGTCCTCAAAATCAATATTAGCACTGAAATATTAGCAGGTCCTCAAAAATTTGAGTACTACTGCACTATAAACTTGAGTAATTTGGACAGGTCCTCAAAATATTAGCAGGTCCTCAAAATACTGCACTCATATTAGCAGGTCCTCAAATTATCCTTTTCAGTATTTGGGTATTGTTTTAGTTTTTCAGTTTAGCATGTCCTCAAATTTGTTGTTCCTCATTTACTTAAATTTACTTCAGTTACGTAAATTTAAGTTGCCAGTAAATTTACTTCATTTACTTCATATTAGCAGGTCCTCATATTGGGTATTGTTTGAGTATTTGGGTATTTGGGGTAAATGAAGTAAATTTGAGTAAATGAAGTTTACTTACTTACCCAAATACCCAAATACTTCATTTACTGAAAACTTAAATGACAGGATACTTAACTAATAGGATATACGTAACTAAATTTGGATATGTAATTGGGATATGCAAAATTTGGACAGGATACTTAACTAAAGTAACTTGATTATAAGTAACAGGATACTTAACTTCCAGTACAATGGGATTATGAATGCTTGGTAATACAATGGGTTTGGGTAATACCAATGATTTAGTTTCCAGTACAAACATGGATGCTTTAATTTTTCCAGTACAAAAATCACACAAATAGTCAAGAACACTTCACAGATAAAAAAGCAATGCTTTAATGCTTTAATTTCAGTATTCAAATTCTCTTACCCTTGATATAATGATTTAGTATCAGTATGTTATCAAAACACGAATGCTTTAGTTTTAGTTCATATTCAAATTGATTTAGTTACAGAATTTGAATATGATATCAAACATGAATGTTTGGTAAATACATTGGGTTTGGGTAATACCAATGCTTGGTAAATACATTGGTATATGAAATAAATTTTTTCAGGAGTGCACATCTCCTTGCTTGCATGCTTGATTATGATTCAAGCATTTCCCCTCCAAATGATTCAAGCCTCATGCAAAAATTTTGATATGATTCTAGCATAAATGATTCATCAAGCACAAATGATTCAAGAATGCAAGCAAATGATTCAAGCATGCAACCAAAAACTTTTGAACGTGTAATTTATTTTATCAAAACCATTATCTTTCATGTGAACCTTGTTCCCAAACTTTAACATGTAATTTCTGGAAAATATCCTAAACTTTACCCTAAACTGAAATTGAAATTTCTGGAAAATATCCTAAACTTTCCAGAAATGAAATTGAAATTTCTGGAAAAAATCCTCAAATGAAATTTCCTGAAATGAAAATGACATTTAGAGCATATGTCGGATGAACTGTATCAAAATGTAACAAAATGTGTCAAAATTTAATTTTACTTAATGCATTTGTATTTTCAGTGACAAAATTTCAGTGTTCATCATGTCATCCTCTAAAAATGACAACTCATGGCAGCAAAATCATAGATATTTTAAAATAAATGGAAGAATTTTAAGAAATGAAATTTTAAGAATTGAAATGGAAGATATTTTAAAATGAAAAGGAAGTTCCAATGCAGAGAAAAGGAGTGAAGTCACACAACTTTGAATTGCATTTGAATTCAACCCAGCAAGAATCTAATTAACATTATAAATTTTTTTAAAAAAAAGCAAAATCATCATTAAATTTCCTTCAACCAAATTACCAACATGGTTAATTTCCTTCAACCATTAGTATGATATGTCCAAGTGAACATGCATTTTGCCAAGGTAAGTTTTTGTTTTGACCTCAAAGTAATTTATCCCTTGGAAATAGTTGAGTTTCAATGCCGCATCCATCAAACATGCTTCTCTCGCCACACTTTGTTTCACTATCCATGATTCCTATGTAAATAAACAGATCGAATTATAAAATAAAATAATATAATATAATGCAACATGGAATGGCAAAAATTGGTGTGAAAAAAATAGATAAGATGCCAACCGGCATGCGGAAACATATTACCAACCTTACATATAAACGAGATGAGCTTAAATCATGAATCGTCTCCTTTAATGAAGCTTTCTAGTAGGGGACATTCTCCAATGGTGAGTACATACTTGAACCAGAACCATGGACCTGGTTAAGAACTTGCAATTAGATATTCAGAATTTGAAGGCGCACTAAGAATTAGAGAATTAGCATGGCATTCACAGTTAAGAAGGTAGGCAACAAAGCACTTGTATGTTCATAATAAAGAAGAATTTGTTGGGGTCATGGAGTGTAGAATTCTGCCAGGTTCAAGGTAGATATATAATACCAGGTCATTTGGAATTTGGAATTTGGAATTTGGAATTTGGAATGATGACAGGTCATTTGGAATTTAAGCAATGATGCCAGGTTCTTTTGGAATTTGGAATTTGGAATTTGGAATTCACATGCTTGAAACTGGAATTTGGAATTTGGAATGATGCCAGGTTCAAGATAGATACGACATCAAATTACAATATGGCATCAAAGAATTTGGAATTTGGAAAGGAATTCTTTTGTACTTTTGTAATTTGGAATTTGGAATCAATATGGCATCACTCCAGGTTCAAGCAGATGTAAATTTGGAAAGAAGCAAAGCTAAATCACATGAATTGTTAATCAAGTCTCAATCTTTTCAATTGCAAACAAAATCATTTCTTGACCTAAATCACATGAAAGCTCAAAAGGGATCTTGCTACAATCCCTAAGTTAGTATCTTTTCAATTGTTGACCAAGTTCGTATCTTTTCAAAAGATCAAAGTTACATTGTCCGATTCCGAACTGCAGCAAAAATGAGAAGCAAAAATAGCAAAAATGGTTTCAATTGACAAAGTTTAAAGATCAGAGTTACATAGACAAAGAATTCCACCATTGCGTACTAGATCTCGCAAATAGCAAAAATGGGAAGCAAATTACCAGATCTCGCCGGAGTAAATCAGCATTTGCGTACTCGATGACTTCTCGCTGGAGTGCTTCAGGCATGTTAGGGTTTCGACCATCTGATGACTTCCCTCCATTTGCGTGCTTGATGACTTCCCATTTGCGTGCTTCAGGCATGTTAGGGTTTCGACCATCTGATGAGGGTGTGCTTTTGGGCGAGAGACCACCATTTGCGTTCTTTTTTCTTTTTGCTTTTAGGCGAGAGACGTCAAGGACGCTGTGCTTCCCCCCCAAATAAATTTTGGCTTTCCCCCAAAATAATTTAGTTAGGTATTTCAACTGTTTTGCTTTTGAGTTTTGTTTTCAAATTCAAACTTTCAATTTTCAAACATCCCCCCCCAAAAAAAATTTGCCCCCCAAATTTGCAAACCCCAATGCATACAACAACAAACTTTATTACCCAATTACCCATATCCAAATTTCTCTTATCCAATTTCTCATATCTTATCCAATTTCTCTTATCTTATCCCATTTCTCTTAACAACCCCCTCATTTATAACCAATTTCTCAACTCTTATCCAAAAACTCTTATCCAATAACCCATGATAACATCCCTGTTTTATAATATAGATATATATATGTGTGTGTGTGTGTGTGTGTGTGTGTGTGTGTCAACATATATATATATATATATATATATATATATATATATATATATATATATATATGTATGTATGTATGTATGTATGTATGTATGTATGTATGTATATATATATATATATATCTATATTATAAAAAAGGGATGTTATCATGGGTTTTTGGATAAGAGTTTTTGATAAGAGAAATTGGTTAAGGGTTTGAATTGTATTTGGGGGTATATAAATGAGGGATGTTATAATGAGATATGGATAAGAGATATTTGATAGGAGAAATTGGATAAGAGAAATTGGATAAAGGGTTGAATGAGGGATGTTATAAGAGTTATTGGATAAGAGATATTTGATAGGAGAAATTGGATAAGAGTTTGAGTTGTAATTTTGAAATTTGGGGGGAAAAATTTGAATTTCAGTGTGAAACCCAAGGGGGAAAGGATGTTTCACGTGTCTTTCATTTTGGGGAAACCAAAAGGAACATGCCCTTCATTTTGAAAACAAAATTTCTCAGCCTCGCCCCTCTCATCCTGGCACGCTGGCAACCCCACCCTCTGCGAAAAGCCATCAAAAGCTTCGGCACGGCACGATGATCTCCCTGGAGGTGGTGGGCATGATGATCTCCCTGGAGGTGGTGGGAACGCCCTCAAGCACCGAAGACTCTCGATTTTGCTCGAGCCCTCGAGCCCTCAAGCCCTCAAGCACCGAAGCCCTCAAGCCCTCAAGCCCTCTCGCCGTCCTTCAGAAGCCCTCAAGCCCTCAACGATGATCTCCCTGGAGCTGTATTCCAAAGACTTTAGGTGGGAAGACTTTGGAATCTTAAGTCTTAATTGAAACCAAATTATAAATTGCTGCATTTTTTGGGGATTTATTAGTGTTATTATTTGTTGATCGATGCTTATATGGCATGGAAACTAGAGGGTTGCTTTGGCTACTATTGCAACTGTGTGCAAGAAACTGCCTTCGAATTGTTCTTTACTCTACGATCATGAAGATGGTCGGAACCCTAACGGGCCTCTAATATCAGCTGAAGCTCATCAAAGTGTATGCTATGGAGTGGCTTTATGATACCTCCATCATCTTCTTCGACGGTGCCATCACGGATCAACAAATAACTCTTTATCTTTGCTCATTACGAATTTGAGCTTCAAGTTTAGTCCATATCAGGTCTCTTTTGGCTAAATCAATAAGTAAGTCTCCATCCCCTCTCATTGTGAATTTTAGTCCATGTCAAATCTATTTTTGCTTTGGTGATTGGATCATAGGTAGTGTTGTCAATTGTTGAGTTAGTTTCATTAAAGAGCTCGAATAGAATTTAAAACCCAAAACTAACATTTTTGGTTAAAAACTTGCATAGAATATAATTGTATTATCATTGTTCTACTTGGAATAGTGTCTTGGGTGAAAAAGTTGCGCTTTGATGTACTTAATGCACTATGTTGCTTTAATTTTGAATTCATTTGCAAATTAAATTAGCTTAAATGTGAGTTGCTAAGTAAGTCTCCATCCCCTCTCCACTTGAAGCCAAGGGGGGTTGTTTTAAATTATTTGATCTATGCATTTCTGTTTAGGGAACTGGATTCATTGTATGTACTACTGATTTCATTGTCAGTGAAAGAATAGCAGCTCCAGTAGAATTGTTGAGGTGAGCATTTGGAATTTGCGAGAGGATTCTTGAGGTGAGCATTTGGAATTTTGAGTTTTGTTGGGGTTTCGGGGGAAATTTTGTCCAAGATTGAATTTTTATAAAGGAACAAAAAATTGAGATCATTCTCAACGTGTAATTTGTCGTTGAACGTTGGAATTGGTATTTGCCATCTTGGAATTGAGACTAAGAACACTGCTGGAATTAGAATACTAGAAAAATGCTTGAAGAATACTGGAAAATTAAACTGAGATCACTGAGATCATTCTCAACGTGCATTTTAAAACTGAGAACACTGCTGCCAGAAATTAATTAGTCTATTTCATTTGTATTTTTCTGAATTGCATGCTTTGTAATCTGTCGTTGAGGTCCTTTTAAGATTTCATTTCCGGTTCCAAGTTCCTTTTGAACTAATGTTGATAGTTCACTCTGAGATCTTTTTAGTCATTGGGTAATCTGATTTATAATTGTCTTTTCATTAGGTTAGTAGAAGGTATTACACTATATTCCATTGCAATAGACAGTTATGGCAAGCCACACATTCTTAGGCCTCTAATCAAGGTAGCATTTTCCAGTATTCTTCTGTACAATCGTTTCCACATTGCGACATGAAGTTGTCATTTTTTATTTGCTAAAAATAAATAAAGAACATGCAAAAGGGAATTTTCACTCAAACAAAGCCTGATGCAAATAGGTTGGCATATGGTATGTCTCGGAGTTTTGGATGCGAGGCTCTGCATGGTGACATTGCACAATCAAAGGGAAAGAACATTTTCAAGCTTTCGTGATGGTCGCTTCAATATTTTGGTGACTACTGATGTTGCTGCCCATGGACTTAATATACCAAATGTCGACATGGTGAGTGAAATGTGGAGTTAAATTCGTTATCTGTTCTAAGGTACGCAGATTTTCTTTTTCAATTTTTTCTAGAATATTTTACTTAAATTTTTATCCAGGAACCTCTCAGGAAGACAAAGTTGAAATTTAACAATTTTAACCTGTTGTGTTTGTTTGTACCAATCAAGATGTTGAAATTTAAAATTTTTAACCTGCTGTATTTGTTTGTACCAATCAAGATGGTTAGGAGTGGTGTTTTAAGAGATAATGTGGTTAATGTTAAATGTTGTTATTGTCGTCTTCATATATGACATAATTTATGCTTGACTGTCTTCCTCATTTGATCTCTGAGCTCAGATGTCTGTGTACCGCCCCCATATATTTACCTCCACAATCAAATTCGCAGATTTTTTGCTTCATTTTTTTTACCACTCGCGAGAATCGTTCTACAAAATTTCAGTTTTGAGCTCGCTCTTCAATTCCGATGTGGCTGTAAAAATAGCAACATGTGAGAATAAGAAACATATAACTTCCTACACCATCATGAACCTAACTATTTCATGTTCTGATTGCAGGGGAATCAATATTCAGATGAGATCCTGTCAAGTAAATTTATCTCTCTCCATCATCGAATCCATTTGTGTTTGATCGCTGGTTGTTTGATGGATTTATTGTTGTTTTTATGTCTGATCGCTGGTTGTTTGATGGACTTCTTGCTGTTTTTGTTTAAGATGACAACGAGCTGGATTAACATCACGTGACATATGACAACGATTGCACTAGGACTATGCAGTCCCTTTACACGAATTAGAAGAAGGTAAAGCTGATTTTTTTTCTTTTGATAATAAAATTTAGGGTTTTAAGGTTTTGTTTAATTTAGAAATTTACACAAAAGGAGTAATTTTGAATAAACACATATGCATGCGCAAAAATGTGTAAATTTACACGAAAAGGAGAAATTCAAACTTCAAAATTTACAGGAAACGGAACTATGCAATTTACCCATTCACAATGCCAAGTTCTGTTTAATTCATATGGGTGCTCTATGTAATTTCATAGCCCATGCACAGTTCTATTTAATTCAACTTTGACAATATGCCCTCAACATGAAAAAGCTATGTTTCCTACGCCATGTGTTCATTTTTCCCACACCCACGCCATGTGTCCATGTTTCAGCATGGAACAACTGTGTTTCCAAGGATGCGTGGGTGCACCTAAAAATCTGTGTTTCCCGATATGTCCTCAACTAAAAAGTTGTGGCACACTTGAGCACCATACATAGGCACACTTGAACACCATATATAACCAAATATAGCTCTGGTATGTTTCATGTGCTTTGACATGTGTATTGTTATTAGTGCACACTTTTGCTGGTGATTGACTATAAAGTAGATTATTCAATGTCTCTTGGTTGATCTGGTTTCTTATTAGATATTCGCCAATTTGGGATTTTTTCCAATTACTCATATAAAGAAAACATTTTGGGTATATTGTTATCAATAGAAAAAGAGATAAAATTGTATGAGTTGTACTTGGTTCAAGATAAATGTAAATTACTATTTGACATCATAAATGCACTGAAAACATAAACCAAGACACAAACAGAAAGGAATTGCAATAATAAACAAACTGTTTATTTATTTTATTTTTTTGTTTCTTGATATGTGTCTACTATTATGCAACTTCATGGAAAGTGTTTTACTTTGCTACATAAGCCATACTAACATCATTATCAGTAGTCCATGCAGAATTATTTCGTTTTAAGCCATAATATAGCTGCATTACAAGTAGTGTGAGTAGCATTTTTCTTATGTATGCCGACTAAGAATTTTGTATGTAAATGTAGTTATTCTATGTCTGGTATGCGCCTAACAAATTTTAAGAAACACACATTGAAAATGTCTATATTACATTTGAGAGCATTTTTTGAATGTTTATTCCTACTAGGACAAGATGACTAGGACAAAGATGGTGATTGGGATGGTGACTAGGACAACATTTGTAATTTGTGTTTAAAAATTGGGGGGAACTAAATTGGAGGGAATGATTTTTGGGGTTAAAGAATTTGAACCCCATTTTTTCTCATTCGAACATAGCTGCATCAGTCATCATCAAAAAAATTTAAAATTTATGATGGCAACCAAAAATTTTCGGGGGAAAAAGCTAACCAGTTCGGATTAGTCATTTTTACGGGTTAGAGGTTGTCTCCTCTGACTGCCTTCATCCATTTTAAAACCTTAACGGCGGTAGAAATCAGATCAGTTAAAAAACCCCATCAAAAATTCACCCTCCACATTGTATTCGTCCATTACACTCCTCCCGCTCAACGATCGCTTGCATGTGCTCTCAAAAGTATGGACTCGCTCTCAACGATCGCTCGCATGTGCTTAAAAATCCTAAACCCAAAGCTTCCTTTTACAAATCACATGTGCTTCCTTTTGATTCAGTTTTACTAACTGCTTCAGGGCGGTTCTTAAAAGATTTGGTGTTTTTCTTTTTTGTTTAGGTGCAATGAAAACGCCTATTTCTGCTTCTTCTTTCAAATCTGTTTCCATTTTAGGGAAAAAGGCTTCTTTCTTGATGGACTCACATTTTACAGGTAACAGTTTCAACTTCATGAATCCTTCGCTATTCAAAATTTTTTCTTATCAATATTTCAGCTTTTTGTGTTCAATGGAATAGGTTGTAGAGTATACAGACAGCTCACTGGACGGGCAAAATTTGCTACTTCTTAGGAAAAAGCAAGCCAGTGAACGAATTTGCTTAGTCTCCATGTGTGACTGCACTCAATTTTGTGCAAAAAAATTTGGCACAAATTTTTAATTTTGACTCCAGTGAACAAATTTCTTCAATTTTTACAGATGTTTGACTAAATTACTCAAATTGCATTCGGAAGAACCCTCGATGCATATTCTTTTCATCACTGGAACCCATGTTATAGACATAATTTAACCTTTAGATCTCTGACTCCACATCTTAATGTCTTTGTGCTTGAATTTGGTGTATGGGTGAATTGCAGGTGTTATTTCATTTTATAAAGAATTTATCGAAGCAATTTATGAACTGTTGGATGTGAATGCGTCAACAACAAGCAAGAATGTTAGAACTTTGTTCATTTTGTTGATCTTGGTAAATTGTGTACCTCTACTGATTATTTCTTTTTGTGCGACAATGTTCCGCAATTGGCCACATTGCCCATATGAAGAAGACTTACTTGGATGTTATTTTAAGACCCTAACCCACCAAATGTTCTGACTAATATAATTCTGTTGCTTATGTATGCAAATATCAGCATTTGCTGTTGTGCATGTACCAATGTCCCACAATACTAATTCAGTATGCCAGCTATATGGACATGCACGTGCATGTCTACAAATGTGTACTGCACTACCAAATAATATATATCAATGTGTTTGCAACTTTGCATATAACTACCAGCAATAATTTATGCACATCTGGTATTTACATAGTTATGTATGCATGTGTCAAATCTTACCAAGCTGGAGAAAACAATATGAAGCAGAATAGCAACAGTAGCAACTAAAATGGTGGAATTGAGCAAGTCCATATTAAACAGCACGTGAAACCCATGAGCAACACCTAAAATTTGGCAATGCCAATGCAATCATTTTAATCTTTACCAACCATAAGAATAAAATAAGAAGCTAAGTTATTGAGGATAGAGTTAGGACGGTGGGACAATAAGCTCCATCTTCCAACAAATTCTTCCATGCATCCTTGCAGTTGCTATGAGGCTTTATAGCTATTGGCAGCTATATCCAACTAAGAACCTGACATTTCCATATGCATTGCAACATAAAATTTATTTCAAACACATAATAAAGAAACTATTGGCGGGAACAATGCCACTTCTTTTGGTTTTGTTCTTATACCTTGAAGGCACTTCTTTTCTTTTAAATCATAACTACAAAGGTTGCTTTACATTTCTCTGATCCCGGAAAAAAATGTACAGATGTGCATATTTTGCATGTAATTGAATGTTTCAGCTTAGATGAATTAATTCACTTGGATACCAATATAGCTTCCCTTTTTACCTAAATGCTAGGATATTTGAGAAATAAAGTACGGTTCAATTCCTTTTTTATGTAAATGGTTCAATTCCTTATTTCATGTTCATTGGTGTAATTCTATCTCCAAAGGATATTAGGCATAATTTACAAGTGTTCAAAATCGTAGTATTTCCTCATTTAATTTCTTCAAGTGGATTAGAAGAAGAATACATTATCCCAGCTAATCAATTTGATGTTATAGAAAATCCTTTGTCTGCTGAGTTTCTTTTTCATTTATTATCATTTTAAACTGGTTGTCCTCGAAACGCCGTCTATTACTCAACTGCCTCTAATTTATTTTGTTTGCCATCTTTTCAAGTGCTTCGGCCAGTACTTCTGTGTATGTCATCCGACTTAAAACATCTTTTATTAAATTCGGGGGAAGTTTGTATTTGGGGGGGGACTATTGGTGGGGGAAAACAGAATCATTTAAATATCTTTCTCCCTCTCTCTTCTCTCTTTCTCACTCACCTGAACCCCCTCCCTCTATCTTCTCTCTTTCTCACTCACCTGAACCCCCTCCCTCTCCCCTGCCCTGAGCCCAACAGGGCAGATTCCTTGATCTTTCATTTTATCTATAGCTTTTCTTTTGGCTCGAGACTGTTTGTAGGATTTTTCATCACTTCTTTTAGAGTATGGGTAAATAACATATGTTTGTGCTGTTTTTCTTTGTTCTTTACCCATACACACATGGATATATTACTATTTCCTTTTGGATTCTGGAGTTTGGGTGGAATGACTTTTGTTTTCTTTTGCTAAGGCAGTAGTTTCGATAATGAAGAAGGATACGGGCAATGTTTAAATTAAGTGTTGATAAATTTTTATGCATAAATCTACCAAAAAATGGAATGTTTCCAGCTCATACCCTTACTGGTGTTTTTTGTTGGGGGTCTCTTACAAATAGCGTCCAAAAAATAGAATAGTTCAAATTTCAATTCATTTCCTTTTTGTTGCATTCAAAGAGCAGGTTGATGTATTTCCTGTACATGCAAATTCTTGTGACGTATAATATCTCACTTTGAGTTAAAGTATATATACTACATAGGTATTTGCCACTTTAGTGGGGGTAGAAGTATATCTGGCATATTGGACTGTCTCACATACTTATTTATCCACAGTATTTGTGAGCATTCACTCTAAACTCCATGTGCCTCTTAGAAATTTTAACTTTATTATGTCATGACCAACAACACATATATGAGACAATCTTATGGAAAACACTAATTCAATGCATATTAGATTCCACACTTATTTTCTATGGCTGGGGTTTATTAAAGACAGCTAAATTGAGTGCAGATTTGAGAATATGCATGTAATCTGCTACCTACAATCTCCATGTAATTGAATAATGGTTAGTTACTTATTGCAATTGATTTGTATTGTTAGATTATGATATCTACTTGCATGCTTTATTCTTATTTGTCTATGAAATTACCTCAATCATTTTTTGCTGGGTCAAATCTGTAGTTGCTGTTGTGGTTTTGATATACAGATTTTATTTTTAAATTCTCTTAACAGGTTATACTCCCATATGAGTTTGCGGAGGTAGATCCATATGATTGACCTGTTTTGCCCCCTTTTTGATGTTGTATGGATCTACTTTACAACCCAAGTTTGCAAGGAGCTGTGAATAAATAGATATTTCATGCTTATTATTTCAGAAGACAGACTTTTTTCTAAGAAAAGGTTACGCTGTAGAACAAAATAACTTGAAGTGGAATTGACAAATGGATATAATCGAGCAACATGCAACCGGACCAAGGCAGCCCGATGCAGATCAGTATTCCTGGAAGACCAGCTGCATATAATTGACAGTTTCAATTTTACCTTAAACTGACAGTTTTCATGTTAGTTTGGCTTATTTTTTGGTTTAACAGATAGAATGTTGGGAGCAAATTGATATGGTAAGATCTGTAGCTATTTCTTTAGTTGTTGTATTGTATATCGCTTCATATCGCATAATGTAAGATAAGTTTATCTTAAGCAATAATTAAGAAAATTAGGCATATAACTAAATATATCACAAACATATTGAGAAATTTAAACATGATACAAAGAATAACCACAGAGATATGCAGAAAATCTAAAAACAAAGTTTCACAAATGCAATATTACATAGGTAAGGCCATTCCAATCTACATAAATGTAAAACATGAACCTCACCCACTTCATTTTCAAGCTCAACCACTCTAACATTAAACATGAGCATTTCAAGTTCAGCCATTCCAAACATAAACATGAACATTGTGTTTTGGAAACCTGGCAAGTAGTAATAATGGCCGACAAATAGTGACGGCCTCTCAACAAGCAGCAACATGTTGGTTTTGGAGATTTAGAGAGCTGCATGGACAAGAAGCACTATAATCAGAATTTTCTTCTTCCTTTTTGTGTTTCTCATTAATTTCAGGTAGCGTTGCCTCTCAAATCAATTTCTTTTTTTACTTTAATATATCTTCTAATTATTTGTGTAAATTTTCGTCTCAAAATTCGGTTTGTATTGACTCTGGAGCTTCTTTATTTATGTAGATCTATGTTATTGCGTTGGGTTCAAAGCCTCAGAGGACGCATACAGATTTTTTTTCCACCATTTTCTTCTTCATATTTGTGTTTCTCTTCTTTGATGTCAGGTACAAATTCATAATCTTTGCCTCTCAAATCAATTTCTTTTTTCCTTTTAATTTCTGCTAATTATTTGTTGTTGGGGATATGAGAGCTTTGAGTATTTGGAGGCAAATTGGTAAGATCTTAGCTTCTCTTTTTTATGTGATATTTTTATTAAATTTTTTTGTTTGATTTGGTGTGATGTCTGTTTATGTTATTGACTACTGAATTATTTCTTTCTTGATTTGGAGTTCTCTCTGCCGCATTTTTTCAAAACAAGAAATTTGTTGTTGGGGATATGCATTTTTTATCATGTATCCTCGTGGGCATTTGTGCAAATTTTTTTGTTAACCTGTAGTGGTTCTATGTAGGGTTTTAGTGTTTTAATGTAAATTTGCATGTGTTTAAAGTTACTCAGACCTCCCTTCATTGCAGACTGAGTCACATGCTGGAGCTCCCATAATCACATTTGCCAACCACAAGACCCAGATCTCCCTTATTGAGACCCCTTTCACCATAGATGTGCTCATCACTAGGTGGGTATTTGTTCCTAATGAATCCATGATACCTGTATATTAGCCAATTTTATAATGATGTGTTAAGCAATATACAGAAGATGGATTTGTTGTATATTTGCATTATTATAAAGTTAGATTATAATTAGAAGCTAAAGTATGACTTAACTAGGAAGTTAAATAAGATTCCTAATTGTACGATGTTTTCTTAGTTATATAATCAACATTAATACACCCCGGTTTGAGAAGTGACATATTTCTACTTCAACATGATGCATAAGCAAATGATGATACAGAAAGTGCACAAATAAATTTAGTATACACCCAACAATAATTTCTAAGTAAGAAGCAACTATTCAGTTGGCATTTGTTTATAATAATGCAATTTTTTGGCTATCAAAAATGTGTAAGCACCAAATGCTATATGTTAGAGATTCAAACATTCCTCCAAAAATAAGGATTCAAATAGAAAGATTGTACCAGGAGAGTAACATATGCCCACCCGTCGAAATATTTT
Source organism: Scilla litardierei (assembly GCA_030789695.1). NCBI lineage: Eukaryota > Viridiplantae > Streptophyta > Magnoliopsida > Asparagales > Asparagaceae > Scilla > Scilla litardierei. Next base: position 197,223,366 of record CM061141.1, read on the forward strand.
AAGCATGATCAATGTGGGGGTAGAATTCTTTCTTTGTTTGCATAGTTTTCGCATTGTCCAACAATGTTCCATCTAAATGAACCGGAAATAATAAGTATGCTTCATGGTTTGAGGCTGTGTATGTTTTAAAGCCTCATTTACATCTCTATTTGGGAGAGCGATGTGAAAAATCTTAGTGAACTTTCCTATTGACTTAGATTCGTGCATGTATAGTCCAATACAAAAAAAAGCAATCAAGAGAACATGAAAAGACAAAATTTTATATTGATGTTTTAGTGTGATATTTTTATTTTGTTCATGGTAGATCTATGATTATGATAATTTTGATTGATTGATTTGTCTGTCTTGATTATTGTTTTTTCTATATAGTGTTGAGATTCTTTAGGATTTATAGTTAAGTGAAGCAAAAAACTTATCTTTTTAGTTTTGTTGTGTCGGATTTTAGTGGATTTATTTCATTATTAATATTCATGGGGTGCCTTTATTTTTGGGACTATATATATGAACAAATGTTTTGAGCGAAATTTAACTATAAATATGTGATTATGGGGCGAAGGGCGGAGAGCGGAGGGCGGAGGGCGCATGGAGAAGTTTGAATGAACCGACGAAGGGTAGACAAGAAGCTGCGATAAAGGATTATCCCATATTTTCCGGCCTTTTGAGCTTTGGCCTGATGTGGTTGTATCTTACAGGGAATAAGAGATTGGTTTTGTTTTGATAAAGTTCTGTAAGTTCTCAACATTTGTTTATGGTTTGTCGTTATTACAGGGAACACTCCATTATTTTAATTTTTGAATTATTTAATATTTTTCATGGGCAGAGGTGAAGGGCGGACGAGGAAGAATGGTGGAGTTCCAAGGGTGGAGGGTGAAATTCGAAAGTGCATGCGAAGGGCGAACGAGGGTGGCGGCAAAGGATTATTCTGAACTTTGGCATGATCATGTTATTTCTTATAGGGAACAAGAGCTTGGTTTTGTTTTAATCAAGTTTTGTTTGTTCTCACCATTCATTTTTGGTATGTCATTGGTACATGGAACCATCCATTAATTTAATTTTTTTAATTTTTTTATATTTTTGGTTTGTCGTTGGTATTAGTTTGCAAAGAAATCGAAGTTTGAATGAACATACATCGCACAAAGAGTTTTCTTGCGAGGCAACAACATAAATTGGAAGACATCCCAAAGCTATTGAACGTTTGTCATAACATTTCTTTTCCTGGAGTGAACTTAAATCCGATTTAATCATCAACCTAGGAGTTATCACTTGCAAGTAATAGGCCAAAAGAGAGATTTCAAATAGAAGATATCTCAAAGCGAAAGTAACCGAAATCCTTGCCCAAAATGAGACTAATCACAAAATGAAGAAATGACAAGATTCAGAAAAAGAACTATGAACTATGAAAAATAGTAATCTCCTTTTTCTTGCTAATACATATATCAACATGACATGCACACTTGGAGGCAACAATGTAGTTCTACATAGTATTGACAAAGCAATCAAGCTTGATTACACCAGGAGACCGATAATAAACATTATAAATCATTCTTTATTAATCGGAAAGCTGGTTAAAGGTGTGCGCGCAGTCCGTGTTCACCAGGGATCAATCCCTGGTGGCCCCACTGGGAGCAGAGGTAATGTTGCTAAAGCCTGGACCACAGTCCAGTGGCAACATTATAAATCTTGGAAGCTAGGATATTGAGAATAAGATGAGAATAATTTCCCGCGTCGAATGCGCCTGCTAAATTTTTGCCGCTAATTTGTTGTTCCACGCCGAAAGTGCCGGCGCTGAAAGTGTTGTTATACGTCGAATCTGTTGTTCCGTGCCGAAGGCATCCGCGCCAAATCTGTTGTTCCGCGCCGAAGGCACCTTGTGCCGAATTTTTTGTTCTACGCCGAATGTATTATTTCGCGCCGAAGGTGCCCGCGCCGAATTTGTTGTTCTGAGCCGAAGGCGTCCGCGCCGAATTTGTTATTTTACGCCAAATTTGTTGTTCTGATCCGAAGGCACACGCGCCAAATTTGTTGTTTTACGCCGAATTTGTTGTTCCGAGCCAAAGGCGCACGCGTCGAATGTGTTGTTCTGCGTCGAAGTCGCCCGTGCCGCTAAATATTTTTACGCTAATGTGTTGTTCTGCGCAATTTTGGCTGTGGAAATAATTTTTTGGGGAACACAGATTTCGTAGGGGGAAACCGATTCTTGGGAAATGAAAGTTTTTGAGGAAATGAAAATTTTTGTGAAATGAAAGTTTCTAGGCAATAGCAGAGTGCACACAATTAATGCATTTGAGAAAAAACATTAACTTGCCTTAATGCTGCAGATCGATTGCTGTTGTAGATCGAATGATCTCTCTTTCAACGCGGGGGCACACTGTCTCTTCGACGCATGAGGCAACAAGATGAGAATAATTTCCCGCTATGGAGGCGCCCGCTAAATTTTTAACGCTAATTTATTGTTCTGTGTCAAAGGCGCACGCACCGAATTTGTTGTCCTACGTCGAATTTGTTGTTCCGAGCTGAAGGCGCCCACGTCGAATTTGTTGTTCCATGTCGAAGGCGCCTACGCCGAATTTGTTGTTCCGCGCTGAAGGCGCACGTGCTGCTAAATATTTTCAAACTAATTTGTTGTTCCGCCCAATTTTGGGTGTAGAAATAATTTTTTTGGGGAACAAAGATTTCGCGGGGGAAAATCTTTAATGAACCGTGCCCGCGGGCACGGGTTATGACTAGTCTATATTATAAAAGAGGGATGTTATCAAGAGAAATTGGACAAGAGATATTGGACAAGAGAAATTGGATAAGAGATATCTATATTATAAAAGAGGGATGTTATCAAGAGAAATCTATATTATAAAAGAGGGATGTTATCAAGAGATATTGGATAAGAGATATTGGACAAGAGAAATTGGATAAGAGATATCTATATTATAAAAGAGGGATGTTATCAAGAGAAATTGGATAAGAGATATTGGACAAGAGAAATTGGATAAGAGATATCTATATTATAAAATAGGGATGTTATCAAGAGAAATTGGATAAGAGATAGTGGGCAAGAGAAATTGGATAAGAGATATCTATATTATAAAAGAGGGATGTTATCAAGAGAACACACGCTTAATTGATATCGCTCAATTAAGAGGACGCATGCTTAATTAATATAATTTCTTTCTAATCCTATTTTAATGGTAGTTTACAATAAACGTTGGGCGAAAACATACAGATAGCAACACAATTCCATAAGGTTAGATTTTCTTTGATATGGTTGTATAGGAAAGATAACAAGCTACCTTTCTGAATGCCAAAAATAATGATCTCCCATTTGAAAAAAAATGTCTTAATTGGAGGAATAAAAATGCATTTGGGAGATGATTATCATGTCACCATTTCACCCGTGCACTGACTGTCCTCCTCGGTTTCGCACTCGGGAGACGACCTTCGCCGTGCCCTATGGGCACGGGTTATGACTAGTATATATATATATATATATATATATATATATATATATATATATATATATATATATAAGGGGAAGATAAAGAAAAATGGCCGATTTTCGCGGAGGGGGGGAAAACGGCGATCCTGGAGGCGATCCTTCCAGCAGCAATCCACTGCGTGGGGATCAACTGGCTGATGATGGCAACGCTACGGTTGGGAGTAAAGGGGATGATGGCAAGCTGCTGTCTGCGAATGGCACTGTCAGATCTGTGATTGGGAGCAAAGGGGATGATGGCGGCTGGGTTGTCATCAATAGGCGACGGGGCAAGGAGGCCTTCGTCACGAGATTGGGGGGCATCGGGAGTGATACGGGCGCCAGATCTAGGGCTGGGAGATTCGTTGAACGGCCTAGAGGTACTGACCACCAAAGGGCACAAGGCAGGAGGATTATTCCTCCAAGTGAGCGTAAGGTGTTTGACAGAAGGCCCCTTAGGCCAAAGATTGACATTAAGGTAGCCACAACGGGAGTGAAGCAATCTTGGGCAGCTGTGTGCTCCAACATCAGGAACTACGACTTGGATATGGGTATGTCTTATGTTAAGCCCCATTCCCAAGATGATGGCACCTTATTTGCGATGATTGACAAATTTGCTCTTGCAAGAGGGGCGGAGCAATGGACATCTACGCTTGTTGGGTATGTGATGGGTGATACCCCCTTCTATGGCCAGATGTGTGCTTGGGTGGAGCGGCTCTGGAATGTGAAGAAAGGCTTGAAAATCTATAGCAGAGAGAATGGATTTTTTTGTTTCAAATTTGAAGATGAAGCGGAGTGCGCAAGAGTTTTACACGGTGGGCCTTGGATGTTTGATGGTAGACTAGTTATACTACAGCGATGGAGTTCCGCGCTCAAGCTCGAACGTGATATGCTGTCGTCTGTCCCAGTTTGGGTCCAGCTTCACGGGGTTCCCTTAGGTATGTGGACCCTGGAAATACTTAATTGTATTGCATCTGTTATTGGGGTGCCTATTTGTCTTGACAAACTTACCGCCAAGAAGGAGCGACTCTCTTTTGCGCGATGCCTGATCGAAATCAATGCGGATAAGCCTATCCCCCGTGAAGTATTAGTAGGCACGGATGAGGGACATTCATTGACTATTGGGGTAAAAATTGAGGGCGAGCCCCCGAGATGCCCAAATTGTGTGTGCTTTGGTCACAATGTTAAACAATGCCCTGTTGGTGGAGAGCCCCCCTTCAATCCAACATTCTGTCTCTGTTGAAGAAGTTGGCCCTCCCAAGGACCGAGATGTAGTTGATAATGGAGAAGGAGAGACTTCACAGCACGAAGCTTGTTCTACTGAGCAACCCATTGTTGACCTTGCCCCCATGGCCAAACAATGCAATATAGAGGAAGGCGCTCCTTCATCGTTGAACCAGCACGGAAGTGAGGTTCTTTGCAACCAACAGTCTCCACTTGCTGGTGATGGCAGCGGAAGTCAACAACAACAGTCAGGTGACAAGAGATCTGAGAACAGCATTTTGCTTCCCTCAGATATGTCCTCTGACTTGGAGGACTGTAATGGATATGTGTTACATACGGGGGTGCACGGCAATGAGGCCTCGTTGGGTATCACATGCGATGTGAGTGCTGGCGGAAGGGGTTCTAACGGCATTCAGGTCTCTTGTCCTGGAGACCCAGAGGTGCAGCCGAGGCAAGCTTATCACAGACCTCTCCCATCTTTTATCGAGGCTGATGCTGCTAGCGACATAGACCGTGTCCCTGCTGTGATCACGACTGGAAATCCAGAATGGGAGAATGCGATGGAGGAGCTCAGTACACAAGCCGAAGTAGCTAAACCGGCAAGGAGGAGGCATGAAGCGACAACTTCTTCCAGCTGCAGGAAGAGCTCTAGGCTGCAGGAATGTGGCCAAGGTAGAAAACCCAACTCTGATCAATGACTTTCTTCTTTTGGAATACAAGGGGGCTTAACAGTTTGGTACGCAGGCGGGATTTAAGATATTACATTAAGAAATTAAAACCTTCAGCTATGGTCCTTGTTGAGACTAAACTGAAGCCGAATTCAAAAGTGATGAAGCATGTGATTCCGAAGGATTGGGAAGTATTCAACAATTTTGACACGGTGAAAGGGGGCCGAATTTTAATGTGTTTTGACCCAACTATCTGGAAAACCAACTTGTTCTCTATCTCTGGCCAGCATCTCTCTGTGACTTGTGGTAATATTGGGGGATTCTCATGTGTCGTGACTGGAGTCTATGGTTCAAACTCTGTGTCTGAGAGGAAAAATCTGTGGAGATGTCTTGAGGTTGATTCGCGTAAAACAGGTATATTGCCTTGGATAGTAGGAGGGGATTTTAACTCTGTGCTATATACTGGGGATAAACTTGGAGGAAGAAGGCTTGATGACCGCATGATTCGGGACTTTACTAATTGTGCAAATATATGTAAGCTCCAGGATTTAAAAAGCGTTGGCAATTGCCTCAGCTGGTGCAACCAACGTGCGGGCAGCGATCGCATTGCTGCGAGATTAGATCATGTGCTCGGGAATGGTGATTGGATAAATATGCTCCCTGACTCCTACCTTGTTTATATGGATGCCTATACAAGTGACCATTCCACAATGGCTGTTTTCTTACACAATCAGGTACCCCCAGACCCTAAGCCATTCAAATTTTTTAATTATTGGTGCTCTTGCCCAGGATATCAGGATATTATCTCTACTTGTTGGTCGTGTGCCAAAGAAGGAACTCCTATGTATCGGCTTGTTCAAAGACTCAAGGACCTTAAAATTAATCTGAGGAGCTGGGCCAAGAATCATCAGGCCGACAAGGTGGTTAGTAAGTGCAGAAGCAATTTGGATGCGATTAGAAATAATCCATCTATTCATAGTAGTATCCCCCTCCAAACTACTGAATCTCGCCTCATCAAAGAATTGGCCAATGCTCTCAAACTGGAAGAGGAAATGTTTAAGCAAAAAAGTAGGCAGGATTGGCTTTCCCTGGGGGACAAAAATACAAAGTTCTTTTACAACTCTATGAAATCAAGAGCCAATCGAAATAATCTAAGTCATCTGGTGGGTGCTGATGGGGTGCAAAAGATGCTTTATGATGACCTGAAGGTGGAGGCTCCTAAGTACTATCAGGACCTCTATAATCAGACACATTATCCTACTACCTTTGATAACCTTGTGCCTAAGCGTATTCTAACTAATGAAGCTTCAGCTTGGCTATGTAGAAGGGTCTCTTCTGAAGAGATAAAGAATGTTGTCTTCCAGATTGGCTCTGACAAGGCGCCAGGTCCCGATGGTTTTAATGGTTTTTTCTATCAACGACATTGGGGGCTGATTGGAGATGATGTTACAACTGCTATTAAGTCTTTTTTCAGATCTGGCTCCCTCCTCAGGCAGATCAACCATACCTTCCTTACCCTGGTCCCCAAAAATGGCAATGCATCGGGTTTGGCGGATTACAGGCCTATTGCCTGTTGTAATGTACTTTATAAATTCATCAGCAAAGTTATATGTAACAGGTTGAAGGAGGTAGTACATGAGCTCATCTCTCCAAACCAAGCAGCTTTCCTGAAAGGAAGGTTACTGTCTGATTCCCCGCTTATCGCTCACGAGCAGATCAGAGATTTCAATAACCCCATGGGGGGCAGAGCGTGCTTGAAATTGGACCTTCGGAAGGCCTTTGATAGTGTGAATCGGGATTTTATATTCTACTTCATGCAGCAACTTGGATTCCCTGACACTTTCATTTCTTGGATCAGAGAATGTGTTACAACGCCTACTTTCTCGGTCATGGTAAATGGAGCTCCTAGTGGCTTTTTTGGCAGTAACAGAGGCCTTCGCCAAGGTGACCCACTCTCACCTTATCTTTTTGTTCTCATTATGGAAACATTTTCTATACTTTTGGAAAAAGCAATTATCTCAGGGAAAATCCAATCTATGAGGAGATCGGGGTGCATCTCTCATCTTTTATTCGCTGATGATCTTCTGGTTTTCTGCCGTGCAAAGAAATCCTCGTTCTTAGGTATAAAGTCCCTTCTACAAGAATTTAGCGCTTATACGGGTCTTCAAGTCAATTGGGAGAAGAGTTCGGGCATGTTTAGTAAGGGTGCAAAGAACACGGATTACCTGGCGGACTTATTGGGCATCAAAATGGCTACCACAATCACTACTTACCTGGGGTTGCCTCTCTCTCGCAAATACCCAACAGCTAGGAACTATCAGAGGCTAGTGGATAAGTGCAAGAAAAGGATGTGTGGTTGGACATCTTCTGTCCTGTCAATATCGGGAAGAATAGAGCTTGTCAGATCCGTTATCTACGGAATGGTGGCTTTTTGGATGCAGGTATTTCACGTACCTGTTAGCATTCTGAGAGCTATCACGGCAGCATGTAGGCGTTTCATTTTGGGAAACTCTAAAGCATGGGCTTGGGAAGATCTTTGCAAGCCGAAGTCTGAGGGAGGGGTGGGGATTCGATTACTTGAGGAACTTAACTTAGCTGCTGGCGTGAGGCTTACCTGGCGTTTCTTAACCATGGAGAGTCTTTGGGCAAGGCAGCTTCATGCTAAATATGATGGGAAGCTTCATTTTTTTGCGGCTAGTAGCAGTCCCCAGCAGTCGGGCTCTTGGAAACGGCTTCTGAAATGCCGTAGCTTGTCGCAACAGCTGATCATCCGAACTGTTTGTGATGGACGTTCAACGCTGTTTTGGGTCGATCACTGGCTTGCGGGTGGCCCTCTCAAGCATCAGTTCCCTGTTCCGGCGGGTGTTGAACGCCGCACAGTCTCGGACTATTGGGGGCCTGCGGGGTGGAGCGAGGACCCTTCCATTGACCCCGTGCGAGGATTGCTGCGCAACATCAAACTCCGGCCTGGCTTGGACAGTTGGAAATGGATACCCAGGGACAAGTTCAGCTTCTCTCAAGCTTGGGACGGTGTTCGCAGTAGAGGCCAGGCTTTCCCCCTTCATAAGCTAGTCTGGTACCCAAACCATATTCCGAAGATGTCGCTCACTCTTTTGCGAGCGCTGAGGGGAAAGCTGTTAACCAAAGACAAACTCAGCAGTTGGGGTCTCCAAACACCTTCAAGCTGCGTTTTGTGCGAGGAAAATAAAGAGGAAACTATCGCCCATCTATTCTTTGATTGTAATTACTCGGGTTATCTTTTATGCAGGGCTATGTTGAAGTTGAATTTGGGAGTCCCAAGCTCCCAGGCTCTCCCAGTGGTTGGGGATTTAATTCTTGCTAAATTTGGGGCGAAGGGTTGCTTGAGTACGTTGGCCAGAACCTGCCTGGCTGCCTTAGTTTGGCACATTTGGCGGGAGAGGAATAGAAGAATATTTGATAATGACAGGAGATGCAAGACTGCACTTTTTGAAGAAATAGCTGCAGATATCAGAGTCGCCCTTCATAGTCAGGAGCCGGCCACACATGATGAAATTGCTTGCTATGAGATGTGGGATTTCAGAGATAATGGCTAACTTTACAGTCTATCTCTCTTTGTATTTCTTGATGTCCTTGTGCAGTTGGGGGTTCTCGGAGTTGAGAGTGACGGCGCCTGTGCCCAATCCTCTCTCTCGTGACTATCCTCAACCTATCAAAGACATTTGTATTTTGTACACTTCTTTATGAAACTCACATGCTAACTTTTCAAAAAAAAAATATATATATATATAGAAGGGTAAGTAAGAGATTATATTGATAATGTAAAGAAATTACAAAGTGGGGGTCCATAGAGTGCCGGTCTTGATAGAGAGAGGATAGGACACAAGCGTCGTCACTCTCAACTATCAATTCCAACAACTATGGACCAACCACAAACTCTAAAGCAATACATCAAATATTAGTAGTTATACAAACACACACACCCACACAATCCAATGCGGCAGGCAGTATCAGCCATTGTCCAAAACATCCCAGTTCTCAAGTACTTTCGATGATTCAAACCCTGCAAAATCTTCATCTCGTAGCGCAATCTTCACATCAGCTGAAATTTCCTCAAAAATCACTGTTTTCGGCTTCACAACATTTTCAAAAATTCTTTTGCTGCATTCTCTCAAGAGGTGCCAAACACATGCAGCTAAGACTGTTTTTGCCAACCTGTCTAGTGAATTTTTGCTGCCAAACTTTGTCAAAAATAAAGTGCCAACCTCCTGTAGTGTTAACATAGCCGGTCTAGTGCAACCGAGCTTAAGAAGAGCTCTACTTACAATGTAATTTGAGAACAGACATGCAATAAAACATGGTCAAGTGATTTCGAGCTCCCCTCGGCACACAGAAAAAAATTGGTTGATGCTTGTATGCCCCCAATGCTCCAGTTTTTCTTTTGTCAGAAGCTTTCCCTTAAACGCGCGGAGAAGCATTAGTGAAAACTTTGGAATGCAGCCGCCGTACCAAATTAATCTGTAGAACACAAATGGCAATGATTTTGTTCGGACATTATCCCAAATGTCCCTGAATTTCACTGCTGGCCCCAGCTTCCAATCCCATTTATCTGCACTTTCAGTCAAGGTCACACAATGAAGAATTGGTTTAATTTCATGGATCTCCGCATCGTCCCTCCATGTATCTCCTCCCCAGTAATCCCGCACTCGCTTTCTACTATCACCCTCAGGAATATCAAATAGATGTTTGAGAGGTCCACACGGAAGCTAATTATCGTGCCAAAAGAGTGTGTCATTTCTATCTCCCACTTTCCGGACTATAAGCTTCTGCGAAAAGGTCCGAGATTTAAGCAGAAACTTCCAAGTCCCAGATTGGACAGCTGATTCCTTTGCATCATAGAACTCATTTATGTCTTTGTATTTGCTGCGCATGTAATCCGCCAATAAACTTCTAGACCTCAGCATTCTCCAAGTAAGCTTGACAGCCGATGTCAGGTTCAGATCAGAAAGAAGCCTCAAAACCAACTCCGCCTTCTTTCTTTGGCTTGCAAGCATCACGCCAAGCCCAGATTTTACTCCTCCCCCATATGAAGTTTCGGCACATAGATGTCAATGTACGCAGTACAGTAGATGGGATTCTGTAAACTTGTGACCAAAAGCTAATCATACCATAAATCACAGTTATAACCAGCTCGATGCGTCCCGAGATGGAAAGTGACTTTGAGGTCCATCCACTCATTCGCTTCCTGCATTTATCAATGAGGCAGCTATACATGCAAGTTTTGGGGGTATTTTGAAGACAATGGGAGGCCCAGATAAGTAGTGAAGATGTTAGAGTGTTTGGCTCCCAGGTGATCAGCAAGTGCCCCAGGGTTATTAGTTCCTTTACTAAACATAGCAAGGCTCTTCTCCCAATTAACATCAAGTCCCGTGAAATTTTTAAATTCCTCCAGCAACTGTTTGAGGCCCTGAAGAGATTTGAAATTGGCTCGGCAGAATACAAGTAGATCATCAGCAAACAGGAGGTACGAAACAGATCCTGACCTTCTCATAGGATGAATGGTACTTTTTGTAATGGCCTTCTCAATAAGGAGAGTAAAAGCTTCCATAACTTGACAAACAAATAGGGAGACAGTGGGTCACCCTGCCTGAGGCCTCTATTGCCTTCAAAGTAGCCGGCCGGTGAACCATTGATCATAACCGAGTAAGAAGGTGTAGAAATGCACTCTTTAATCAAGTTAATGAAAGAGGACCCAAACCCCATTTGATGCAAAATATAATAAATAAACTCTCTGTTTACGCTGTCAAATGCTTTTCTAAGGTCCAATTTCAGACAAGCCCTGGAGCCCATAGGGTTGCTGAAATCTCTGATCTGTTCATGGGCTAACAAGGTGCTATCAGAGAGTAACTGACCTTGTAGGAAAGCAGCCTGATTGGGAGATACCAAGTGATGAATTATTCTTTTCAGCCTGCTGCAGATGATTTTACTGATAATTTTGTAGATAACATTACAGCAGGGGCAATCGGTCTATAGTCACCCAGATTGGAAGCATTAGATCCTTTAGGTACCAAAGTAAGGAAGGTATGGTTGAATTGACGGAGAATCCTTCCTGTCCTGAAGAAAGTTGTACAACATCAATCACATCCGCAACAATAAGATTCCAGTTAAATTGGTAAAAGAAACCAATGAATCCATCAGGCCCAGGAGCCTTGTTCGCATTTATTTGGAAAGCAGCCTCCTTGATCTCCTCTGCCGAAACCATTCTTTCCAGCCATATGGCAGCTTCATGTTTTAATTTCTTTTTGGGAACAAGCCTAGGGAAAACTGACCAATAATGTGTTTGATTGTATAGATCTTCATAAAATTTTACAGCATCTGATTTGAGCTCCTCATACGAAATACTTTGTTGCACATTCACATCCACCAAATGCATAATATTATTGTGGCCTTGTCTCGCCCTCATAGCATTGTAGATGAACCTGGTATTCTTATCCCCTAAATTTAGCCAGTCTTGCCTGCTTTTTTGCCTGTACATTTCTTCCTCGAAACCCAAGAGGTCAGCCATCTCATTTGATAATTTGGATTCTCTCATTTGCAGGTTATAGTCATAATGTATTGCCATTTCTTTCTTGACCTCTTCAAGCTGGTCACGACACTTAAAGATAGAATTGTTAGCATGGTGCAACCTGGCCCAGGTGCGCAAATCTAACTTCAGCTGACTGAGCTTCTTCGCCAGACAGTACATATGAGATCCTCTTATACTTTGGTGCCAGGAAGTATGAAGGATTTCTTGATAACCAGGCAAGCTGACTGGCGCCCCGTTTACGGTTTGGGCGCGGTGTCGTTTTACCGCAAGTGCACGGTTAGTGTAGGGTGTGGGTTTATCGAACTCAGGGAGGTGGATGGCTTGAATGGCTACTAGCCTCGCATAGGTTGTGTGCTAGCTACACGGATGATATGGGTGAATTGTAGAAATAAAAGAAAGAAATGAAAATGACACAAAATGAATCCCCGCTAACACGGGCTAGAGCACTCATGACACTTGGCATTTGACTTGACCCAGGGTGAGACATTGCCCCAAAAGGTGGTACCTAGCGTCCATGGCCCGATATTCCGGTCGGTGCCAATCACGCTAGGCCTACCCGGTTCCGGACGGTGGGCATTCCCATGTCCATTAACACCTTCCGAAACCGGGAGCATTGAGGCCACAATGATAACTCTCAACACTTCGTCCAAACCGTTCCCACGCGTGAGGACTCGATGTCTACACTATAGGCGTGAGCTGTGGCTAGGGAGTCAACCGCCAAATTTATTCCCCCTTGGCCCGACGGTCAGAGGCGGTCTTTCTCCCGCCAATGACAATGAAACACCCCCGCGTAACCCTAATGGCCAAATAGGTCAAATGTGATTTCTAGCAATACATCGAAGCGGATCTTGACTGGACAAGCACCGGACCCCAACCCCCAACACAACTAGTGTGTCGTCGTACGAATTGGACCCAGATTGCTAGAAATCCCCATTGACGCATTTCATCGAACACATGCCATGCAACCAAGTCAAATGAAACAACCCAAGCATCAATCCTACCCTAACCCGTATTAGGGTTCATCAACACTACTCCATGGTGAGAAACATAAAGACAAGCAAAACAAATAACATACAAACATTCACCATTGAGCAAAATGAAAACAACACAATACAATAGAAAATGAGAGAAGAAAAATACTTATCTTGATTCGAATCCAACAATCCGGTACAAGATTTATTGAGCAAAGACCTAATCTAATCTACCCTAAGCCTCCCAACAAAGGGGCTGAAAAAGCCCTAAAAACTAGAGAAGAATTCCCCAAAGTCGTGCTCCAACTTCCCTTTTATAAGCCCACTCAAAACCCAAACGGTTCGGGTCCAAAACTGTCAAAACAGGCCCACCCGATTGGGTGGAAGTTCACCCGATCAGGTGGACAGAAACAGAGACTCAAAACGGCAGAAATTGATCTCACCCGGTCGGGTGGAAACTCACCTGATCGGGTGAAATGAAATTCTAGACTGCTTCCAATTTCAGCACATAGCTGCGCTCAGAAAATTCCAGAAAAATTTAGAAAAATCGGATTTGAGCATGCGACCTATCGTTGGAAACCTAACGACATTGCCGATGCTAGAAAAATAAGAGATCACCCAAAATGCTTCTGGAATGATAGCAGATCTTCAATGAATGAGTAGCGGTGCGCGAAAGGGGACGAAAAGGCCACCCGATCGGTTGAAATATCAACCGATCGGGTGAGCAGCTTGTTGCTTCGGCCGTCGCCTTCGGGAGCATCAACCGGGCGCAAAGGAGAGCCGGTGGCGTGATCGGGTCGTCCTTCGGAGGAATCGGCTACAGATGAACCGATCGGGTGAAGGTCACCTGATCGGTTGGAATTCAGCTCTATTTTCTCGAGAACTCTGTTGGGATGAACCGGTCGGCGAACCGTTCGGTTGACTTTGCTCCTCGCTCTAGCTTCAGTCCGGGTCGGACACGCATGCATCACCCGATCGGTTGGCTGTGTCCAACCGATCGGGTGGGGGCTGAAAAGTGGCAATCTTGGTCGTTTGACCCCCTGGATCACGCGTGACCCCTCCCGTTGCTCCGGGGACTCATGATATCGTCGTTTTATGTCCCAAATGCTAGAAATTCCCGCAAAATAACAAAAACATGGAAAAGTGAAAGAAAACGAGAAAACACGAGAAAACGAATACAAGACGGCGGTAAATAATGGAAAAACACGGGAGAAAACGTGCGCAAATATATGAAAAATAAACGCACGTCAAAATCCCCCAAGCTGAACTCTTCCTCGTCCTCGAGAAAGACGAGTGAGAGTAGGAGCTCTGAGAGAGAAAATAGAGAGAAAGAGAGAAAAAGAAAACTCTATATCCTAGTTCGCCCGTTAGGGCCAACAAAATCAAAAACGACACACCAAGCAAGCAAACACCAAATCACATCACTAAACTAAGGAATACGAGTCCAGACAAATGCTGTGGGCCCACGCGGTGAAGCGCGAGTGAGTGTGGTCGTGTGTTAGCAGACGGTGTCACTATCTACATTGTACAATAAAGCTCGATATACACAAATCCAAGAAATGACCCAAATATCGATTCGATTCGAATTAAGCGGTGAATATATAGCTCAAGCATCCATGAGAATAGAGCGAGAATCGAAACATATCATGCGTCAAGGACTCCACAACTAGGGTTAAGGAAATCACCACACTATAGCCTAGATAATCGCTAGAAGGTCCCTATGCCAAGTGTTTTCGAAAACGATGGGGGTTGAGATGATGTGGAGTAGAACACTCGGTGCAAATTCTCGCCTTCCCTTTATTCTCGGTAGATAGGAAAAATATTCACATTGGAAATTTTTGGGTTTTGGGCATTTGTATTTTTTTTGGATTTTTGGATATACATATTTTTTTTCTTCTTTTTTTCTTTCCTTTTTCTGGGTTTTTCTTTTCTCTCCTTTTTGGATTTTTGGATATTGGGATATATACACGTGTACTCTCCCAAGTGGGAGAACGGTACACGACGAGGGGATTTGCACCAAGTAAAATAAAAAAGAAATCGGAATCTAAACACTTGGGCAAAGGAAACTATTCTCGCTAATTAGAGCATGGGCTAAATGGGTTATCCTAGTCCTTAATTGTGAAATCCCGACACAAGCGAAATGAAGTACACGATATATATATATAGCATGCAGAAGCAGACAGGGGAAATAAATACCGCATATTCAAATCGAAGCATGATAATCTAGGGGTCATTCCTGGACAGGTATATAAAGTAAAATCACAAAGTAGAAGCACACCAACAGCTAGGCACGACGCACGACTCACAAAAAGCTAAGTGGACCCACGATGCACGAAATGCAAGAGGACTCGATATCCTAGGGTTAGTGAATGTGATTATCGAAGCCGTGCAAGGTGTGCGTGTGATTTTCGTGGCAATATTCATCATAGGGTTCATCTCTAGGAGAAAGAGATAAAAAGAAGAAAAGAAAAAGAAAAAGAAAAACACGGAGAAAAACGACTCAAATAATGAAGAAAAAGAAACAAATGACGCATGAAGTGCGACTCCCCCAAGCTGAAACTTGCATTGTCCTCAATGCAATAGTAGTGAATACGGGAGGTCAATGAAAATATAGAGGAGTTACGCACCGACACAAAAAATGAAAACCACGAAAAATACACGAACGAAACATGAAAATAAAGAAAAAGAAACATACAGAATAAAAGATATAAAACGCAACGAAGGACTCAAAGACACAAACACACGACAACGACACATGAAAACATGCACACAAAAGTCGATTTCCCCAAAGCTGAACATGAAAATGCTAGCAAAATAATATGATCAATGGGGATGTAGAGATATGCTAGGGGAAAATCGGAAAAGAAAGAAATCAGAATGCAGGAGAGACAGTCTGCTCGTTCTCCTCGGAAGAGGATGTGGGGTGAAATGATAGAAGGGCACGACATGATGGGTTATTATGATGAAAAAGCAAATCCTAGATACGCTCCCCTCACTAATGAGAGGAGACGAGATTATTCAAATCTAAACTAGAAAGCAGTAAATTTTTACACTACTGTATTTAGATACACCTGAGCATATGCGGATCCAAGATCTGAAGTGGGGCAGGTAGCTGCTCTAACTGCTCCTTCTGTGGCTCCGCCAGAATCGCTGTGCCACGTGTGCCAATGGACCCAAGCAATGCACCTCCAAGCATCCTTAGTAGGTAACCACCTGTGACCTGCAAAGGATGAGGTGCATTAGTCCATGGCAAGAAATTATTTCCCAAAATAAATGTATCCCAGAGATAATCGTCAACATAAGATGGAAAAATAATAAAAGGGTGACGAATACTCCCTGAGAATGGGTCGCTATCCTCTGTACTAGCGACGACCAAATCCTCGCTCTCCATGCGAAGTGGCTCTCCAGGTGGTGACACACCGCAGCATACCTCAAGGGAAATAGATCCTGTGTCCTGCGAGAGATATGGTGTGTCAAATATATATGAGTCTAAATAAATAGGAAGTGAAAAGCGAGACTTAAATGTGGAGTGAGAGTGAGTATGAAAATCTCCCTAAATAGGGGCAATATGCTCAAGTAGATGCTCAGCCGCAGAAGAAGTGGAGCGTGAAGGTAGAGGTAGGTGTGGCTCGGGCTCCATGAAGTGGACGATCGTATCCAAGCCCTCAAGCACATCCTCCTCGACGATATGCTCATACTCCACCATCTGCCCGATGTCCTGAATGACATCCTCGTGGTTGACCACGGACCAAGGAAGAAGCTACGACAGAGATGGCTGTTGAGGTGGATGTAGAGCGGACCCCTCGTATGTGGTCGTGGTGTCCTCGTCCTCACGCACATCCTCCTCGCCGGTATGCATAATCTCTGTAAACTCCTCAGTGCTCTCATAGGACTCATATGGGGTATCCAAATCAGGACAAGAAGTCTCTCCTACAGATCCTATAGAAATCACCCCATCCTCACTATCATCATCAAAAAATGATTCGTCATCCAAGTGGTAGTGATGGAAAAATGGGGTATCGGCTTGAGATGTGTCTATGGTGGACGATGGCATGGTGGTCTCAACCATGAAAGTGGGTATATCCTCTTCTTCATCCCCTCTCCTCGGTGTCGGCTCGGTGATTGGTACCATCAAGTTTTGTAATATTTGGCCTGTGTTAAACATGGCACTTTCAAGGAGAGACACGAGGCTTGATTCTTCTTGTGTTTGTGGAGGGGTATAAGGTTGAGGAAATGGATGGGAGGTGTTTGTGCTAAGGTCGTGGGAAAATTTTTGGCCCTGGAGTGGGGGGAGGCTCTCGAGCGTAAATGGGCAATCATAATACACATGCCCCGCCATCCCACAAGTCTCACAAACCACAACCGAATAAGGATCGTTTCCTCCCATCTGAGCATCGAAATTTGATCTCCACATGGTTACACCAAAGATACCTGGACAACAAAAATAAGAAAACTAGAGAGGAGCGTCAATAGTACAAGAAAATAACAAAAAGATAATATAATGTTGGGGGAAAATTTTCTTGGTTATTGAATTTTTTTTAAAAAAAATAAAAAAAATAAAAAAAGAAAAAGAAATTTTTTGTGTTTTTATGCGTAGTCTAACGAACCCAAGCTAAGCTAAAATCAAACCGAATGCCTCCCCGGCAACGGTGCCAAAAACTTGACCGGCGCCCCGTTTACGGTTTGGACGCGGTGTCATTTTACCGCAAGTGCACGGTTAGTGTAGGGTGCGGGTTTATCGAACTCAGGGAGGTGGATGGCTTGAATGGCTACTAGCCTCGCCTAGGTTGTGTGCTAGATACGCGGATGATATGGGTGAAGTGTAGAAATAAAAGAAAGAAATGAAAATGACACAAAATGAATCCCCGCTAACACGGGCTAGAGCACTCAAGACACTTGGCATTTGACTTGACCCAGGGTGAGACATTGCCCGCAAAAAGTGGTACCTAGCGTCCATGGCCCGATATTCCGGTCGGTACCAAGCACGCTAGGCCTACCCGGTTCCGAACGGTGGGCATTCCCATGTCCATTAATACCTTCCGCAACCGGGAGCATTAAGGCCACACTGATAACTCCCAACACTTCGTCCAAGCCGTTCCCACGCGTGAGGATACGATGTCTACACTAGGGGCGTGAGCTGTGGCTAGGGAGTCAACCGCCAAGTTTATTCCCCCTTGGCCCGACGGTCAGAGGCGGTCTTTCTCCCACCAATGACAATGAAACACCCCCGCGTAACCCTAATGGCCAAATAGGTCAAATGTGATTTCTAGCAATACATCGAAGCAATCTTGACTGGACAAGCACCAGACCCCAACCCCCAACACAACTAGTGTGTCGTCGTACGAATTGGACCCAGATTGCTAGAAATCTCCATTGACGCATTTCATCGAACACATGCCATGCAACCAAGTCAAATGAAACAACCCAAGCATCAATCCTACCCTAACCCGTATTAGGGTTCATCAACACTACTCCATGGTGAGAAACATAAAGACAAGCAAAACAAATAACATACAAACATTCACCATTGAGCAAAATGAAAACAACACAATACAATAGAAAATGAGAGAAGAAAAATACTTATCTTGATTCGAATCCAACAATCCGGTACATGATTTATTGAGCAAAGACCTAATCTAATCTACCCTAAGCCTCCCAACAAAGGGGCTGAAAAATCCCTAAAAAACTAGAGAAGAATTCTCCAAAGTCGTGCTCCAACTTCCCTTTTATAAGCCCCCTCAAAACCCAACCGGTTCGGGTCCAAAACTGTCAAAACAAGCCCACCCGATCGGGTGGAAGTTCACCCGATCTGGTGGACAGAAACAGAGACTCAAAACGGCAGAAATTGATCTCACCCGGTCGGGTGGAAACTCACCCGATCGGGTGAAATGAAATTCCAGACTGTTGCCAATTTCAGCACATAGCTGCGCTCAGAAAATTCCAGAAAAATTTAGAAAAATCGGATTTGGGCATGCGACCTATCGTTGGAAATCTAACGACGATGCCGATGCTAGAAAAATAAGAGATCTCTCAAAATCCTTCTGGAATGATAGCAGATCTTCAATGAATGAACAGCGGTGCGCGAAAGGAGAGCTGGTGGCGTGACCGGGTCGTCCTTCGGAGGAATCGGCTACAGATTAACCGATCGGGTGAAGGTCACCCGATCGGTTGGAATTCAGCTCCATTTTCCCGAGAACTCTGTTTGGATGAACCGGTCGGTGAACCGGTCGGTTGACTTTGCTCCTCGCTCTAGCTTCAGTCCGGGTCGGACACGCGTGCATCACCCGATCGGTTGGATGTGTCCAACCGATCGGGTGGGGGCTGAAAAGTGGCAATCTTGGTCGTTTGATCCCCTGGATCACGCGTGACCCCTCCCGTTGCTCCGGGGACTCATGATATCGTCGTTTTATGTCCCAAATGCTAGAAATTCCTGCAAAATAACAAAAACACGAAAAAGTGAAAGAAAACAAGAAAACACGAGAAAACGAATACAAGACGGCGGTAAATAATGGAAAAACACGGGAGAAAACGTGCGCAAATATATGAAAAATAAACGCACGTCACAAGCGTACCCAAGGATTGAAAAACTTAAAAGGTTTAGGGTCAGATTGTACCTATGTATGGAGATTCAGCAACATTGGAGAATGATCACTGGTTTGAGGGTCTAAGTATGTAACAAAGGAATCCGGGAGTTTATCTACCCAAGCATCGTTGCAAAGAACCCGATCCAATTGAGCAACTATGCGCCCCTTGCTAACCCGAGAATTCCTCCAGCTAAAACGATCACCAACACACTTGAGTTCTTGCAAGCAGCATTTAGACATACACATGTTGAAATCCCATAACAAGCTCGCATCCAGTTTACGCCCTCCTAGTTTGTCTTTGGCATACAGTACACAATTGAAATCCTCGCCAACCAACCATGGTTCATTAATAATTCTCAGGGCATCCTCTTCAAGCCTTTCCCATAATTCCTTCCTTTCCAACATGGAATTGCAGCCATATACTCCGGTAAAAGCAAATCCAAAGCCCCCCACATTGGAAACTCGGACAGTTACATGTTGCTTAGAGGAAGATTGAATAGTTACACTCCAAACCAACGGGTCAAATCCCATCAGAATGCGGCCACCCTTATGAAGAGAGAAGTTGTCAGTGATGGTCCAGCTCTTATGAAAGAAAGACCTACTGTTAATCATACCTGACTTTAGTTTTGTTTCTAAAAGAACTATAGCATAGGGTTTATACTTCTTAATCCTGTCCCTGAGATCTCTCCTATGCACAGAGTTGTTGAGTCCCCTTACATTCCAAATCAGAATAGTCATAGTTAACTTGATGTTGAATGTCGCACCTGACTACCCTCCTTCAGGTGTACGCTTTTCCTTGTCGCTAATCCTACCGACAAGCTTGGAACCCCTTGCTTCTTATGTCTTACTGCTACAGATTCCTCCAGTAGGGTGGGTCGCTCAACATTCCAATCAGGGTTCACATAGGTTGGCTCTACCGGCAGTTCCACAATAGCACCTTCCGTGTTGGCTGATTTGATTTCAGAGTCACCAGATACTGATGAAGCTGCATGTTCATATTGTTGCTGTACTTCATGGATCGGGCTTTCAGGAAGTGATACTCCTATATTAGCTGACTGGCTCCCAGCTTCAGCTATTTCAATTCCCATGTTTGATAAAGCCACATCTGGAAGCTAATATATATATCTACATATATATACTAGTTATAACCCGTGCCCGCGGGCACGGTTCATTTAAGATTTTTCCCCGCAAAATCTTTGTTCCCCCAAAAATTATTTCTACAGCCAAAATTGTGCGGAACAACAAATTAGCATAAAAATATGTAGCGACACTGACGCCTTCGGTGTGGAACAATAAAATCGGCGCATGCGCCTTTGACACGGAACAACACATGTTCACAACCCAACTGTTATCAGATCCGAGCATTCGTTAGCGGTGCAACATATGTGTGGCCCGTTCGATGGACCTGATGAATCCAAACAGCTAGCATGATCATAGCCAACACTGCACCCAATGCAATAGCCACCCAACCCGATCCGATACAGTCCATGTTTAATCTTTCTTCTCGCACCCAATGCAATAGCCACGTGGGAATTTGATGTGATAATGAATTGATCTTTCTTCTCGTAAAAATGGAGTCCATTTTTCTTGATCAAGTACCTTATATATTCTATATTGTGTATTATTACCATTTTTCATATAATATTTTGTAACATAGAATGCATCAATAACAAAATTCAACTACCAACTGAGCACAATTTGGGCGGTGTGGCAATTTCTTCACATTAGACATATATCATTGAACCTGCCCAATATAGTGTGTATCCAATTACCTGACAAAAAGCATTTAGAAGTTCAATTGAGTTCAACGTCAAAAATACACCCGGTGATCTGTAAACTGACTTAGGTTTACAGCGGACTTTACAGTAGACATTAAAACTTCCAAATATTTGATCCAAGATTTTTGTCTGCAAAATGCTTCCCTAGTTTTCTGTACTTCTTCTAGCTCTTCTAAGTTGTGTTTAGTGCAGAAGATGAAACCATTTGAGTTCCTTTTAATAGATGAAGCTGCACAGTTGAAAGAGTGCGAGTCACTAATTCCTCTAACGCTTCCTGGTGTATGACATGCTGTTTTTATTGGAGATGAATGACAATTGCCGGCAATGGTCCAGAGCAAGGTTTGCTAACATCCGATCTTCTGTCCCTTATTCAATAAGGTTTACATTTTTATTTATAAGACCTATTTATCTCTCAGCTTTCAGAGAATGCATTGTTTGGCACATGTCTTTTTGAAAGGCTGAGTTCATTGGGTCAAAAGAAACACCTTCTAAATATTCAATATCGAATGCATCCTTCGATAAGTATGTTTCCCAATTCCAATTTTTATGACAATCAGATCGCAGATGCGCCAAATGTTCTTCAAAAGAAACATGAAAAGCAGTATCTTCCAGGTCGCATGTATGGCCCGTATTCATTTATAAATGTTGAATTCGGAAAGGAAATTTCTGATGACATTGGACATACTCGGAAAAATATGGCTGAAGTGGATGTCATATTGCAAACAGTGAGAAGCCTATTTAACAGTACGCTACTTTATCATGTAATATATTTGCATAAGTAAGATGCTTTGAATAACTTGTAACTTGTAACTTGTAACATGCTATTCAGCGAGTCATCAAAGCTGCAAATTCATTCTTATATATCATTCATGAAGCAAATCCTCAACATATGAACTTGTAACGTAATGAACTTGAACTCAATTGAAAGATAAAACTGGTAGGCTGATATTAGCTCAACCCAATGATTCCTCTTTACTATCAAAGTTCTATAGGATTTCCGTGTATATCATTACTGCTATCCACTCTTTCATAAAATAGAATGTAGGGATCCAGCTTAAGGACATCGGCCAACTGAACTTCCTCCACCCGATCATCATTAGCCATAAACCAGACTTTAATGCCCTCGCCCTTGTTTCGTCTTTCAAATGCACTGTAATGACCCGTCTCGAGGGAGTTTCCCAAGTGCAGCACCATGCCTATGAGAAGATACAAATGATTCTCATTCTGTTTCTCCAACGAACTGCAATCAAATTGGAAAATAGACAGATCAGGGATGATATACAAAGATAACACCTTACACTTGCACAAAAAGCTGAAATTTAGAATAAAATGCAAAATTTCTAACCTTGATACAAACCTCGAGTTTCAAAATAGAAAAGAACAGTTCACGAATAAGAACAATGAAGAGAAACCACATGCAAATAATTTGTAGTATGAATTATGTCTACCAAGTTGGCATAGTATTAAGCTTCAGCTCATAGGCCTTAAAATATGAGGTCACAGTTAAAAATTAAATTTAGAATAACATTTGTAAAAAAAATAGACTCACATGAAATAACATTAGTATTAAGCTTCAGCTCATAGGCTATGGTACCTCTCTTGCCTGTTGACTGCTAATGTCTATGAGAAAATGATGCACCTACTGTTGATTCCTACATGATAGCTATGACATGGTGAAAATCAGTAAAAATACTGAATTTGCTACGTCATTAGATTATTGTGTTTGTTGCTTTCACTTCATTCTGTTAGCTTCTCAATTTGGAATGCAATCTGTTACCATGTTTTACGCTTTTTTTCGGGTCAAATAACTCTCAACTTAGAATTTAGATACTAAATCTTAGTTAGGATTAATCAACTAATTTTAATGCATTTCAATGAGGACAACAGTTTAAGTTAGAATTTTGTAATAATCAAGAGGCTTGTTTTGTGCCTAAATTGTGTAAACAAAACCTTAATAAAGAAATACGGGTGTCACATTTGTGCCTAAAATGTGTAAACAAAATCTTAATAAAGAAATACATGTGTCACATTTGCGCCTAAAATGTGTAAACAAAATCTTAATAAAGAAATACAGGTGTCACATTTGTGTTAGCTCTAACTGTATGTTTAAGGAAAAATTATTACGCACACGCTCTATATTTTGTGCAAATATTTGTGTTAGCTCTTACTCTATGATTAAGGACTAAATATCAGAAGTATCAAGGCAATAAAAGTAATTAAACAGAGGCAATAACTGAAGGGAGTCCACTCTATCATAGTGAATGAAGAGAAGACAGAGGCAATAACTGAAGTGATATCCCTATTTTCTCCATAACAAAATCTAATATCATAGTATATGAAGAGAAGACATAGGCAATTTCAAGTTCACATATGTAGTTATCATAAGATGGAAGGCCAAGTAATAACTGAAGACAGAGGCAATTTTGTTACTGCACATACAAACGCCTTTCAAAATGCAGGAACTCCAATTAATTTTTCAAAGCTAAGAGCATTTAAATAAGTGTTTCCAAATCTCCATGAAGCTCATATCATAAACGGCAAATCTCCATGAAAGATATGCATATCAGTTTCATGCAAATAGTTCAGTAACACATGGATCATTCCTGAAGGGAGTCCACTCTATCTGAAAGTGATGGGTTTAATAAGGCCATTAACTTTTGTGACCTGGATCATTCCTGTGATAATAAACATGGACATAGCATGTTGATGGCTTGAAGAGAAATCGGCCTTTATTAAACCCATCACATGGACACAACAAAATTGAAACTAAATGGCCAGGTCACAAAATTGAAATGAAATGTACAACATGAAGCTCATTTGCGTGAAACTAAATGGCCAGGTCACAAAAGTTAATGGCCTTATTAAACAATCTTCATGACCAACTGAAGATGTGTTAAACATGTGTTACTGAACCCATTAATTTCAGATGGCCATGTCACAAAATGGCTAGGTCACAAAATTGGATCAAATTAAATTTTACTGAAAGTGATGTGTTACTGAACTTTTTGTTTCATCAAAGCAAAGAAACAACATTTGAGGTTGGGAACAAAAAAGTGTACCAACAGACCAACAGCAAGACCAACAGACTAAATATCAGAAGCAAAGCAAAGCAACAACAGCAAGACCAACAGACCAACAGCAAAAATTGATGGCTGAGAACAAAAAAGTGTACCTTTTGGAGAACTTGGAGATGAGGATGGATGAGAAATTGGTCCAATGGAGAAAAATGGGACGGATAAATTGATTGGAGATAATTGCTTGGAGAAAACGAAGATCAAATGGAAGCTCTTGAGGTTGGCGGATGTTACCTGCGATGGGGATGCTCTTGAGGTTGGCGGATGCTATGGATGATGGCGAAATTGATGGGGAGAAGAAGCAGAACCAATTTAGGTTTTTTTGTGAAGAAGGCGAGGCGCCATGCGGGGAAGCCGAGGCGTTGGTGAGGCGATTCGTGTGGGGGAAGCCGAGGCGTTGGGTCTTCTGTGTGTTTTAGGATGCCTCTTCTGTGAGGCGATTCGTGTGGGGGAAGCCAAGGCGTTGGGTCTTCTGTGTGTTTTTAGGATGCCTTTTCTCTTTAAGTAACATTTGGGTCTTCTGTTCGTTAATTGGCATTTGCGGTCTGACAGTTCTGTGCGTTCTGTGCACCCTTTTTGAGATTTATTTATGCCTCTTCTGTGCGTTAATTGGCATTTGCGTTAATGATGCCTCGTATGTTATGTACACGTGATTCACTTTGTGGGTGCGGTTTGCAATGATTCCACTCTCACAACGTCTTACAACAACGCATCTCAACCGTTGATTTAGCAAGATCAAATCTCAGCCGTCTTTTATCTTGTCATAGTCAGCCCTAGGATTCAAAAATCGCTGTCAAATGTATAATAGATATATATACATATATATATATATATATATGCTAATATTCCAACTGTGTTGTAAAGCTAATATTCTCCATATATATATATATATTTTTTTTTGGAAAGTTAGAAAATCTTTATTGATAGACAGAAATATACAACAATATAGTACGTAGATATGAAGATTCAATAAAAAGAGGAGAGGGCACAAGCGCCGTCACTCTTTATTAAAGAATCTACAGTCTACGCCAACTATACACAGCCCATAAAACACATAAACAAGGCCTAGCCCAAATCACGTATCTCCCAATTTGAGAAGACAGCTTCCTCCTCAGCGGACGCGGGATCCTGGCCCATCATAGCAATTCTGATATCCGCCGAAATTACCTCAAAAATCTCCATTTTACCCCTGACTTTACCTTCGAAAATTCTACTGTTCCTCTCATGCCAAATGTGCCAGACCATCGAAGAGAGAGCAGTTTTGGCTAATCTGCACAGAGCACTTTTACCCCCGAAATTCAACAAGCAAAATTCTCCTATATCAGCCAGGGAAGTACCAATATGGCGAGTGACATTTAACTTTAGCAGTGTTCGTTTAAGAATGTAACTAGTGTAGGGACAGGCGAAGAATAAATGGCTTAAATCCTCCATAATATCCTCACCACAAAGAGCACAGTTAAGCGGTGAATTCAAACCCCATCTACTTATAATATCCCTTGTCAGAAGCTTACCCCTGAAAGCTCGCAGCAGAGTGAGAGCCCACTTCGGAATATGCCCCTGAAACCATACCAACTTATGGAATCGGAACGGCTCCCCCCTCAATCTGACCCCTTCCCAGGCCTCCTTAAACTTGAAATCACCAGCATCAGCCTGTAAAGCCTGTGGGAAGATACGGCAAGTGGGGCTCCCTGTAGAAGGCCTTCGGCCAGAGGAGATTGCCGGCTGACGCAAGCAACCAGTGGAGGCAATTACAGCCTGTGAATTCATCCAGCTCATGGATCCCTGCCCATGTGAACAGCACGTGGAGCCATGCCTACCTGTAATACTCGTTGGACAATGCAAGGGGGGGTTCATATTACCAGCAGTCGAATAGGATTGAAATCCATTTGCAGAATGGGCCACCCAGCGCCAGGTATCAGAGCCTTGCACAAGGACCACTTTAGCTAGGTGATGCCGGATATTTCCAATAGCAGGATCATTCAACCAAGTGTCTTGTACCCAGTAATCTCTAACACTTTTCATAGTGGAATTAGGAGGAACTGCCGCCAGGTTTCTCAAGGGTCCACAGTCAAGCCAGGAGTCGTGCCAGAAAAGGGTAGAGCGTCCGTCTTTCACAACCCGCCTGATGAGCTTACTGGATGCCTCCCTACAATTCAGCATATGTTTCCAGGTGCCAGAATGTGTCAATAACCCCTTTGCCGCATAGAACCCATCCGCCCCTCCATATTTGACTCTCATTTGCT
Source organism: Scilla litardierei (assembly GCA_030789695.1). NCBI lineage: Eukaryota > Viridiplantae > Streptophyta > Magnoliopsida > Asparagales > Asparagaceae > Scilla > Scilla litardierei. The sequence goes on from CM061141.1 coordinate 197,249,939, forward strand.
TCGCCCATAAGCTAGTGGAAGTAAGGAACCGCCACGTCAGCCTAATCCCAGATGCCACATTGAGATCCTCCAACAACTGAATACCCACTCCACCCTCCGTCTTTGGGACGCAGATATCCCTCCAAGACCAGGCACGTGAGGAACCCAAAATGAACCGCCTGCAAAGTGATGATATTTCTCGCACAACCGTGTATGGCATATGGTAGGCTTGCATCCAGAAAGCCACCATGCCATAAACGACCGACTTAACAAGCTCAATCCGTCCAGCAATAGATAACTTAGATGACGTCCATCCCATAAGCCTCTTCTTGCACTTATCTACCAATCTGCCATACATGGGTGCTTTGGGATATTTGGATGACAAAGGCAGACCAAGGTAAGTAGAAAAAGTGGTGGCAATCTGAATACCTAAGCAATCCGCAAGTAAAGACCTGTCCTTGGTTCCCTTACTAAATATTGCCCTACTCTTTTCCCAATTCACCTGCAACCCTGTAAGGTTATTGAACTCATGAAGCAATGACTTGATGCACCTGAAGGATTTAAGATTAGATCTACAAAATACAAGCAAGTCATCAGCAAACAGAAGATGAGAAATGGAGGATGATCGTCTCATTGGCTGAAGAGCCCCACTGCCAAGAGCCTTAGCCATAATAATTGAGAAAGCTTCCATAGCTATAACGAACAGGTAAGGGGAGAGAGGATCCCCCTGCCTAATACCCCTGTTGCCTTCAAAGTACCCCACAGGAGAACCACTAACCATCACCGAAAAAGTAGGCGAGGTAATACATTCTCTTATCCACCTTATGAAAGTAATAGGAAATCCCATCTGACCCAAAAAGTGTAGAATAAACTCCCGGTTCACAGAATCGAAAGCTTTCCTCAAATCCAGCTTAGGGCAAGCCCTCCCCCCCATAGGGTTGCTGAAGTCTCTAATCTGCTCATGAGCAATAAGGGAGCATTCCGATAAGAGCCTCCCTTTAAGGAAGGCCGCCTGGTTAGGCGAGATAAGTTCATGAATTACCACCCTGAGCCTGTTACTTATGATCTTGCTGATAATTTTATATAAAACATTACAGCAAGCAATAGGCCTATAGTCATTAAGAGAGGAAGCATTAGAATTCTTAGGCACCAGCGTGAGGTGGGTGTGATTAACTTGCCTTAGAAGCTTGCCAGATGCAAAGAAAGACTTGATCGCCCGAGTCACATCTTCTCCAATCCTGTACCAATAGCGTTGAAAGAAATGGGCATTAAACCGATCTGGTCCAGGAGCCTTATCAGGGTTCATCTGAAATACCACATTCTTGATTTCCTCATCTGAAATTCTTCTGGTCAACCAGGTGGAAGCCTCCTCGGTAAGAATACGCTTGGGGGTAATAGGATGGAATGTAGAAGCATAGTGGTTTTGGTTATATAACCCCACATAGTAATCAACAGCTTCCTTTTTCAGCTTTTCAAAAGAGCCAGTCTTACTCCCATGGGCATCCACCAAATGTGACAAACAGTTGTAGCTTTCTCTTGACTTCATTGCATTATAAAAGAATTTAGAATTGCGATCCCCCAATGAGATCCAGTTCTGCCTACTCTTCTGCCTGATCATCTCCTCCTCCAGACTCATAGCACTAGCTAACTCCTTCATCGCAGCCTGCTCCTGAACTTGTAAAGATTCGACAGTGGTCAAAAGCGGATTTTTCCTGATACCTTCCAGTTTGGCACGGCTCAAATTCACCATTTTACTCGCATTATAATTAGCAGCCCACTTGCGCAGTAATGGTCTCAACTTCTTTAGTTTTTCTGCCACACAATACATAGATGAACCTGCCACATAGCACTCCCAACTCCCGTCCACAATTTCAGAAATCCCTGGACATTTGCTCCAGTAATTAAAGTATTTGAAGGGCTTGGGTTCTGAATGTACCTGAGAATGTAGGCTGACAACCATTGGGGAATGGTCACTAGAAATAGGGTCCAAATACTCCATAAACGAATCAGGGAGACGACTGAGCCAGTCACAATTAATGAAAACTCTATCAAGTCGAGCAGTGATCCTTCCATCGCCCACTCTATTATTACACCAGCTAAATTTGTACCCGGTGCTCTTGAGCTGGAGGAGGTGGCAGGAACTAATACATTCACTGAAGTCAAAAAGCATCTTCTGATCCAACCTCCGTCCCCCAATTTTGTCCGCAGCAGAAAGTACACAGTTAAAATCCCCACAGACCATCCACAATCCTTTATTCATAGAAGACTCATCACCTTTTAGCGAAGCCCATAAATCCTTACGCTCACCCATTGTATTACGGCCATACACTCCAGTAATAGCGCAACCGAGGCCACCTGAGTTAGTACAAGAAAGAGTGACATGCTGATCAGAAGAAGAAACAAGGGAGGCCTTCCAAACCGCTGGGTCCAAAGCCATCACAATCCTGCCACCATGTGCTTTGTCCAAGTTGTCAAAAAAGATCCAGTGTTTAGGCAAAAGAGAATCCTTAATGGCCGCCAAAGACCTAAGCTTCGTCTCCAAAAGAATAGTAGACGACGGCTTAATGGTGGTGAGTCTGTCCCTAAGATCACGCCGACGTACCGGGTTATTCAAACCCATTGTATTCCAAATGAAAATCGTCATTAACTAACCGTGTTTTTGGGAACACACTTCTGAATCCTGGCACTCCGCCTAGCACTAGATTCAGCCGTGCATTCAGATTTTTTCCTCTCCTTCCTGATTTCCTCTGCCTGCGTAAGATTGCTCTCCTCCACGATCCAAACAGGATTGTCAATCGCCAACACACTTGGAATTATATCCACTTCCTCCCCCCAAATGGCAATCAAGAAGTGATGGCTGTGAAGCCCCCCTCACCTTATCAGGAGATTCCCTGCCATCCATGCTGGCATCCAAGACCGCAGCCACCTTATCAACCGTACTGTGCCCCTCAGCTACCGGGTCCTGGCTAGAGGCAATGCCGCCCTCACCCACAGACGCTGCCACAGTCGCTACCACACCTACCCCAGGCGAGTTCTGGGATGCCTCTCCAACACCTAACACAGGTGCTCCCTCAGGCGTACACTGCGACTTCTCACCCACAGCCGAAATGCGAAACTTCACATGACCCCCCCTTACATTGGCAGAGTACTCACCGTTGCCTCCTTGATCCGCAGGGGCCGCAATGATCTCCACATCAGGGGCCGCAATATTCTCCACAACCGCGACAGCCTGAGGCCCTCCATTCAACCCCACCGCGATCGGAGCTGACAAAGCCTCATCCGAGCAATGCTCCCCCATCTCCGCCGTACTTCCATCTCCTTGGATTGAAGGGGGCTCGCCAGGGCCAGGACACTGGCCATCAGTATGTCCAAAACAAACGCACTTACTACACCTCGGTGGCTCCCCTTCAAATTTGACTTCAATTGTAATAATTTCTCCCCCATCTAACTCCACATCCACAGACTTCCGTAAGCATGAAGAAGCATCCACCTCAACCAGGCACCGCGCATAGGATATCCTCTCTAAGTTTGCCGTGGCTCTATCCAAGCTCATAGGGGTACCAATCACCGAGGCAATTATATTAAGTGTTTCCAAGTTCCACATATATAATGGAAGCCCATGCAGCTGAACCCACACCGGTACCGAAGTGAGAATGTCTCTATCATGACGAAGATTCATGTTCCATTTCTTCAAAACAACCAATCTTCCATCAAAAAGCCAGGGCCCCCCTCTAAGAATCCTTTCACATTCCTCTGACGACTCGAACCTGAAGTAAAAGAACCCATTATCTTTGGAATAGACTTGCACCTTCTTCTTAAGCCTCCAAAGCCTCTCCATCCACACAACAATTTGGCCATAGTATGGGGTGTCGCCTAAAACATAGCCAACCAGAGTGTTCTTCCACATCTCAGCCCCCCGCTCAACCAATGACCCCGAAACCCTGGCTCGGGTGGAGCCATCCTCCAGGGTAATAGGAGGCACTAACGACATTGCGAGTCCCGCCCCATAGGAGCGACGTTCCGCACAAACATTTAGCCACGACCTCTTTACCGCATCAGTATTAACCGTGAGAGGAACCTTAGGCCTAGGGGGACTATAATCAGGCCTCTGCGGCTTATTAGCGAACACAAAACGTGCATCACTCGAAGCTTTCACCGGCCGGTAGCGCCCAACAGGAGGCCTTCTAGAATCAAAGCCTCGCCCCATATTTAGCCTAGTCCTTCCAAGCCGAGGACGGCCATGCCGGACTTCCACCCACCCATCCTCAGGAGCCCTGCCCCCTCCAACGTCCTCCGCCAAACGCCGACCTCCCACAAAATCTCCCCGATCAAACCCCGCAGATCCACCAATCGACGATCGCCCTCCCGATCTATTCTGCCTAGAGAACGAAGAACTCCCCGCCCCCGCATCACCAACACTTCCTCTGGGAAGAATCCACCGTCTCTCCCCCTCGCCCGATAACCTGGAACGCTGAAGGTTCACCCCCTCGCCAAGAACCGCCTGGGCCGTAGATCTCCCCACTTCTGCAACCCCAATGCCACCGGAGTCTAGACTCCCCCTTCCCTCCGCTCGATGAAGGATCTTCTCCTTGCCGTGGAGAAATTCTCCGCCGCCGCCCGGATCATCCGGAATCGCCCCTCCGCAATTAATGGGAGTCACCATCTTATATATATATATCCATATATATATATATATATATATATATATATATATATGCTAATATTCCAACTGTGTTGTAAAGCTAATATTCTATATATATATATATATATATATATATATATATATATATATATATATATATATATATATATATATATATATATAAGCTAATATTCCAACTGTGTTGTAAAGCTAATATATAACTATTTTAACAACACTAATATTACAAAGTTAATATTCTTATATACTGATATTAACAGAATTTATTAACAAAACTATTGTTATCAGAACTTATTACATACCGATATTAGCAACACTAATATTAACAGAACTTTAAAACTAATGTTATTAAAAATAATCTCTTAAACCTTACATTATAAACTAACCTACTGATTTTTAACAGAACTAACATTATAAATTAATATCACTAACTAATATTAAACTAACATTATCTAAAAAAACTAACATACTAATTAATAAGACTCATGCATGTTAACAAAACGTAATATTATAAAATTAATATTATTAAACTATTAATATACTAACAATATTTTATAAACTTACATGATGTCATTAACAAAACTAACATTATATTAACTAATATCATTACAAAAACTAACATTATTATAAACTAACTTACTGTTTGAACAATTAACATTATGTTAATTACTAACTAATATTATTATAAACTAACATACATATTAACCTATTTATCAACTAACAGAATTAATATATAATAACCTTATCAAAAACTAACATGCTGTAAAGAGCTTATGTGTTTGCTCTCGCAGGTTGAAGACGTCGGTGTGCTCCGGCGTGGCATAGTGACTACGGCGGCATGGGCGTCGGAGGTGGTGGTTGGCAGCAGCAAGTGGGGCTGGACGACGACGAAGGCTGTAGTCGAAGGTTGGGATGCACTGGTGGTGGCGTTGGGCTGCTGTCGCCGGGTTGCGGCTGCTGGTCGAAGTCGGAGTTGGATAGGGTTTGTTGCTGGTTGGAGGATGGGTTGAACGGGTTGGTTACGGGAGGTGGTTGTGGGAGGTGGTTGCGGAAGTCGGAAGAGGGAGGCTGCAGTCGGAGGAGGGGTGAGTCGGACGGTGGTGTATTTTTTTTCCGTGGAGGTGGCAGAGCTTGGGTCGGAGGGGAGGTGGTCGATGACTGGGTTTGGTCGGAGGGGATGTGCAGCGGCGATGGGAGAGATGCTGGCGGGTTTGTTGCAGGAAAGGAGGAAGTGGCTGCGTGCGGTCGGAACGATGGCCGGAGTACGTGTTGTGCGGGCGCTTAGGGATGCGATGGAGAGATGGCCGGAGTTGTAGACTGGAGGGAGGAGGACATGGGCACTTGGGGACGGGGGTGAGTTGCGCGCGTGGATGGTTTGAGGACTAGTGTTTTTGTGTGTGTAGGTTTTGAGAGAGAAGGTGGCGACTGGAATGGAGATGAGGGAGGGGCCCGTTTGGTTTTGTAGATTAGTGGGATGCGTGCGTGAGTAAAAGGGTAAGGTTTCGTAGTAAATATGGAAGGGTTTAAAGCTAGGGAAAAATGGAAGGAACAACGATATAATTGAAATTAAGAATATGGATTAATTGCAAAGAAAGAAAAGGGAAGAACAAGAAATAATTGCAATTAATAATAATGATTCAATGTCATTAAGATAGGTAAAAGTCTCCTAGATCTATATGGAAGGAGATTTGAATTCAAAAATATTTATATATATAAGTAATCATATAATTGATTAGGTTAATATAGATAATTAAAAATACGTACGAAATACAAGTACGTTTATAATACAGTACTGATTTCAAAAATATTTATATATATAAGTAATCATATAATTGATTAGGTTAATATAGATAATTAAAAATACGTACGAAATACAAGTACATATATAATACAGTACGGATCATGGAAGATCGCAAGGCAAATATAGAATTACGTACGAAATACGTACGTATAGAAACAGGCCATTACAGGCACCAATTAGAGCCATCCTAACACAGATCTGAATCCTAATCCATGGAAGTGGCGTGTAGGAAGATTTGGGACATTCGTCAGATGCAATACACTTGACACGTATCGATGCATAATGGGAGTTGGTATCGACATGGGTAAGGTAGTCCAATCATAGCATCACGAGAGTGGAGGGTAGGGATAGTATAATGGAATCTATCATTTCATCACGGAAGTTGGGGGTAGGAAAATGCCCTTAGGTTAGACAAACTCTTACCAAGTCTCATGAATTCAACAATCGATTAATTCAACTCAATCCTAACCTTAATCCAATGGCGAGGATACCTAGGTCCTAGAGCTTTTTCCATTGATATTTCCCCTATTATTCTCCTTCTAGCCCATTATTGGTCGCGTAGCTAACAAACTTAGAGAGAAACTGGTACTCAACAATTGCCTCCCTAAGGATGACCCGTATAGCGCTACACGCTCACTGTGTGCTTGTGGTATATAAGTGTAAAACTCCAAACAATGACATACCACGTCGGTGGCGTTCTCCTCTCGTGAGAGGGATGTCATTCTAGATAACATACCAATTCGGTGGTGTTCTACTGTGAGAGGGAGGGTGTTGAATTATCAAAATAGATGGTCCTTGCTGCGCATCGCATTCTCTTACCCGGAGTTTATATGATCAACTAGGGTATACTTATTGTTACTCGAATAGGCTCACATACTAACCCTAGGCAGAGTCTAGGGATGTCATGGACATGAGATCGGTAGAGTTGCTATGAAACTCTTCATGTGACACATTTTCTTTTTTCCTTTACTTTTGTCATTTCTCTTAACTACATATTTATTTCAGTATGCATTTTATGTTATTTTGTTTTGACATTAATGGTCATCATCTATATTAATTTTAAGTAGAGATAATGTTCTATAGAATGCTCATTTATGTATTTACACGAATCTTAAAACATTGGTTGGATAACACACTTGTAAATATAGTAGTCTACACTTGAATTGTGTTTCCTACTAGGTACGCGTTGACGTGTCCGCCTCTGTTTTCCTAGGTCTAGAACTAAGACTTCAGAGCAGCTTCTCCCCAGGAGACCATCTAAAACTTCAGGCTAGAGGTCGAGCCCTCTAAAGGCGGTTTCGTAAAGTTGGTTACTCAAGATTAGAATAGATAGTGAGTTGTACTTGTGTTGTGGACACTGTGTTGAGGGTTGAGAGTCTTATCTATTGTTTTACCCTATGTACCTTGTATAACTATCGTATGTATCCTTGTATTCTTTAGACATTAGTATATGTAAATCCTTTTGTGACTTGTGTGGTGACTGTGATTATTTTTCTGTATTAGAGCACTTGCAGTATTCTTTATCTGTCGTCTGTACTATCCGAGCATTCGCAGTGGCGTGCGGAAATTGTATCATCAATTTTCTGTTAACACTAGGTAGTATTTAGAGTCGAGGTGTCAACATGTTGGATCTAAATACTACTGTAAGTCTGTCACATTTCGTTCTCTACAAACACCTTGGAAAGTTTTTAATTTCGGAGTATTTTAGGGAACGGGGCGTGACATGGTTTTATGGTGGCACATGCAGGCCATCTCACACTGCAATATGCGTAAGGATAGTTCATGTGGTGCTTCGATACTATATTATTGTATTTCGTATTAATCCATATTGTTCAATTCCCTCTCCGTAGGTGGACGATTGGAATAGAAAAAGTCCTCTAAGATGGCACATTTTGAGCCTTCTCTGTTGCATAAGATCCTCTTGGAAGTTCAGGAGAACCTGAGTCAGCATACTAAGACGTTTGTCACGATCCAGACTCAAAGGACTCCCAGCTTCAAGCAGTTCAGGGAAATGCATTTGAGGTTCTTCTAAGGCAATGAGAACCCACTGGAGGTCGATGAGTGTCTGAGGCATACAGAAGATGATCTGGTCACAGTTGGATATCCACATGATGGTTGTGTGGATACTGCACAGAGACAGCTGACTCATCAAGCTCAAGATTGGTGGGATGGAGAGGAACATCACTTGACCAAGCCTGTCTCCTGAGAGAGGTTCAAAAGGCGCTTTAAGGATAAGTTCCTTCTGGAGACATTGAAGGATGAGTAGAGACGGTGCGTCAAGCATTTGACCCAAGTCCATCAGAGTATTGATACATATTATGTTGAGTTCTCCTTGCTGTGCAAGTTTGCTCTAGAGATGGTTGCATCTCCTTCTAGCCGGCCTCGTCATTTCCACATGAGCCTCGATCTTGAGTATAAAGGGGCTATGTCCACTCTTGATTTGCCTACTCATGAGGCAATACTAAAGGCGACAAGGATGCATAAGATTCAGTTAAGGAACATGATAAGGACTCTAGTCGTTGTCAATAGAGGTCTCGCGATGCCGCAGTGGAGTTTTCCTCGTCCGGTGCAGAGTGTCCAATTTAAGAGGCCTAGCGTTCCACCTACTTTCTAGCCGAGACAGGTGACTTGCTTCCTTTATAGTAAACATGGACATGAGAAGAAGCACTGCAAGCTATTTCTTAGGCAATGCCTCATATGCAAGGAATCAGGACATTCCTTCAAGAGATGTCTACAGAGGAGCTTCTGTCCTACACCAGCAGTAGCCATCGACTATTTTGGAGCCCGCACCTGCTGAGAAGTAGGAGTGTCCGATTCGACCACAGCATCCGCTTTTGGCTTGAGTGTGGTGTTGATAAAAAACCGTTGTCGCCCTGCGGAACAACAAGCCCTAACAACTAGCTAGGGAGCTAAAGCTTGAAAAATAGGGGCACACAACAAACCAAACAACCAATCCCTCTTCGGATCTTGCGTAAGCAAATTAGTAAGCGAAATGCGACAATCTCAAATTGCAGAAAATAAATGAGGCGGAGGATTTTACCCTGGTTCGGTTGCGAACAACCTACTCCAGCATTCCGAGACGATCCACTACTAATCAAGGCGAGCACACGAGCTTACACCAACACCTTCTCCTTCACACTCTTGTGAGTAACAACTTGGCAATTCCAAGCCCCCACAAATCTCACAAAGGAAGAAGAAGAGGAAGAGAAACACTTGAAGAACAACTCTCTTCTAAACTCTCCGAAGCTCACACTTTCCTCTCCAAAGCTATGAAGATCGCAGCTCTACAAAGCCAAGGGCAGCACTATCATTTGCTCTCTATCTTTCCTTCGGCAGCAACTCACTGAAAGGCAAAAAACCTCTCTGTTTTTTTTTCTTCGGCAACTCTAAAAAACCAAGGCCAGCTACCCTTTCTCTCAGGAGCAATCAGACAAAGAGAGGGGACAAAACAATTAAGCCCCCAACTGCAACACATTAAGACATGGGCCCATCTCCACTGTGAAGGGAGACTTTGAAGCATTCAAAAAACAACACTCTACCTTGCTACAAAGTCTCCAGCACTGTATCCATGCTCTACCTTGATCAAAGCTCTACGGTCACTCCACGGACCTCCTCGTCGTCTCGGAATCCGCGCCCTCTGGCGCCACACTCAAGCCAAACAGATCAAGCTCAAGCAGGTCTTGAGCTTGATGGGGGGAACGGGCTTGGTGAACATGTCTGCAGGGTTCCTCTCAGTTGGGACCTTCTGAAGCTCTATCTGTTTGCTCTCCTCCTCTAGGAAGCAATCACGGACCTCAATGTGCTTCGTCCTCGAACTGTAAGCTTGATGCTTTGCAAGATGAATGGCACTCTGGCTATCGCTGAAAACCAACGACAGACTCTGCGGCAACCCCAAATCCTCTAGCAGACATCTCAAATACTTGGCCTCCTTCACCGCTTCCACTGCGGCAATCAACTCGGCCTCCGTGGTTGACAACGCAACCACCGACTGTAGGACAGATCGCCATGACACTGCTGCGGTGCCCAACGTAAACACGTAACCTGTGGTCGATCTCCGCCTGTCCCTGTCACCAGCATAATCAGAATCACAGTACCCTATCAGTACCACACCGTCACCTCTGCCAAAGTGCAAACCGACACCAACTGTGCCTCGCAGATATCGCAATATCCACTTGACGGCCTGCCAATGCTCCTTGCCTGGGTTCGCCATATATCTGCTCACTACTCCCATGGCCTGTGCAATATCTGGACGCGTGCAAACCATCGCGTACATCAAACTCCCAACTGCACTAGCATATGGCACCTGAGACATAGCCTCCCTCTCATCCTCGGTGCTCGGCGACTGCAACGCCGAAAGCTGAAAGTGAGCTCCAAGAGGTGTCCCCACGGGCTTCGCACTCTCCATTCCATAACGGACGAGCACTTTCTCAATATACCCCTTCTGTGACAATCTCAACTCACCCTTCCTCCTGTCCCGGGATATCTCCATCCCTAGGATTTTCTTCGCCGGGCCCAAATCCTTCATATCGAACTCCTTGCCCAACTTCACCTTTAGCTTCTTGACCTCCGACATGTTTGAGGAAGCAATCAACATGTCGTCAACATAAAGTAAGAGGTAGATGCGCGAGCCATCATCCAATGTGCGCACATATACACACTGATCCTTCACGCTCCGCTCAAAATCTACACCCATCATGAAACTATCAAATCGCTTGTACCACTGTCTGGGTGACTGTTTCAACCCGTACAAAGATTTCCTCAACCTGCAGACCATCCTCTCCTTGCCTTCCACCATGAACCCCTCTGGTTGGTGCATGTAAATCTCCTCATCCAAATCACCGTGCAGAAAAGCGGTCTTGACATCGAGTTGCTCCAACTCCATGTCCATGGATGCTACTAGTGCCAACAAAATACGAATGGAAGTGTGTCTCACCACTGGAGAAAATATCTCATTGTAGTCCTCTCCCTTCCTCTGTGCAAAACCCTTAGCCACTAGCCTTGCTTTGTATCGTACATCACCACCATCCTCGGTCGAGCTTTCCTTTACCTTATAGATCCACCTACATCCAATGTCACGCTTCTCATGTGGTAGAGGTACTAGCTGCCACGTGTCATTGTGGTGGAGAGACTCCATCTCTTCCTCCATAGCTCCTTGCCAATTCGCTGCATCACTCGAGCTAATGGCTCCACTGTAGGTCATAGGCTCCTCGTGCTCAATGTTTAAGGCATACGACGCCATGTCGTCAAAGGAGAATGCCGTGTAATCCCAATCTCCAAATTTCTCGAGCGCCTTCTTGGTCCTCTTGGACCTCCGCACCTCATCTGCAACAAACTCATCACGTATCTGAGCTGGGACTGGTGTCTGCATATGGTCCTCAACATGGACCTCATCATGTCCCGCACCGGGGATCTCGACCATCGGCTCCTTGCCAGGTCGCCTCTGAAATGGGATCGGGAGATCAATCGTCTCTGGCGCGGTCTCCTCGGGTGACTCGTCCCCCTTCCAATGAGTATGCTTCGCCCTGAGCATCACAGACTCATCGAAGGTGACGTGCCTACTCAAAATCGCCTTGCGGCCCACCGGGTCCCACAAGCGATATCCTTTCACGCCATCGCCATATCCAAGGAAAATGTACTTTTTGGCCCTCGGATCCAGCTTGTCGCCCCTCTCATGTGCATATGCCGGACAACCAACGATGCGTAGATAAGAGTAGTCACCAATTTTCCCACTCCACTTCTCTTCAGGAATTTGGTAATCAATTGCCGCCGATGGAACTCGATTCACTATGTGCACGGCTGTAGTGAGTATCTCACCCCAAAATTCCTTCTCCAAACCGGCAGAGTGCCTTAAGCAACGCACTCTCTCCAACAACGTCCTGTTCATCCTCTCTACAACCCCGTTCGACTGAGGATCTCCTGGTGTAGTAAAATGACGTCGAATCCCATGGGATCTGCAGAATCCTGTGAACTCCCTCGAGGTGTACTCGCCTCCATTGTCGGATCTAAGGACTTTCACTGCCTTGCCAGTTTGCTTTTCAACCATCGCAAGCCATTGCTTGAACATCCCAAAAGTTTGATCTTTTGTCTTCATCAAGTACATCCAAACCTTCCGAGAATAATCATCGATGAAGAGGACAAAGTACCTAGCCCCACCTCCTGACGCTACAGGACACGGCCCCCAAACATCGGAATGAATGTAATCCAGTGGACCTCGGCTAGTGTGCTTCCCCGTGCTGAACTGTACTTTTGTCTTTTTCCCATACACACAGCTTTCACAAAACTCCACACTCTCATCACTAGCTCCAATCAGTTTTCTTCGGCGGAGAACATCGAGGGTCTTGTCACACGGGTGACCCAAACGATAATGCCATAACTTTGCTGAATCTCCATCACTCGAGCTAGAAGAGGTGGCATCGGCTTCGCCTTCTACTGTGGCACCTTGTAGGGCATATAGATTCCCTACCTTTCTTCCCTTCATCACAACCATGGCTCCTTTGGATACCCTCAGCTGGCCATTCTCAACAACTGACTTGCATCCAACATTATCCAACACACCGATGGATATCAAGCTCTTCCTGAGATCAGGCACATGTCTAACATCGGCAAGGGTACGCACGATCCCATCGTGCATGCGGATCCGAACAGTTCCAATACCCGCGGTCTTACACGCCGCATTGTTTCCCATGAGAATAGAACCTCCGTCTTCTTGGGAACGGTAAGTGGAAAACCAACTCCGATGTGGAGTCATATGGAAAGAACACCCACTGTCCATCAACCATGCAACTTGTGCCTCACCAGACACCCCCGCTGCAAACATCTCTGGATCTCTACCCCTTTCACTGTGGCCTCTGTCATCACTGATATGCATGTCCTCCAAACCCAAGGAAGCTGAACCAGAAGCATCATTGCCTTTCTTCCCAAATCTGTTGGGACATTGGTTCCTCCAATGGCCTCTCTGCTTGCATATGAAACATGAGGTGTCCTTCCTATCACGGGAATGTCGGGACTTAGAGCGGTCCTTTTTCTTGAAATGGCCTTGACCTCCTCGCCTGTCCTGCCTGCCTCTCACATGCAAAACTTCATCACGGTTTCCTCCAAAGTCTCTACCTTGGACCTTCTCACATAGCATCTCGGTATGGAGCGCCGCCTTCACCTCTTCCACGGTAAGCGTTGTTCGTCCATAGATCATGGACCGAACAAATTGGGAGAACTCCTCAGTCAATGAACATAACAAAATCACTGCTTGTTGCTCATCTTCGATCTTGACATCCATTCCCCGCAACTCCATCACAATCCGATTCAACTCATCTATGTGATCTTTTACCGCTGATCCGGGCTTCATTTTCAGAGTGTACAGCTGCTGTAATAAGTAGAGGCGGCTTGTAAAGGATTTCTTCATATACAACCCCTCTAGCTTATTCCACATATCCTTGGCCGTAGCCTCGTCCAACACCTCTCTCAAGACGGTGTCGACTAACGATAGCTGGATGGCGCTATACGCCATTCTCTCCATCTCAGCCTTCTGTGCTGCCGTCACATCCTTCTCAATGTTTTCCTCATCAAACACAATCTGAAAACATTTCGTCTGCCTCAAATAATTTTTCACCCTCGACTGCCATAACCTAAAGTCATTACGGCCGGTGAACCTCTCAATATTGAGTGTCGCCAAACTAACCATCTCCGCTACTCAAATTCTCCACAAACAACCGAAGGCTCTGATACCACTTGTTGATAAAAAACCGTTGTCGCCCTGCGGAACAACAAGCCCTAACAACTAGCTAGGGAGCTAAAGCTTGAAAAATAGGGGCACACAACAAACCAAACAACCAATCCCTCTTCGGATCTTGCGTAAGCAAATTAGTAAGCGAAATGCGACAATCTCAAATTGCAGAAAATAAATGAGGCGGAGGATTTTACCCTGGTTCGGTTGCGAACAACCTACTCCAGCATTCCGAGACGATCCACTACTAATCAAGGCGAGCACACGAGCTTACACCAACACCTTCTCCTTCACACTCTTGTGAGTAACAACTTGGCAATTCCAAGCCCCCACAAATCTCACAAAGGAAGAAGAAGAGGAAGAGAAACACTTGAAGAACAACTCTCTTCTAAACTCTCCGAAGCTCACACTTTCCTCTCCAAAGCTATGAAGATCGCAGCTCTACAAAGCCAAGGGCAGCACTATCATTTGCTCTCTATCTTTCCTTCGGCAGCAACTCACTGAAAGGCAAAAAACCTCTCTGTTTTTTTTTTCTTCGGCAACTCTAAAAAACCAAGGCCAGCTACCCTTTCTCTCAGGAGCAATCAGACAAAGAGAGGGGACAAAACAATTAAGCCCCCAACTGCAACACATTAAGACATGGGCCCATCTCCACTGTGAAGGGAGACTTTGAAGCATTCAAAAACAAAGGCAGTAGAAGCCGAGGCAGAAGGCTAAGGTTCATGTGGCACCGAGAGTCTCCAGGAGAGTCTACCTGGGAACTCGAGGATGAGATGCGAAAGAGATACCCTCATCTGTTTATATAGTGGGTATTGTCGCTTGTACATATATTTTTGTTGATGCATAGAGACATTGTTCCTCCTAGTTTCTTTTGAAATTCTGAGGACATAATTTGTTTTAAGGTGGGTAGGATGTAATACACTGTTTCCATATTTACGGGTATTGTATTACGTATTTTTGATTGTATTTTGTCCGCGTATAATTTTTTCATGTATTTTGGTGATTTTTCCCTAATTTTAATAATATGAAAATCTATTTTAAATATTTTAAATTATATTAGATGGAATAATATGTTGTATTTAATAGACTATATAGTATGTTAGTTTAGCTACTAGTATTACTAAGTGTATTTCCTTTTTCTAAAAATTAGAAAACCTTAATTTTATGGACTTGCCACCCAATCCTCTTAGGTGTCATTATATTAGCCTAGTTTTTCCTAAGCTTGCCACATAAGTACACACATGTCACTTGCATGATAAGATGCACGGGGATTTGACGGATGAAGGATTAAAGAAGAAAAAGAAAAAGGAAAAGAAAGAGGAAAACATGGGTGTTTTCATCTCCCTCGTCCTCCCCCCCAAGGCCGAATGCATCACCTCCCCTTGCTCCTCCTTTGGTCCGACCACAAATACACCCCCCCTCTCCCGCGCACTAGGCCAAAAACACCACCATAATCTTCCTTTGGTTTGAAGAAGGATGAGGAAGAAGAAGGCTGGAAGAAGAAGGAGCACAAAGAGGAGGATGCAATAATAAGATAAGAAGTTTCTTAAGGTAAGGAATCACATCTTAAGTAGATTACTATCATTAAGATTGGGTTAATCAATATGTTAATATGTAACATGTTGTCACTATGTACATATTTGTAGGATAGTGTTAATAAGTAGCATGTTGATATTATGAATCTATTGTAGGATGTAGCATAACTAGCATATTGCTAATAACTAACATGTTACCAGTATGAGTATATTTGGAAAATGTGGCATGTTGCACTTATAAAAATATTAGAAGATGTTGCCAACTTATAGTATGTAGCCATGTTAATGTTATATTTATAACAAATTACTCATATAATTTTGTAGCTAAGTATTGTATACCATTGTAGTAGTAGATTGCTAGTTATCATAGCTTGGTCCATGCACACGAAATTTTGTAGCTAAATATTCATGCCATTACATCAAATGTTATAGCTTAAGTTTGTTGTTATTGGCCATGGTATGGGTTCATACAAATTTGAAATGTTAATGCTTATTTGGGTAAGCTAATGTTCATGTCAATATGCTAACATTAATATGTCTATTCACATATATTAATATGTTCACATGTACATTGCTCCATACACTAATGTGTTCATGTGCAAAAATAACCCTTGTGCTATATGTTGCATATGGTACTAAGAAGATGTTCGTAGGGCATAATATTTTATATGCTAATGTTGACACATCCTTATGCTAATGGTAGTATATCATTGTAGTTCGCCAAGTGTAAGTTAAAAACTATGCATGTTGCTAGTGTCCATGCCAAATATGTCATGCCATATGCTAATTTGCCATGACTATGCTCATATGTTCCAAATGTTAGTGTTAACATACCATATGCTTATGCTAATTTGCAATGCTTATACTAATATGACATGACATATGCTAATTTGCCATGACTATGCTCATATGTTCCAAATGTTAGTGTTAACATGCCATATGCTTATGCTTATACTAATATGCTAACATGCCATGATTATGTTAATATGCCATGGCATATGCTAATTTGTCATGCTTATGCTAATATGCTAAAATGCCATTCTTATGCTCATATGTTCTAAATATTAGTGTTTACATATCCATATGAAGAATTAATCCATTATGCAAGATATGGTTATGTGACTGTTATGTGCAATTATGCCCTAATGTTCATACTAAGCTATAATGTCAAGCTAATGTTCATGCTAATCTAGACATGCCATGTTCATGTAGAAATGCAAATATTCATGACATGCCAACATGCTAATGTGTTAATGCACATGCTAATGTAAACATGTTCTAATGTCTATGTTGACACGCTAAGCTATGTCCAAACTTCATATTAGTTGCCATGCTAGTGTCATTGATATGGCATGACTATGGTTATTTCATGTTAGTCCCCATGTAAATAGCCATGCTCTATGTTCCTGATCATGTTAAGTTCAGTGTGTTATATTTCTAGTGTCCATGTTATTAACCTTGTTTGCTTCATGTTAACATATATGTTCTATTTCCATGTGAATGGAAAAGTTCTAGGTCTCATATTATGTTAATCCATGTTGTATATTTGGATGTGATAATGTCACACGATGTAGTGTGATGGAATGTGCAATTTTTCCCTTTAGGCATAGAGTCAAGGTAATGGGGTAAACTCAAGGTTAGGGAGTGTATTAGCGACGAGGCCATCCTATTGTATATACCTCTCCAAGAGTTGAGACTTGGAGTAGGCATTCTCCTCCCGTGAGAGGGAGGGTGTTCTGAATTACATACCAATTCGGTTGGGTTCTCCTCCCGTTAGAGGGAGGGTGTTCTGGATGACATACCACTTCTGTAGCGTTCTCCTCCCGTGAGAGGGATGGTGTTCTGGATTACATACCACTTCGGTAGTGTTCTCCTCCCGTGAAAGGGAGGGTGTTGAATTATCAGGATGGATATTTCTCGTTGCGCATTGCATTATCTAACTCAGAGTTTGTACGATCAACTAGGGTGTACTTCTTTTTACTAGATGTCACGCCCCGCTTCCCAAAACGACGGAGGCGAAGCGTGACTAAGGCCCGCTTAGGCCGGAGCTGTGAAGCTCAGACCCAATAACCGTCTGTAGGAGAGGTACCATTTAAAAATTTCAGGTTCTTGCATTTATAAAGTTCGAAACAACAGAAAGTATAGAAAGGAAGTTGCATTCATTAAATTAGAGATATAATATCTAACGAGTATAAGTCTAAAAAGAAGCCTAAGCATGGCAGCGAAATATCTAAAAGCAAACTAAAAGCAGTAACCTCTGAAAGTGATGACTAAAAAGACCTCAAGCCCTGGTCCTCATCAGGCACGTACTCTGGGTCGACGTCCTCGGCTCCACGTACTCCAGTAAGTCTGCTTCGTCCACGAACTCTGGATGAACACCTGACGTGCAGCACCAAAGAAGGAAACTGTACGTCAGGTAAGGTCTACAAGAAGGGTTAGACTTACCGCAAGTGCACCGAACTTTAAACAACGGTTTACTGGTTGATTAGCATGTTGTGGTTCTATTACACAACAGTTTACTGGTTGATTAGCATGCTGTGGTTATAACCGAGTAACACCAAAGGAAGTAACGCAGCAGGAAAGTAAACGGGACAGGTAGTAGTCGTAGCGTGTGCTACCAACTACGGGACTAACCTACATGTGTCAAGATAAGTCAGGACGTGACGGGACAAGACGAGACAAGACAAGTGAGACACGAAAGGGTTCACGCCTTACGGTTCGAGGGGGATCAGACCCTCTTGCCGTGCGCACGCTCAACCCAACCCCAAACCCCAAGGAAGACAAGAAAAGATAAACAGTACAAGGGATCACTCGCTCTAGCTTGGCGAGTGCCCTATTGCACGCAGGCTGTGTATCCATACAAGGGATCACTCTCTCTAGCTTAGAGAGTGCCCTATTGCCCGTATGCTGTGAATCTATACAAGGGATCACTCGAAGAGTGCCCTATTACCTGCAGGCTGTGAAACAGTACAAGGGATCACTCTCTCTAGCTTGGAGAGTGCCCTATTGCCCAGCGGGCTGTGCAAGACGGGACGGGACGTGACAAGACGGGAAGGGTTATTCTAGGGTGTCCACACACACGCACACACATGATAGCCCTACGATAACAAAAGTTGTTGTTTTCAGGCTCAGACTTCGTCGTCAAGTCTGAGCCGTCAGGAGTCGTCTCTGACGCTATCATTTCACGTCCGGTTCTATTTGTTCACAGTTATCAGTTCTAACCAACTAAGGCCTAAGCACGGCCAAAAGTGCAAGTGGGATACACTTGCCTACGGTGGCGAGTGTGTCGTACGTCCGGGTGTCTCGTCCAATAGTCGTGTCCGCGGTAGTCCGTCTTAAACAGTGTCACGTCGACGGTGTCAGGCCTCGTTTTCAGAAATTCCTATTAGGGTTCATGTCTAGGTTGTTGGGACTACCCTAATCGTCAGAAGACACAATTTTGGTTCTTAATCAGCCTAGATCGACCACTACCCTATATGCATAGAAAATTTGTCCGATGGTCGATTTCTACAGTGAGCAGCGTTTTACTGGTGCGAAAAAGTAAATTTAATTATTGTTGCCCGGTTTTAGTTAGGTTTTTGGTTTTGCTCTGGTGTGGGTTGTGCTACGAGTTAGGGGGACCAACCTGGTGTAAGGATCATGCATTTAAACTGGCGTCGGGTCTGAAAAAAACGGTGGCGGTTCGTGTCACGATTCCAATTTCCGGAACGTCTCGTCACTGGTCTTTAGTGTTCACGGGGTTGAACGGAAGTGCGACTGTCTCTGCATCATGAGGCGATTTAACAAATTGATTAACGTTAATAATACTAATCACTAACTTATATCATACAGATTAGGTAAGAAATCATGTTCATATATTGTCCACCATTTGTTGCCTACTGTTATAACATTTATATGTATACAAATATTATCTTAATGTAAGTGAATAGAGTAACACTACAACAAAAATGATCATTTACAACTTCTAAAAAAGGTTGTAATAGGGGTCAGACAACTTTTTAACAAACGTTGTAATATGCGAAGTTGTAATAGGGTCGGCTCCTTCGACCACTTTTTCTGTATGTTGTAAGCAAAAGTTGTAATAGATAAATATTACAACTTTTTTGAAACGTTGTGAAACTTCTATTACAACTTTTAGAAAAGGTTGTGTATAAAGATATTACAACTTTTAATAAACGTTGTGTAAACTTCTATTACAACTTTTAATAAAAGTTATGTAAACTTTTATTACAACGTTTATAAAAGGTTGTGTAAAGCAATGTTACAACTTTCTTTAAAAGTTGTGTAAACTTATATTACAACGTTTATAAAAGTTTGTATAAACTTCTATTACAACTGGTTTAAATAGTTGTTTAAAACTCTTTTACAACTTCTATAAAACGTTGTCTAACATCTATTACAACTTCCATAAAACGTTGCAGAAAATGTACAAAATTAAAAAAATATACACGGTTGCAGCTATTCCAAATCTCCGTGCAGTAGCTGTACACATCCTACATCCTGATGAACACACACATAGTATTATTCATCGAGATAACACAGTTTTATTTCCTCATCTTTTTTCAAAAACAAAAGTGACATAATTTTTTTACAAAATTTGCATATCGTTGCGGATATCATACACAGTCAACTAACTACATATGACAAACAAGTATTGACCTAGAGTTACAACAACACACATGGATGTGGTGGACACAACACTGTTCCTCTCAGTCATGCCCCTTCGTCGTCGACTGGCAGTGGTGGACGGCGCACAAGCTTCCTCTCCCTATCAATCATCCCCTTCGTCATCGACCTCCAAAACCGAGACGCAATCGTCCCCCTTGGTAGTGGATGTTTCTGGTCTCATATATAATTACTGTAAATGAGAGGAGAAATTCTTTAATAAATGCTCAAGAATGATGTACATTCGTATCCATTGATGCTTTATTTCATATCCACAATAATTTGTACTTATCAGATTCACATATCAACAATAAAATAATGGAATTATTTATATAAGACCTTAACTTTCAGGCAATGACCTTACAGACAATGACCTTCACTTTCGGCAATGACCTTCGCTTTCGGGCGAAGGGTTGGAAGCAGTGCAAGAAACTGCAGCTCAGCCTTCGACAGAACCTTGATTAAGATAAATGACACAATGTTACGATTGAGGCGGGTGATTTTGGAATGATTGGTGTGAAGAATTTAACCTTTGCTTCGATTATCCATACGACAAGGCCTTTTGAATCTGGAGGCAGCAACGAGAGCCTGTAATCAACTTCAGCTGGGAAATACCATCTTGCGATTGGTTGTCTACTAAGATGAGGCTGTTTTTTTGTCAGAAAGAAGAGTTAGTTAACATAGAATTTAAATTCTTCACCACTGAAACATTGAAAACAGAACACGCTAATAATCAGATGTCTATATTTTTCGTTGTCGTTGTCTATATCTAATATAGCGTTTTCGTTGTCTATATTTTTAGTGATTCAGGAAACTTGAATGGCCGATGAATTGATGTGGATGAGAATTAGTTTTGAGTTCAATTCAGTTTGAACTTCAGGTGACAGAGTTTTGTTGCATTAATTCTTCATACGTGAATCCTCCTTTGGGAAGCATTGAGAAGAAAAACCATGCACAATCAAAGCTACTCTATCCTATATGATGTCGATGTCAATGCCGTATCAAAAATATATCACAAAACACTACAGGTGAAGGGTCAAGCCCTTGTGATCGACGAAGAACAGAAAAAGCAATCATGTAGGTGAATGCACTTGGGGATAGTTGAACCAGTCCTAAGATGGTTAAGTACTTCTACTACAAAGTCTGCGAGTGGAAAAATGTAACACATTGTCAAAAAACTATTGGCAAACCATAAACTCATTATTATTGTAATCAAATTAAGATAGTTTAAACTTGTAGTGTCCAGCTGCCCTTAGCTCGCCTTATTGGGCCACTTGTTCTCCTAAAATTAAGATTGATCAAGAATGATTAGAAAGAATATAAACAAACTGCATACTTAGCAAAACGTATGTTCACTGCATTAGCAGAAATTAACTACTAACTTAACTGAGAAAAAAGCAACACCAAAATGGGGCACATCTGCTTCTTGAGCGGTTACATCATTACCATCAAGTTGACAGATTAGATAACAGTCACCATAAACCAATTCACAAATTTAAAAAAAGGAACCCAGAATAGTGTGAGATTGTTATTTTGTCATGTAATCATATAAAGTAACAATTTACATAATTCCCATCAAGTAAGGAATAAATGGCATTTAGCTTCATCAAAGATATAAGAAGAAATGAAGGGTTCAAAAGGGAGGCCAAAAAAACTAAGAGCAACAATATTCATTACCTAGTACCAGTCATTCATCATAAAAAAGGATTAAGCAGGTTGTTGTTTACAGCCTGAAATTGGGATGACTGAGATCGAGTGTGATATTAGAATATGCATGAGCTTGAAGCAAAATTTTGTAAAATAACTATGAAATAGTTATGCTTATGATTCAGAATGCTGACAATTAAGAAACATCATTTCCAAAAACGCGTATAGGTAAAACGTGAATAAGGTTGAGAAGCAACCTAAATGACAGGATATGAAATGATACATATGTGAGGAGTTAGAGGTAGTTTCAATTGAGGACAAAATGAGAGTGAATCCATTCACGTAGTTTGGACATATGCAACAGAGATCAACATCAGAGTGATGGGATGGCATTTGGAGAACATCAAAGGATAGGGATAGACCCAAATGACCAAGGATTGAAGCATGAGAAAGGATGTGCACTAGTTAATTTTAACAAAGGATATAAATCCTTTACAGAGCCGGATGCTGGTGGCTTTAATTTCATTCAAGCGTTCATGCTGCTGTAAAAATGTGATTGTAATACACTTATCAGTTACAAAATCTTAACATTTCAACTATATAAACTAAAAGAATCCATAAAATTCTACTGGCTCCAATATTGATGAACATAGTTTGTCCAACCAAACTTGGACATTAACACAATCAGATTAAAGCATCAGTTATTTCACACTTAGTTGCAAGTTGCAACTCTTTTGATCATATCAAACTCTAACCTAACAGTCAGATTTAACTTCCAAGTTATCCATGGCCATGCGAGAACCATGTTTCAGGAAGAGGTTGGGGAATGGGTTTCAACCTGGCGATGATTGCCCAATACTCATACTTTCCACCTTAATAGCTTGCTTCGAGATTCAAACTAAATTTCCGAATAAACATATTTCAGTCCTGCACAACGATAACAATTGGCTTTTGTATATAAAGTTTATTAGAGAATTACTAGTAAGTATTCCAAGATACACTTTCAAACATCTTTTGGCAGTCTGCTATTTTTTGCACATAAAACACACTGCAATGTTGAATAAGCAAACATCAAAGGCTAGTTTGTTCCAATAAGCAATGCAGACATCAACTATTGGTGCATGCATATTCTATTCTAATAAGCAAACATGCAGCAGTACAATTTCAGTGCTTATGCACTGGATAAACCACACTTACAGTCTATATACATAACAATCAAGCAATGCCAAGCACTATGAAAACCACACATGCAGTCATTGTTACAGTATAAAGCATAATAAACAAAATAATTAAAATTAGATTTTTAAACATTATCACACAACTAAACAAGCTTAAAACATACTAATCATACTTACCCTCACAAATCATTAGTTAACACTAAACAATTCTTGCAATAAAAATAAAATAAGCTAGGGTCCTACTTTAGTACAAAAGATCAACTAGCATTATGTAGTAGAAAAATTTTTATCTTTACACATCATCACACATCTAACATGCTTGGATCACATACTAAATCAAAGCTATACTAACTACTAACAGCTAATACTAAGCACGTCTAGGGAATAATGTTTTAAAACGGAAAGTGCTGAATCTAATCTTTAGATTAGTTAATAAAAAGGGAATAATGTTTTAAAACGGAAAGTGCAGAATTTGATCTTAAGATTAGTTAATAAAAAGAGCGCTTTTTTCTTCCTTACCGCAAAAACAACAGAATGTGAGAGTTCCATTCTCTAAACTTGTCGAATGCCAAAATGCAAAAAATATGCATCTCCATCGCTTTGCACGATAGCCTAACCACCGATGAGCTCCATCACACACAGCAGAAAAGGATGTGGATCAAAATTGGTTATTTCCCATTCTACTGCCAGGATGAGTTTGAGGTACAATAGGACCTAAATATGTTTAAAATAACCAACAATGCAAATCTGACACTATTGTTTTTCATTGATGAAAGGATTCAGGAACGAATTAAACAACAGCCAGTGAAAGTACCACATAATCCTTCGGTTTGGAGGAATTTAAAATCTCCAAGTCAAGTATTTTCCCAAAGACAACAGCATTTAAAATCAGGAGGTCTCGCTTGTTGAAGCCTCATCGCGTGCACATTTGTAAACAACAACATATATAATACATACTCACACACAATAAATCATGTAAAGAAATGCATAAGAACAGAAATTTAATTCGTGTAAAGAGATGCATAAATCATGTAAAGTGATGATATAGAAGATGAATTTGGGGGTTTCTTCTTGAAAGGAGATCGTATCGCGAGAGGAGATCATAGACCTTGGGGGTTTCTTCTGAGAGCAGATCGCTTGAAGGGGCTCGGGGGAGTCGCCACGTGAAGGAGTTCGCCGTACAACCGATTGAAGGAGCTCGAGGGTTCTTTGCGAGAGAGAGTGGCTAGCTGTCATAACGAGGGCCCCAGCGAGAGAGAAAGGGCACCTGCGAGAGGCAGAAGAGGATATCGGAGGAAGAGATCGGTCGGTGGGGCTCTCACGAGACCGGAGATCATTGGGCAGAGTAGGGTTTTGTTTTTGGGACTCTCACAAAGGCGATCGATGGGCGAGAGGAGATCGGAGCTAGGCCACAAGACACATGAGGGAGGAGCAGCGTGGTCGAGGGTTTTTTTTGGGCTCTCACGAGGGCGAGCTTCGACGAGAGGAGATCAGCGATAGGCGATAGGAATCGCATGAGGGAGGAACAGCTTGGGCGAGGGCTTTTTTTTATCAACAGCTTGTGCGAATTGAAATGAAATGGCTCTTTCGTAAATTCCCCAGGTCTAAATACTGGGAAATGGAATCACGATATGTTATTTGTGACTACAACTACACATTCACACTTTGTACACCTTGCATTGCATCGTCTAGGACATTAGTTCGTGGAGGTCAAGCAGCTATCACTTATACAGTCTAATTCGTCTATGCCATTAGTCCGTGTAGTGCCGCAAAGCTCTTGAGGCGAGATTGGTGCAATCGGTAGTGAGAACATGAGTTCGCTGCCTCTAGCAGGCAGATTAAAATCAAGAAAAAAGAGCTGAAATAAACTTCCCTCATCAATCATTGAGATCGAATTCGTAAGGTTGATGACTACCTTATCAAAGGGAGAGAAACTGATCTTCATGACTCTACAAACATGCTATCTACCGATTGCATGACAGCAGTAATCAATCTTAGTGGCAATAGCCTGACGCCAAGTGTGTCATTTTTAATAAACATTTTTTACAACTTTCAGAGAAAAAAGTTGTAATAAACACTTTTTACAACTTTCAGAGCAAAAAAGTTGTAATAAACACTTTTTACAACTTTCAGAGAAAAAAAGTTGTGGTGTCAAAATTAAAATTTACAACTATTCATGAAAAAAGTTGTAATGATCATTTTTTACAACTTTCAGACAAAAAAAGTTGTAACAAACATTTTTTACAACTTTCAAAGAAAAAATGTTGTGGTATCAAAATTAACATTTACAACTTTTCATGAAAAAAGTTGTAATAACCATTTTTTACAACTATCCACGAAAAAAAGTTGTAAAAAACATTTTTTACAACTTTCAGATATAAAAAAGTTGTGGTAAACATTTATTACAACTACCAAAATAGAAACGTTGTCCCATGAAAGTTGTAAATTACTAGTTTTGTTGTAGTGTAAAGTACTGTTACTATATAACCTATACATTATTAATTAACCTAGGGGTACTGTTCCCTCATTTACACTCGTACAGTTCAATGGGTAATAATCAAATAAACCCCTAAAAGGAACTTACCCAAAAAGTTCTGTCTCTATCTTCTCTTCTTCTCCCTAGCTCTTCCATCATCCTCTCATGCTTTCTTTTCTCTTACAGGGGAGATGATGTTCAGGGGCAGCGGCGGCCTGGAGGAGCAGCGCACGACTTAGGGCGGCCAAACACAGGCGGCGTTGGGCGGTGCTGAACCGCCGGGAGGCAGAGCTTGGCTCGATGGGCGGTGGGGCATCGACTAGGTGGAAGTCGGAGGTGAGGGCAGTGGCCGGCATGGGTCGGAGTTTGTGGCATGGGTGCGGCGGACGGAGATTCAAGACGGGCGGCGACGACGAGCTTTGTTCGCTGGTCAGAGGAGAGGTTGGAGAGGGCGAGGACGGCGGGAGCTCTAGGTGAGGGTCGAGACCGGGCTACAGGCGACTGAACTGGGCGGTGGGTTGAGGAGAGTGGGGGGTCGTGATGCCGAAGGTGACTGGTGGCGATGATTTCGAGAGGGAGCGGGGGTTGTTCGGCGTCCCTCTGTTCTTAGCGTGAAACAGGGGATGGCGGCGGCGAGTTAGAAGGGGGCTGGAAGCACGGTGTGGCATGTAGGCATTCGGAGGTGATGGCGGGGGTCGACGGAGATCGAAGGGGAAGAACAGAGGCAGGCCTGGCGGCAACAGTGGTTGCGCGTGCGGAGGAGCAAGGCCGGAGTGGGGCTGTCAGCAACCAATGGGAAGAGGAGAGGGGTAGGCTGACGTTGCATCGGAAGGTGGCCGGAGCTAGGGGAAGTCCGGCGGCAACAGAAGAGGCATGCGGCCTAGGGGATGAGAGAGGGAGAGAGAGAAGCTACGGTAGGGTTGCTTGCTTGGGTAACAGGAGAGGCCGCACGTAGGCGAGTTGGCCGAACATGCGTCGGGAGGTGGCCGACGTTGTCGAAGCACTGGGCCATGAGGTCTTATCATGCGGCGGCTGGGTTCTCAAATAACACCTAGGTTTTCAATAGAATAGGTTAGGAGAGGGCTTAGGGTTGCAGTATATAAGATTATAATGACAGGGACGGGTCTAGGCCTATAGAAATATCAGAGAAAATTGTGTAAGTGGGGGAGATATCACGTGATTGAGGGGTACAGTTAAGGGGTGTTAGGATTAGGTAGGTTAAGATTCTATATAATAATATATATATAAGATTTGATCTGATATCCTCTTAACAAATGCTTACGGAATATTTGGTTTAAGATATAATAATATTAAGTTTTAAAGCCATTTGATTTTCCTTGGGAAAACAAACAGAAGTAGTTCTTTTTTTTGTAGTTAATAAGCTACTTTGTTTCCCATTTAAAAAGAGCACAAACGTTACATACTCAGAATTCATAATAATAATTATTAATAATAATAAAGTATTATATGAGCTTATAATGGAAAAAGCAGATTGGTCGGTTGTTATCCAAAAATTACAAGAAAAATACAGGGGTGATCGCGCCTCCGCGAGGGTTGAGAATATGGGATTCGGTCGCGTGTCTGAACTACGGACAACTGTGATAGAAATCAAATACATAAAATGCTCACAATACACAACTACGCACTAAATTACGTACAGTCGGAAAGTGGACGTTACACTAGAATAGGTTCACGTACTAACTATAGGCACAGTCTAGGCGATGTCATGGACTTGACATCGGTAGAGTTGGTAGGACGCTCTTGATATGACACATTTACTTTTATTCCTTTACTTTTGTCATTTCTCTTAACTGCATAATTATTTCAGCATGCATTTTATGTTATTTTATTTTGACATTAATGCTCATCATTTGTCTTAATTTTGAGTAGGCACAATGTTATTTAGAATGCTCGTTTTTGTATTTACATGAATTCTGAAACCTTGGTTGGATAACACAATCGTAAATAAAGTAGTCTACAGTTGAGTTGTGTTTCCTACTGGGTACGCGTTAACATGTCTGCACCATTTTTCTTAGGTCTAGAGCTAGACTTTAGAGCATGTTCTCACCCAGGAGACAGTCCAA
This sequence comes from Scilla litardierei, assembly GCA_030789695.1. Taxonomy (NCBI): domain Eukaryota; kingdom Viridiplantae; phylum Streptophyta; class Magnoliopsida; order Asparagales; family Asparagaceae; genus Scilla; species Scilla litardierei. The sequence goes on from CM061141.1 coordinate 197,277,684, forward strand.
AACTTCAGGCTAGAGGTCGAGCCCTCTGAGGGCGGTTTCGTGAAATTGGTTACTCAAGATTATAATAGGGAGTGAGTTGTACTTGTGTTGTAGAAACTATGTTGAGGGTTGAGAATCTAATCTATTGTTTTTCCCTATGTACCATGTGTATGCATACTTGAATTCTTCAGATATTAATAAATATTAGTCTTTTTGTGACTTGTGTGGTGGCTGTGATTATTTTTCTGTATTGTAGCACTTGCAGTATTCTTTATCTGTCACTGTACTATCCGAGCTTTCACAGTTGTTGGATCTGGATCTAAGCCTAGAAGGGAGTGAATATTCTAATAAAAATATTCGTGCAACCCACGAACAATCACACACAGTTATAAGCACATGCAGAGTAAAAAGTATGCAATCACAGAGAACGCGCAGATTTACCCTGGTTTGGTCGTCCCCACGACCTATGTCCAGCCTCGAAAGCAACTACTAGATTAATATGTTATCAAGGTACAACTATAATGAGTCAAGAGCCCCAACTCAACTCTTACCTAGTTCGTACGCACTCCCGCATGCTCAACACTATCAACCTAGTCAGATGCTCTCACCCTTGACGAGCCCCAACTCGTCAAGTCCCCAAAAAGTCACAAAGATGGTAAAAGTTTCCCCTACAAAGATCTCTACACTAATATCACAAATATAAAGTAATCAGAGTTTAGAACAGCTCAGTTTGTGATTGTGTAGTCGTCTGTATTAATCGGCACGTGTCAGACATGATCTGACAAAAAGTAATCTCCAATCTAAAGCTTTTGGTCTGACAATTGGACTCGAATTTCTGTGGATCAGTAGCCTAGTTCATGTTGCATTGGATGTTTTGCATGGAGACAATGCTTCTGAAACAGTGCCCTGTTATCTTCTGATGTCATGCCTACCAAGGAGACATTGCTTTTGACCTTTGCTCCAATGAGACTTCTTTTAATATTCATCCTGCAAATTTGTGCCTTTTAATTAATTGCCACCTACTTCTCTTTTAATTATTTCTGTTTACTTCCTTCACCAAACTTGGAAGCCTGCAAGTCAAATAGACAAAGTGAGTGGGGTATTAAAAATGCAAAACAAAAGTTGACAGGCTTCCTCCCCTATGTAGAGATTAATTTTTCTATTCAATGAAATGTCTTGCACCTCCCCTTTCTTTTGAGATGATAACTTGCGGCAGTGTGTATGGAAAAGGCTTCTTCATGGCTACGTCTTCTTGATGGCTCGCGATAGCAGTTGTGCGTAGGATAAGGAACTCCGGCAGGAAAGATGAACGACAACACGTCACAGTTGGAGGTTGGCAGAAGCGGGCAAGGCTCAGCCTAGATCTCCTTCGATCGACGGCAATGGGCAAGGCTCAGCCTGGATCTCCTTCGGTCGGTGGCAGTGGGAAGCTCCTCTGTTCGGTGCTGATGAGGACTCGATCGACAGACTTAGGGCGACTGCTAGCAATGGGTTGACGATGGCTTGGAGCACTGGAAGGATCCGACGATGACCCTTTGGCACGAGAGCTTGGTGCGGCTCCTTGGAGATGATGCATGAGTCCCCTTGAAGATGGCCCTCCTTTTAGCATGTGAAGCTTGCGACGCTTGTGCTTCTTTGGCTTCTGTAGCTTGTGGCTATAGGATTTGGCTTGAAGATGGGATGTTGAAGCTTTGGGGATGGAGATCTTTGGTATTGCGGCTATAGTGGTTTGGAGCTTGCTTGTGGCATAGGAAATTTTGCTTGGGATATGGTGTAGCTGCAAGAGGAGAAGACTTTGCCTTGGAATAATGAACTATGGCCGACACCCCTACCTTTTGTAGATGATGTTTATGTAGGGTGCTAGTTAGGGTTTTGCGGCAATGGTGAGAGATGGGAATGAGTAGAATTCGACTACGGAGAATCCCTAAGGATTTGGGGTTTGAACTTGGCTATGAGGATTTGACTCAATCTCCATTAGTAATGCAAATAGGATTGGAATTTGGAAATAGGATTTTGACATCATCTTTATTGGTTCAAATCAATCTCCTTTGATTTGAATTAGATCTCACCCCCTTTTGACCAAGTCCACTTTGTAGTATGAATAGGAATTTCTCCATCTCTTTGACTTGGTCATCGTTGGAGTATTTACGGCCTCGCCACTCCTGCAAACACTTAACACACACATCAAATATTTCACACATGTTTGTCATCATCAAACAAGAAGTCCTAGAGCGTTGCATCCAACAATCTCCCCCTTTTGATGATGACAAACCAATACAAGATTTGAGCAATTACGATTCTAATAATACCATCGTGATATGTGTGTGTGAAGTGTGATGGAGGATGTATGCAAACAATTGTGACAATGATGTTCAAGCATACAAGCATGCAAACGATGTCGCAATAATGTTTCTAGCATGCTCCCCCTATATTCATGCTCCTCCTTAACCAATATTTCATTTATTCAATAAGAAATTCAATAAGCATATCATTTTCACATATACCCACAAATCTTTCCCACAAATATTTCTCCCCCTTTTGTTATCATCAAAAGTGTATATACGAAGTCAAATTCATACCACATGTAAAAGAAAGAGAATTATTTCTTACAACCAACAGTTGCATATAGACATTCATATAATATGCCGTTCAAATTCGATGAAAATCATAACAAGACTTCTACACCATCATGTAAGTATGATGATTAAATAATTGAACTACAAAGGGAGAAACTTTCATGAAAACCAACCAAATTCAATCCACATTTTTCCTATAACATGAATTCACTAGGATTGATTTTCCTCATCTCATTAAAAATGAGTTCAAGATACCACATCCCAAAAACATAGCCTATAAGGACTCTTAGATGTGGGGGTGGCATTGCTTGACGAGTATAACACCAACACTAAAGATCCCCATAAAGCATATGTTGGATACTCGTGGGTAGTGTACTTGCCATGAATTGTATCCATTTTTCATACGGAGTTATATTATATATATATATATATATAGTTTCAATTTCATTTCTTTTGTGCTCAATTTTTATCCATGGCAAAAACACATCATATCCCTTAGATTTGCAGTTAATATTCACTCTACATTCACTTTCCAACGTTTCATAAAAGAATCTCCAATTGTGCAACAATTATTCAATACTTGTGGAAGTGAAAGTGTAGGTGTAGAAATCATATTATTCAATTTATTAAACATGTCATGGCTATTTAGAAAAGTCTAACATGCGCATGTAGCTATAACAATAATAAAATGATTTCTACAAGGATATGAATGACATTCATCAATATCGCTTGAATGCTACAAAAGAAAAAGACATTTGCACCATTTTTTTGACTTTTTCATTTTTTTTATTTTTCTTTATAATGAACTAAAACAAACTAAGAATCAATCAAACTAGCACACAAAATGAAAATACAAAGTCAAGCACACACACAAAAATGCTAACAAAAAATGCTATGAAGGTATGCATTAAGTTCAAGGAAAAAATATACCTTCACATCGTCGTTTGGCTAAGGAACTAAATAAATGAAACGTTCAATTCATAGCTCCTCGCCATCTCCATCTTACCTATACGATAGATGTTATGTGTGACCTTGGAATCCAACAAGGTACACTCATGTTAGTCATCAAATATTTAGGAACCCAAATTTGCTTGAATTTGATATTAGTGTTCATATATTTACAATGATATGAAGTATGACCAACACTAGCACAAGTAAAGCACTTTGCATGAAATTTTTTCTCTTTGGTAGGAACATTGTTAATTTTCTCAACATTGGGCTTTTCAACATTTTTAGAACCAAATCCAAGTCCACGTCTATTGTTGCCATATAATTGATTTCCAAAATAATATCCAAATTTTGTTTTCCTATGGAAAATATCTTTAATGAAAATTCTAGATTAGTGACTTTGGATTTCAAGATAGCATTCTCATTCACAAACAAAGTGCATTTACTAATGAAAGCTCTCTTGTATTCCTCTTCTTTCTTTTCAAATTCACTCATTTTTTCTTTAAACTCGTGATTTAGCATGTTAATATTTTAATTAAGCAATTCATTTTCAGTTTCAAGTTTAATCAAATCTTGCTTATGCATGCTAATCTCATTTAGCAAAGAGGGGCAAGAAAGACAATCAACAGTTTCAGGTGAGATGGATTTTTCTTTTTTCAATATGGTGATGGTAGATTCGCATGCAATAAGTTCTTCTTTAAGATTATCAATTTCTTTAGACATGTCATAATTTTCTTGTTGTAATTCAAAATTATCATTTCTATAGTCATCTACGGAAGATTCTAGCTCATCTATTTTACCTTGAATTCCTTTACAAATATTGAAAAGTTCAGTTTTAAAGAAAGATTGTACCTCATCATGTCTTTCCATCAAGCAGAGGAAAGTGTGGGCTTCATTCTCCTCATCTTCACTATCCATGTCCTACGTTCGCACCACAGCTTTTCCTTTCTTCTTCGCAACATTAGCTGTTTCTTGTGGGCAATTTCTCATGAAGTGTCCTTTCCTCCTTTTCATCATCTCAGCTCTTCCTTGGTCAGTCTTGATGTATCTTCTGATGTGTCTGACTAATAGTGCTTGCTCCTCATCAAGATCGTCGTCATCGTTAGCTTGAAGAGCTAATGGTGTGGGAGCTTTGGCTTTTTCTTCAGGTTTCTCTCTAGCTTCTATACTTTGTAGCTCAAGCTCGTGTGACATCAAGTTGCCTATTAAGTCTTCCACTCTCATTGTTGATAGATCTTTGGCTTCTTGATAGCGGTGACTTTTGGCCAGAACGATCTTGGCAGCGCTCTTAAGATCTTTCTCACCTGCTCAAGACTAGAGTATGGCTTACCGAGGGAGCTGGATTTGTATACGATGTCCATGAATCTCGCGAACATCTCCTTGATAGATTCAGATGGCAGCATGCAGAAACTCTGCTATTCTGAACTCAGCAACGCAAGTCTGGATTCCTTCACTTGTGATGTTCCCTAATGTGTCACCTCCAGCGTATGCCATATTTCCTGCGCAGTTAAACAATGTGAGATACTATTAAACTCAGATTTATCAAGAGAGCATATAAGCGCATCCATAGCTTTACCATTAAGAGAATAAAGTTTCTTATATGCAGCATCTCACTTATCTTTAGGATTAATAATTTCAGTGTCTTCAGTTTTCATAGTAGGGATTTTATAACCATTTTCAACAATATCCCACACATCATAATCTATAGACACTAAATATATTTTCATTCTAGCCTTCCAATATGCAAAGTCTACTCCATTAAACTTAGGGGACGGGTTATAGACCGACCTTCAGCAAATGCAGAATCAGATATATTCATGGTCATAATTTTCTTGTTGCAATTCAAAACTATCATTTTTATAGTCATCTACAGAATATTCTAGCTCAACTATTTTATCTTGCATTCCTTTACAAATATTCAAAATTTCAGTTTTAGAGCAAGATTGTACATCATCATGTCTTCCCATCAAGCAGAGGAAAGTGTGGGCTTCATTCTCCTCATCTTCACTATCTATGTCCCACGTTCGCACCACAACTTTTCCTTTCTTCTCCGCAACATTAGCTGTTTCTTGTGGGGAATTTCTCATGAAGTGTCCTTACCTCCTTTTCGTCATCTCTGCTCTTTCTTGGTCAGTCTTGATGTATCTTCTGATGTTTTTGACCAATAGTGCTTGCTCCTCATCAAGATCGTCGTCGTTGTTAGCTTGAAGAGCTAATGATGTGGGAGCTTTGGCGTTTTCTTCAGGTTTCTCTCTAGCTTCTATACTTTGCAGCTCAAGCTTGTGTGACATCAAGTTGCCTATTAAGTCCTCCACTCTCATTGTTGATAGATCTTTGGCTTCTTGATAGCGGTGAATTTAGGCCGTAACGATCTTGGCAGCGCTCTTAAGATCTTTCTTACCTGTTCAAGACTAGTGTATGGCTTACCGAGGGAGCTGGATTTGTATACGATGTCCGTGAATCTCGCGAACATCTCCTTGATAGATTCAGATGGCAGCATACAGAAACTCTCATATTCTGAACTCAGTAGCACAAGTCTGGATTCCTTCACTTACGACGTTCCCTCATGCGTCACCTCCATCGTATGTCATATTTCCTGCACAGTTAAACAATGTGAGTTACGATTAAACTCAGATTTATCAAGAGAGCATATAAGCGCATCCATAGCTTTACCATTTAGAGAATAATGTTTCTTATCAGCAGCATCGCACATATCTTTAGGCTTAATAATTTCAGTGTCTTCAATTTTCATAGTAGGGATTTTATAACCATTTTCAATAATATCCCACACATCATAATCTATCGACACCAAATATATTTTCATCCGAGCCTTCCATTATGCAAAGTCTACTCCCTTAAACTTAGGGGGACGGGCTATGGACTGACCTTCAGCAAATGCAGAATCAGATATATTCATGGTCATCTAGACTAGATCCTCTAAACTGGCTCTGATACCACTTGTTGGATCTGGATTTAAGCCTAGAGGGGGTGAATAGGCTAATAAAAATATTCGTGCAACCCACGAACAATCACACGCATAATAAGCACCGGCAGAGTAAAAAGTATGCAATCACAGAGTTCGTGCAGATTTACCCTAGTTCGATCATCCCCACGACCTACGTCCAGCCCCGAAAGCAACTACTAGATTAATATGTTATCAAAGTACAACTACAATGAGTCAAGAGCCCCAACTCAACTCTCACCTAGTTCTTACGCATTCCCCATGCTCAACACTATCAACCTAGTCAGATACTCTCACCCTTGACGAGCCTCAACTCGTCAAGTCCCCAAAAAGTCACAAAGATGGTAAACGTTTACCCTACAAAGATCGCTACACTAATATCACAAATATAAAGTAATCAGAGTTATAGATTAGCTCAGTTTGTGATCACGTAGTCGTCTCTGTCAATCAGCACAGATCAGATAAGATCTGACAAAAAGTAATCTCCAATCTGAAGCTTTTGGTCTGATAATTGGGCTCGGAATTCTTTGGATAGCAGCCTGGTTCATGTTGCATTGGATGTTTTGCATGGAGACAATGCTTCTGCAAAAGTGCCATGTTGTCTTCTGATGTCACGTCTACCAAGGAGACATTGCTTTTGACCTTTGCTCCAATGTGACTTCTTTTGATATTCCTCCTGGAAATTTGTGCCCTTCAATTAACTTCCACATACTTCTCTTTTAATTATTACTAATTAATTCCTTTACCAAACTTGGGAGCCTGCAAGTCAAATAGGCAAAGTGAGTGGGGTATTAAAAATTCGAAACAAAAGTTGACAAGCTTCCTTCCCTATATAGAGATTAATTTCTCTCTTCAATGAAATGTCTTGCTCCTCCCCTTTCTTTTGAGATGATAACTTGCAGCAGGGTGTATGGCAAAGGCTTCTTCACGGCTGTGTCTTCTTGATGGCTCGCGGTAGCAGTTGTGCATAGGATGAGGAACTCCGTCAGCAAAGATGAATGGTAGCACGTCGCAGTCAGAGGTTGGCAGAAGCGGGCAAGGCTCAGCCTGGATCTCCTTCGGTCAGTGGTAATGGGCAAGGCACAGCCTAGATCTCATTCGGTCGACGGTAATGGGTAGCTCCTCTGTTCGGTGTTGATGATGACTCGGTCGGTAGACTTGGGTGCAGCTGCTATCAATGGGTCGACGATGGCTTTGATAGCTAGAAGGCTCGGACGGCGACCCTTTGGCACTAGAGCTTGGTGCGGCTCCTTGGAGATGATGTGTGAGTCCCCTTTGAAGATGGCCCTCCTTTTAGCATGTGAAGCTTGCAGAACTTGTGCTTCTTTGGCTTCTGTAGCTGTGGCTATATGCTTTGTCTTGAAGATGGGATTTGAAGCTTTGGGGATGGAGATCTTTGGTATTGCGGTTATAGAGGTTTGGAGCTTTCTTGCAGCATAAGAAATTTTTCTTGGGATTTGTTGCAGCCGCAAGAGGAGAAGATGCTAGCTTTTGCCTTGGAATAATGAACTATGGCCGACACCCCCTACCTTTTGAAGATGATGTTTATATATGGTGCTAGTTAGGGTTTTGCGACAATGGTGAGAGATGGGAATGAGTAGAATTCGGCTATGGAGACTCCCAAAGGATTTGGGGTTTGAACTTGGCTATGAAGATTTGACTCAATCTCCCTTAGTAATGCAAATAGGATTGGAATTTGAAAATATGATTTTTGACATCATCTCTAGTTGATTCAAATCAATCTCCTTTGATTTGAATTAGATCTCACCCCCAAGTCAACTTTGTAGTATGAATATGAAGTTCTCCATCTCTTTGACTTGGTCATCGTTGGAGTATTTACGGCATTGTCACTCTTGTAAACACTTAACACACCCATCAAATCGTTCACACATGTTTGTTATCATCAAACAAGAAGTTCTAGATCGTTGCATCCAACAGCAGTGGCCTGCTGGAATTGTATCATCAAGGTTCCATTTACGCTGGGTAGTATTTAGAGTCAAGAGGTCGACAGCTTAGGTCTAAATATTACAGCGGGCTTGTTACCTTATGTTCTCTACATCGCTTTGGAGAGTATCAAATTTCCAGGTAATTTGGAGAATGAGGCGTGACAATAACCATTCACGTGAAAGGTCCTTTAGCCATCTCTGGTTATAATGTCTACGCTACACCAACTATCACAAGAGTGTTTCCGTGAGATATAGAGTAAGATATCCATGTTGAAGCATCTTGGCGATTTGTTCTGTGGACTTATTTCCTAACAAGCATATGTGCGTTGTCTCACCATTGATTATGGTTGAATATTGCATATACAACCCCCCTAACTCATTTGTTTTGTGTATTGATATCATGCATTTTGGGTGCAATACATATGTTTTCATTATATCTTTTTATTTTGGATCATGTCATTTATTCATGCACAAATTATAGCTCCCACAACTTAATCATACTTCATATATTTTTCAGGATTTTTCAGTAATTTTCTGGAATTTTTCTGGAGCTTAAACGATGAAGATTTGAGCAAAAGAGATCCACACAGGCGTGTGTTACACTCTATGCAGTCGTTTGCACTGTAACCGCCCAATCAAAGAGAAACTTGGAAAGAAGAACTACACTGTCATTGTTGAATTCAAATTTCCAAAGTGTTTTGGCAGCTCAAAAATGCAAACAACGCAGTCGTTTCGAAATCCACATATCGCGTGGTCAGACGAGAAAATGAATGATAACTCAAGGGGGGCTCAAACTGTCTCGTCAATCGTTTGAAACGACCGTGTCGAATCAACCCAGCCTTAATCCATTTTTTGCACTACAGCAAACAGTCACGTCAAATTCGACGTGACCGTGTCGATCCAGTTGACGCGACCGCGTCAACACTTAAACGACTATTTTGCTCGGGCTGTCATCTTCTTCTCCGCAACTTAAACGATTGAACCCAAATTTTTTTGAGCCGTCGATCTAAACGATCAACGAATGGGATTCATTGGGGTTTGAGGGAAGTATAAAAGGATGTCACAGTCCCCATTTATCATTATCTTTTGATGCCTTAGGGCTAGGGAATGTGAATTTAAGAGCTAGTGTTTTTGGAGGAACTCAAGGGAGAGATTGGGACTTCATCCTCTTCATCGACAACGCACATTTGATCCCTTATTCATCCTCTCTTGTTTATTTTCATTTTATTGTATTGTAATATTGACTGGATGATGTTTTGTAGCAAAAACACCTATTCTCTTATTATAATGAAGTAAAACTCTCTTTGTATGAGTTGTGGATAACTTAGGGCATTGTGATGTGTAATTCCCCTTGTCTATTGAATGCATCTATTATAGTTGTAGCTTTGGGAGATTGTTTTCTACTCTACATTTCTCTATTGTTAATTTACAAAGCTAATGATAGTGAGATGGATCTCCCCACAAGGGGTGATCATCATTATTATCATGAAACCCCTTACCCTAGATATAGTTCATTTGAAGGTTGCACCTAATCCTAAAAGGATCATCCGAAGGTGTTATCTAAGAGATACACCATTGAGTCATAGCATTTATCGTGCATTACCTAAAAGGGAATTTCCCCTAAAACGGGTGCATGATTGACTTTGGAATCATAATTGTAATAACCCTAGGTAACTCCCCAATTCATGCAAATTCTCATATCTCTTTCTCTTTGATTGGCTAACCTACTTTGGGCATCATAGATCATCCCTCACACCATTCATATCCATCACCCAATTTTGTAATGTGAGATAGTATTAATCTCATCATTATTCTCCAATAATCAATTAAGCTTGCATAATTGTAGAGCAACATGTCCCTGTGGAATACGACCCCGGACTCACCAGGTTATTGCTTGACATCCTCCTGCACTTGGGAGTATCGCACACCTTTTTGTGTGTGTCAATTGTGTCCACACATCAAGCGGCTATGAGACCAGCCACTACTATCCGATGGTAGAGAGAAATGCACACTGGTCTACATGGAACAATCAATGTCATGATTATGCTAATATGCCATGCTTATACTAATATGCCATTGCCATGGCATATGCTAATTTTCCATGCTTATGCTAATATGCTAATTTTCCATTCTTACGCTCATATGTTCTAAATATTAGTGTTAACATATCCATATGAAGAATTAATCCATTATGCAAGATATTGTTATGGACATGATATGTGCAATTATGCCCTAATGTTCATACTAAGCTATAATGACAAGCTAATGTTCATGCTAATCTAGACATGCCATGTTCATAGCAATGCTAATATTCATGCCATGCCAACATGCTAATGTGTTAATGCACATGCTAATGTAAACATGTTCTAATGTCTATGTTGACATGCTAAGTTATGTCCAAACTTCATCTTAGTTGCCATGCTAGTGACATTGATATGCCATGACTATGGTTATTTCATGTTAGTCTCTATGTAAATATCCATGCTCTAGGTTCCTTATCACGTTAAGTTCAATGCGTTATATTTCTACGTTCCATGTTATTAACCTTGTTAACTTCATGTTAACATATATGTTATATGTCCCATGTGAATGGAAAAGTTCCATGTCGCATATTATGTGAATCCATATTGTACATTTGGAAGTAATAATGGCACACGATGTAGTGTGATGGAATGTGCAATTTTTCACTTCAGGCGTAGACACGGGGTAATGGGGTAAACTCAAGGTTAGAGAATGTATGAGCGACGAGACCATCCTATTATACATACCTCTCCAAGAGTTAAGACTTGGAGTAGGCGTTTTCCTCCCGTGAGAGGGAGGGTGTTCTGAATTACATACCACTTCGGTTGTGTTCTCCTCCCATGAGAGGGAGTGTGTTTTGGATGACATACCACTTCAGTGGCGTTCTCCTCCCGTGAGAGGAAGGGTGTTCTGGATTACATACCACTTTTGTGGCGTTCTCCTCCCGTAAGTGGGAGGGTGTTAAATTATCAGGATGGATGGTTCTCGTTGCGCATTACATTCTCTGACCCGGAGTTTGTAAGATCAACTAGGGTGTACTTCTTTTTACTAGAATAGGCTTACATACTAACCCTAGGCACAGTCTAGGCGATGTCATGGACTTGACATCGGTAGACTTATTATGACACTCTTGATGTGACACATTTACTTTTATGCCTTTACTTTTGTCATTTCTCTTAACTGCATATTTATTTCAGCATATTTTATGTTATTTTATTTTCACATTAATGCTCATCATCTGTCTTAATTTTGAGCAGAGATAATGTTATTTAGAATGCTCATTTTTTTATTTACATGAATTCTGAAACCTTGGTTGGATAACACAATCGTAAATAAAGTAGTCTACACTTGAGTTGTGTTTCCTACTGGGCACGCATTAACGTGTCTGCCCCATTTTCCTCAAGTCTAGAGCTAGACTTCAAAGAAAGTTCTCCCCCAGGAAACCGTCCAAAACTTCAAGCTAAAGGTCGAGTCCTCTGAGGGTGGTTTTGTGAAGCTGGTTACTCAAGATTAGAATAGGGAGTGAGTTGTACTTATGTTGTGGACACTATGTTGAGGGTTGAGAGTCTTATCTATTGTTTTCCCTCTGTACCTTGTGTATGTATACTTGTATTCTTCAGACATTAATATATGTAAATCTTTTGTGACTTGTGTAGTGGCTGTGATTATTTTTCTGTATTGGAGCACTTGTAGTATTCTTTATTTGTCATCGGTACTATCTGAGCATTCGCAGTGGGCCTGCTGGAATTATATCATTAATGTTCCATTTACGCTGGGTAGTATTTAGAGTTGAGGGGTCGACACGTTAGGTCTAAATACTATTGTGGGCATGTCACCTTCCGTTGTATACATACGCCTTGGAGAGTCTCGAATTTCCAGGTATTTTGGGGAACGGGGCATGACAACAGCCTTTCAAGTGAAAGGTCCTTTAGCCATCTCTGGTCATAAGGTTTACGTAACACCAACTGTCACATGAGTGTTTCCGTTGAGATATCATGTATGATATCCATGTTGAAGCATCTCGACGATTCATTGGTGGACTTATTTCCCAACAGCATATGCGCATTGTCCCACCATGTCCTCACATCAAAAGGTTATGAGACCAGCCACTACTATTCGATGGTAGAGATCAATGCATAGTGGTCTACCTGTAACGACTGCTTTTCTTGTATCTGGATTTTATATAATATAATATATGTTTTGGTGGATTTTCTCCTCGTGTGTGGTTTTCGTCTCCGTAGCTTTCATTTTCGATCGTTTCGTCGTGATTTCTCGTCTCTTCCTTAGGATCATCGATTTCGGAGTTTGTCACTCGTGACGGACTTCACAACGGTCGTATCTTACTGTTAGATCAAGCCTAGGAGTCTTAGGAATCGATCACGGGGCCTCGCGCTCCGTATCGGTACTTTTCTGTGCTCATTAGCCGGTATAAGAAGGGGCACCGACCGACTAGATGACGATCCAGTCGGTCGGAAATCCTTCTTGGACCGACTAGTTAGCTTTCTAAATTTCTCAGGAGTTACTGTTTATCGTTAGTCGGTCTAAGAACGTTGGTTGACCGACTAGGTTGCAAACTAGTCGGTCAGCAATGCTTCTTGAACCGACTAACTCATCATATTATTTTTGTATCAGTTACTGTTCACTCTTAGTCGGTCTAAGAACGTTCATCGACCGACTAGATGCTAAACTAGTCGGTCAGTATTTGTTCATGGACCGACTAATTCTAAATCCTAATTTTGTACAGAAGTTACTGTTTACACTTAGTCGGTCTGCGTTGGTCGACCGACCGACTAGTTGCCAAACTAGTCGGTCAGTGGTTGCTCTTTGACCGACTAACCAGTGTTAAAACCCTAATTTCTGGGCAGCCGCCAGCCTAACCTATTTATACCCAACCCATTCGACTTCTTCTTCTCCAACACGACCCAAAACCCTAAAAATCTCCCCCTTCAGCCCCCATCTTCCTCCAAGCTCCATTTCTCCATTCCAAGCCCTAAATCCATCATCCAATCCATCCAATCACTCCATCTATCTCTCATCTTCCCCAAATCTCCATCAAAACCCATCAAAACCCCAAATCCCCCTAAACCCTAGTTTCCTCAAACTTCTCCAATCTCTTCCAGATCTGATCCTAGGGTTCCCCGGAGTGTTTCTTCCGTCTCCTCTCGGTAAGAAATCGATCTACCGTTGTTTTCATAGCTTATTTATGATTCTATGAAAACCCTAATTAATTTCATGTGTTTGGTGTTTGTTTCCCCCATAACAGCGATTTCCCCCGTAGATAGCGTCCGTGTGACGAAGTAGTCGTCATCCCCGGTGCTAGGCAAGTGAAACTTGCCACTTAGGGTTTAGGCCATGTTTTAGGCCATTTACTTGTTGTAGGCGTAAAAGAGGCTAGGTGACGAAATGATACTCGCCTAGGCGCAAATTGGGGAAATAGCTTGACAACGAAGCTAATTCCGACTTTTAGCATGTTGCACAATTTCCATGTCATGTTTACTTTCAATTAACGGTACGCGAATATGTTCATGTCATTGCATTTCGCCTGTCACGTTTAATTTAACTAACGGTACGCAAATAAATTGTCATGACCTCGCATTCTTTAAGTGTTGCTTGATTGCGTAGCTTTGCTACAATTGTGTGTTCCTGGCTCGTGTTCCAGAAGCGGGCCATGTGTTGGTTGATAGCCAATGCCCGAATTGTGTGTTCCGGCTAGGTGTTCCCTACGCCATACCAGTGTTCCTGGCTCGTGACCAGAAGCGAGCATAATGAGTTGGAAACCCCAACGCTCGGAATGTATTGAATTGTGAACTTCGAATGCGAGCTCAATGGCGGGGCAACCCTAGGCTCACTAGATGAGCTCAATGTGTAGGGACCCCAGGCTCCATATCGTGTGGTTACCGAGTAGTGTTTAGTGCTGATCGGTCTGAAATGCTACGACATTCAGCGAATGGCGTAAACACCTATAAAATGTGAATTGATTGAATTGATAGTAGCTTGGCTACTCTTGTCTTGTCCCGATGATTGTTCTCTTATACAAATTGTTTTGCCATGTTTTAATTGTGCACTCATGTTATAACTGCCATGTCATGCATACTAAACTGCTAGGTTGCTAGATGCCTCACTTTCAGTTTCCTTGCCCAAGTCTTTTTAGACTTGCTGACATGTGCCCCTTTACTCTTTTGGGTGACACATGTTAGATCCTGAGCCTGAGTACCTCGTTGAGGACGAGGTGTTCGCTGACGCCGAGCCCGAGCCCGTGTTTGACGGGGAGTACGTGGACACTGGGGACCAGTCCTAGTGTCTTCGTGTGTTTTACTTTTGTTAGACAGTTGTTTTGTATTCGGTGCGTGGCACCTATATCTTTGTTATGTCGTTTCTTTTGTTGGCCTTGTTCTGGGCCTTGGACTCTTTTCTTTTAGCCTGGTGGCTTTTCTGGATGTTGGACTCTTGTTGATGTTGGACAATTTGAGAGATGTGGAATTTTATTTCAGTCTCCCCTTGTGTTATTATTGTTATTCTGTTGTGGTTACAGGGACCTGTTTATGTAATGTGGACGCTTATCGGGTTTGGGGCTTCACAGCTCCACTCTCGTGCGGACCTTTTCACGTCTCGCCTCCATTTTAGGGAAGCGGGTCGTGACAGGTTTTAGTGGTGGCCCATGCAGGTCCTCTGTAACTGCGATTTTTTTGGAATAGCGGTAATAATATTAGAATGTCCAATAAACTAAGTTCGACGTCCGATGTCATAAGCTATGAGTCTAATCTGATTTGTTTTCCGTGTCACTAGATGGCAGGAAGACGTTTCACCCGTGGTGGGGGTAGTGGCGCGGTCCCTCATGATGAGGAGCCTGAGCGGGAACCCACCAGTGGTGAGATGATGCGGATGATGATCCAGATGATGCAGGTGCAGCAAGGCGTGCTTCTGCAAGTCCAGAATGCTCCACCTGCTCGAGCTGCCCGGGCTCTTCCGGATGTTCCTCGCTCTGAGCCAGGAGCGAAGCAATTTTGGGAGCTGGGTCCCGCATATTTTGATGGTTCTGAGGGTCCTCTGGCTGCCGATGAGTGGATTCGGAACGTCGAGGACAATCTGAAGATGGCCAAGATCACCCCGGCTGGATGGGTTGATTTGGCGAAGAGGCAGCTGAAGGATAATGCCAGGAATTGGTGGGATGCGGAAGAGAAGTTGTTGGTGGAGCCGATAGCTTGGGCTACCTTCAAGGCCCTTCAAGGCCAGATTTGATGGTGAGTTCTTCCCGAAGGCTGCCAGGGAAGAGATGCTGCAGCGTTTTATCGATCTGAAGCAGGGGAACTCGTCGGTGGACCTTTATCACCAAGAGTTCATGAGGCTGAGTCGGTTTGCACCGAAGATGGTGCAGGACGTTGAGGAGAGAGCTCAGAGGTTCCTGCAGGGGCTTGCTTCGAAGCTCCAGAGTTTTGTGACCTCTTCTGACCGGGAGTCTTATCCGAAGGTTATGGTCGCTGCCAAGAGGCAGGAGCTGCTCGTGAACCAGAGGAAGGGATCTGTTGTTGGTGCTGGGAAGAGGCCTGTGGAACAGGCGAGAGCTGTGGTTAGACCTGGATTCAGGCCTAATCAGTCTGCTCAGTTTAAGAGGCCAGGAGGGTCTATTCCGAAGATTTGCCATTTCTGCGGCAGGCCTGGCCACGTCAAGGATCAGTGTCGGAAGTTTTTGGGCCAGTGTTTGATTTGCGGTGATGCATCTCATGTCGCGAAGGATTGTCGGCATGCGGATCCGCTGCGGAGGGCACCTGTTGCAGCTCAGCCATTGCAGCAGCGAGCGTCTGTTCCTGCTGGACGTGGAGCAGCTCTTGTTCCGCAGGGGCAGGCTTTTCGGCAGGCTGTTCCGCCGAGAAGGCAGGCTTTTCTGATGACCGCTGCGGAGAGCGCGGCTGTGGATGAGGTTATCGCAGGTAATCCTCAATCTAGCTGTTACTTTCCTAGCTGGTTTTGATTGTTAGATTTTGTTGTTTGCTTGAACATGATTGTTTGCTAGATTAGGGTTTGATTGTTAATTGCTTGATTAGGTGTGATTTTGGTGTGCACATTTCCTGCACGAGTCCTCTTTGACTCTGATGCATCGATGTGCATTATTTCTCAGAGCTTCGTGGAGAGGCATTCCTTGTCGACGTCCCCTCTTCCAAAAAGTTGGAATATCGTTACAGGGAATGGTGTGGTCTCGGTGCATCGTGGTTGCAATTCTTGCTCGTTGGTGGTCTGTGGACATGAGCTTTTTGCGGATTTCATTGTCCACGACATCATCAACTATGATGCAGTTCTTGGGATGGACTGGCTTGCGAGCTTCTATGCTACGATTGACTGCAGGAGGAAGAAGGTGGTGTTCGAGATTCCCGGACATCCAGTGTTTGAGTTCAGTCGTGGTAGCAGTTCGCTTGGTCCTGTCAGATTTCGGGCCAGGCCGGTGGAGGCTGTGGCTATGCAGATGGAGCTGGAGTGGCCAGTTGTGGTGCGAGATTTTGGCGACGTCTTCCCCGAGGAGATGTCTGGTTTGCCGCCTGATCGGGCTCTGGAATTTTCTATTGATCTTGTTCCAGGTGCACAGCCGGTTTCGAAGGCGCCGTATCGTATGGCACCTGCTGAGTTGGAAGAGTTGCGGAAGCAGTTGGATGAGCTTTTGCAGAAGGGTTATATTAATCCTAGCGTGTCTCCGTGGGGAGCACCGGTGTTGTTGGTTAAGAAGAAGGATGGTTCGCGTCGCATGTGCGTGGATTATCGGGAGTTGAATGCGGTAACTATTAAGAATAAATACCCTTTGCCTCGCATCGATGATATTTTTGATCAGCTTGGAGGTTCGAGTGTGTTTTCTAAATTGGATTTGAGGAGTGGTTACCATCAGTTGAAGGTGAAGAAGGGAGATGTTCCGAAGACAGCGTTCAGGACGAAGTATGGACACTATGAGTTTGTGATTATGCCTTTCGGCGTAACTAACGCGCCCGCAGTTTTCATGAATCTGATGAACCTGATTTTCTACGACTTTTTGGATAAGTTTGTCGTTATCTTTATTGACGACATTCTGATCTATTCGAAGTCGGAGGAAGAGCATGCCTCGCACTTAAGGACGGTGTTGGAGATTTTGAGGAAGCATCGTTTGTATGCTAAGTTTTCGAAGTGCGAGTTTTGGCTGGATCGAGTTGCTTTTCTCGGGCATGTGGTGACTGGAGATGGTATTTCTGTGGATCCTGAGAAGATTCGGGCCATCAGGGAGTGGCCTGTTCCGTCGTCAGCAACTGAGATTTGGAGTTTTCTTGTACTTGCCGGTTATTATCGGCGATTCATTAAGGACTTTTCTCGTATTGCTGAGCCGATGACCAGGTTGACGCGGAAGGATGTTGCTTTTGTTTGGTCGGGTGATTGTGAGAGTGCTTTTGGTGTTCTGAAGGAGAGGTTGACGAGTGCCCCTATTCTTGTTGTGCCTGATCGCAGCGGTGGGTTTGAGATCTTTTGCGATGCTTCTGGCAAGGGTCTCGGTTGTGTGTTGCATCAGCACGGGCATGTTGTGGCGTATGCGTCTCGTCAGCTTAAGGTTCATGAGAAGAATTACCCGACGCATGATTTAGAGTTGGCTGCCGTTGTGTTTGCTCTTAAGATTTGGAGGCACTTCTTGCTGAGTGAGAAAGTGAAGATTTTCACCGATCACAAAAGCTTGAAGTATATTTTCACTCAGAAGGAGCTCAACATGCGACAGCGTCGATGGTTGGAGCTTATGGCGGATTATGATATTGATTTGCAGTTTCACCCTGGCAAGGTGAATGTGGTTCCTGATGCTTTGAGTAGGCTTCCAGCAGTAATGATTTTGACCTCGCAGTGGAGATTGCAGCAGGATTTTTGCGAGTCTGGTGTTGAGATTGTTCTTCCTGGGGAGGCTTCGTCGTTGATGTACATGCAGGTACAGTCGACGATCGTTGATCGGATTAAGGCTGGCCAGGCTGAGGATCCGAAGCTGGTGAGGATTCGGGAGCAGGTGGAAGCCGGTCTGCGGACTGACTTTATGATTCAGGAGGATGGCTCGCTGAGGTTTGGAGCCAGGTTGTGTGTGCCTGCTGGGGATATCAGAGAGGAATTGATGGTGGAGGCACACAGTTCGCCGTATTCTGTGCATCCTGGTGGCACCAAGATGTACCAGGATCTTCGTCTGAATTATTGGTGGCATGGTATGAAGAGGAGTGTGGCTCGGAGTGTAGCCAAGTGTTTGGTTTGCCAGCAAGTGAAGGCGGAGCATCAGCGTTCGGCCGGGTTGCTACAACCGCTTCCGATTCCGGAGTGGAAGTGGCAGCACATCACTATGGATTTCGTGACTGGACTACCTCGGAGTCCGAAGCAGAATGACGCGATTTGGGTGATCGTAGATCGATTGACCAAATCTGTGCACTTTATTCCGTTCCGAGTGGGACAGTCCACTGAGGCGCTAGCGAGGAGATATATGGAGGTAAAATTCTTTTACTCCCCGTTTTATGTCCTTTTCCCAGTTTGGATAGTGATGTAACGTGAATCGTACAGGAGGTTGTGCGACTTCATGGAGTCCCCGTGAGTATCGTGTCTGACAGAGACACGAGGTTCACATCTCAGTTCTGGCAGAGTTTGCAGAAGAGCTTGGGTACGCGTCTGAGTTTCAGCACGGCGTACCATCCGCAGACGGATGGCCAGTCCGAGAGGACGATTCAGATTTTGGAAGACATGCTGAGGGCGTGCATGTTGGATTTCAAGGGTTCGTGGGAGGACCATCTACACTTGGTGGAGTTCTCTTACAACAACAGCTTCCAGGCGAGTATTGGCATGGCGCCTTTCGCCGCTCTTTATGGGAGGAAATGTCGATCGCCATTGAGTTGGGATGACGTTGGTGATCGGGAGTTGTTGGGACCTGAGATGATCGTGGAGGCCGTGGATATCGTCAGGAATATTCGAGAGAGGTTGAGAATTGCTCAGGACCGTTTTAAGCATTGGGCGGATGCTAAACGTCGTCCTTTGGAGTTTCAGCCGGGCGACCATGTGTTCTTGAAGATTTCCCCGAATCGTGGTGTGATTCGTTTCGGGAAGCGTGGAAAGTTGAGCCCGCGATACATTGGACCGTTTGACATTTTGGAGAGGGTTGGCGAGGTAGCTTATCGCTTGGCCTTGCCGCCATCTTTGGAAGGAGTTCACAATGTTTTCCATGTGTCGCAGCTTCGTCGATACATTAGCGACCCGTCTCATGCGGTGGATTTTTCGGAGATTACCGTTCGCCCCGATATGACGTATGACCAGCATCCAGTGCAGATTCTGGACAGGCGTCAGAAATCGCTTCGGAACAAGATTGTCAATCTTGTGAGGGTGATGTGGCGACACGGTTCACCTGGAGAGTCTACTTGGGAGAATGAGGGTGAGATGCGAGAGCGTTTCCCACTTTTGTTTCCGGACTCGTGAGTTTTTGGGAATTCCGAGGACGGAATTTTTCTTAAGTTGGGGAGGATGTAACGACTGCTTTTCTTGTATCTGGATTTTATATAATATAATATATGTTTTGGTGGATTTTCTCCTCGTGTGTGGTTTTCGTCTCCGTAGCTTTCATTTTCGATCGTTTCGTCGTGATTTCTCGTCTCTTCCTTAGGATCATCGATTTCGGAGTTTGTCACTCGTGACGGACTTCACAACGGTCGTATCTTACTGTTAGATCAAGCCTAGGAGTCTTAGGAATCGATCACGGGGCCTCGCGCTCCGTATCGGTACTTTTCTGTGCTCATTAGCCGGTATAAGAAGGGGCACCGACCGACTAGATGACGATCCAGTCGGTCGGAAATCCTTCTTGGACCGACTAGTTAGCTTTCTAAATTTCTCAGGAGTTACTGTTTATCGTTAGTCGGTCTAAGAACGTTGGTTGACCGACTAGGTTGCAAACTAGTCGGTCAGCAATGCTTCTTGAACCGACTAACTCATCATATTATTTTTGTATCAGTTACTGTTCACTCTTAGTCGGTCTAAGAACGTTCATCGACCGACTAGATGCTAAACTAGTCGGTCAGTATTTGTTCATGGACCGACTAATTCTAAATCCTAATTTTGTACAGAAGTTACTGTTTACACTTAGTCGGTCTGCGTTGGTCGACCGACCGACTAGTTGCCAAACTAGTCGGTCAGTGGTTGCTCTTTGACCGACTAACCAGTGTTAAAACCCTAATTTCTGGGCAGCCGCCAGCCTAACCTATTTATACCCAACCCATTCGACTTCTTCTTCTCCAACACGACCCAAAACCCTAAAAATCTCCCCCTTCAGCCCCCATCTTCCTCCAAGCTCCATTTCTCCATTCCAAGCCCTAAATCCATCATCCAATCCATCCAATCACTCCATCTATCTCTCATCTTCCCCAAATCTCCATCAAAACCCATCAAAACCCCAAATCCCCCTAAACCCTAGTTTCCTCAAACTTCTCCAATCTCTTCCAGATCTGATCCTAGGGTTCCCCGGAGTGTTTCTTCCGTCTCCTCTCGGTAAGAAATCGATCTACCGTTGTTTTCATAGCTTATTTATGATTCTATGAAAACCCTAATTAATTTCATGTGTTTGGTGTTTGTTTCCCCCATAACAGCGATTTCCCCCGTAGATAGCGTCCGTGTGACGAAGTAGTCGTCATCCCCGGTGCTAGGCAAGTGAAACTTGCCACTTAGGGTTTAGGCCATGTTTTAGGCCATTTACTTGTTGTAGGCGTAAAAGAGGCTAGGCGACGAAATGATACTCGCCTAGGCGCAAATTGGGGAAATAGCTTGACAACGAAGCTAATTCCGACTTTTAGCATGTTGCACAATTTCCATGTCATGTTTACTTTCAATTAACGGTACGCGAATATGTTCATGTCATTGCATTTCGCCTGTCACGTTTAATTTAATTAACGGTACGCAAATAAATTGTCATGACCTCGCATTCTTTAAGTGTTGCTTGATTGCGTAGCTTTGCTACAATTGTGTGTTCCTGGCTCGTGTTCCAGAAGCGGGCCATGTGTTGGTTGATAGCCAATGCCCGAATTGTGTGTTCCGGCTAGGTGTTCCCTACGCCATACCAGTGTTCCTGGCTCGTGACCAGAAGCGAACATAATGAGTTGGAAACCCCAACGCTCGGAATGTATTGAATTGTGAACTTCGAATGCGAGCTCAATGGCGGGGCAACCCTAGGCTCACTAGATGAGCTCAATGTGCAGGGACCCCAGGCTCCATATCGTGTGGTTACCGAGTAGTGTTTAGTGCCGATCGGTCTGAAATGCTACGACATTCAGCGAATGGCGTAAACACCTATAAAATGTGAATTGATTGAATTGATAGTAGCTTGGCTACTCTTGTCTTGTCCCGATGATTGTTCTCTTGTACAAATTGTTTTGCCATGTTTTAATTGTGCACTCATGTTATAACTGCCATGTCATGCATACTAAACTGCTAGGTTGCTAGATGCCTCACTTTCAGTTTCCTTGCCCAAGTCTTTTTAGACTTGCTGACATGTGCCCCTTTACTCTTTTGGGTGACACATGTTAGATCCTGAGCCTGAGTACCTCGTTGAGGACGAGGTGTTCGCTGACGCCGAGCCCGAGCCCGTGTTTGACGGGGAGTACGTGGACACTGGGGACCAGTCCTAGTGTCTTCGTGTGTTTTACTTTTGTTAGACAGTTGTTTTGTATTCGGTGCGTGGCACCTATATCTTTGTTATGTCGTTTCTTTTGTTGGCCTTGTTCTGGGCCTTGGACTCTTTTCTTTTAGCCTGGTGGCTTTTCTGGATGTTGGACTCTTGTTGATGTTGGACAATTTGAGAGATGTGGAATTTTATTTCAGTCTCCCCTTGTGTTATTATTGTTATTCTGTTGTGGTTACAGGGACCTGTTTATGTAATGTGGACGCTTATCGGGTTTGGGGCTTCACAGCTCCACTCTCGTGCGGACCTTTTCACGTCTCGCCTCCATTTTAGGGAAGCGGGTCGTGACACTACCTGTAATAATCGATGTCACATCTCGATATTCTCTCGGCCATGAACATTTAGAAGTTTAGATCATGCTAATCCATTGAGCATCATTAGTATGACCTCATTATAACCCTATTGTTCGTCACACATGTTAAGTTTTGGACTTCTCCTTACTTGGTTTGATGATGATTAAACATAAATACTGGTAGCTAATCCCCTACTTGCAGTTAATCATTGCCTAAGCCCTTATTAAGATCAATTAGCAATGTATGACACTCAAGGATCAATCAAAGCTCGTAAAGTCGATTGGATGATCAAAGATGAAGATAGAAGCTTCAAGATGACTTCAAAATCTTTCAATAGAAAGAAGAGAGGCAAAAATAAATGGAAACTTTTTATTCTCTTTTCTTTCTCATTAGTATGTAGCTTAGAAGTAGAATTATGTTGGAGCACACACACCTTCCATTCTATCCTAGGAAAGCCTTAGAACTCATTTCCTAGGCATCCATTTCATAAATCTCAAGCATATGCATTTTGGACTTTCAACAGGCGACCTATGAACGAAATACATGCAATTGTCTCCTTACAGGCGCCTGAGAATTGTTGTACAATCGTCTATTATGCACATACATCTTAACTTGATATTTGGGCTTTCTGTTCTTATCTTTTATCAGGCGACTGTTGTACAAAGTACATGTGCATGTCCAGTTACAGGTGCATGTGACTTGTTAGTCAATCGTCTGTCTCCTTTTGCCCAGAATCCCCAAGTTTTGACATCTTTCACACTTGCGTCTGCAGGTGATGTAAAAAGGATTTACAGGCGCCTGCCCATGGCACAGGCGCCTGCCCATGGCACAGTCGCCTATATATGCCGCTACAGATGCTTGTCCCAGCTTGTCAACCTTCCTAAGTTTTGATAACTTTCGCACTTGCTCCTGCAGGCGATGTAAGAAGGATTTATAGGTGCCTACTGATGCACCCGAAACTAACACCTAAAAGCCACCTGGCAATGTCACTAATGTCAGGCACCAAATGGCCCCCAAGTACCAGTTTCGGGCTTACGAACGCAAGCAGACGGTGTCAAGTTATAGTATAAAAGATATCGATCCCACAGAAAAAGTAGCGGTGTATTAATCTCATGTTATTTCTAAATCTCAGAAGGAGGTAGCAGTCGGTTTGAATGATTGTTTGGTTGGTGTTGTTTGATCAATATAAAAGGACTAGAGAATTAGGACTCACTACTAGGAACGTCGGAGGTCGATGCTAGGTTAGGACTTCTACATTGCATTGGTTTTATTCGGGATTGTAACATCGAAGTGAATTCATGCGTCAATGCATCATGAATCTAACATACCGTATTCACCCCACTCACACGATATATGCATATGGTATGTGCATTAAGGATCTACAATAATCTCACCAATCTCGTGGTTCGAATACTCTCAGCTCGTACCACTCTCGTGCGTTAGAGCTTCGATGTATTTTGGTGGCTCTTATTGACGCAATGGCGGTAGCCGTCAATTAGTGGTATAGTTCGTCGGTGGATCCCATCAAGGCACTAGCTGGGCATGGTCACGAGCCTCGGTTGAATCCACTAACTCCCTAATTAAATCCATAAGATACTCCTTAAGCTAATCGATTCCACAAACTGTGGACACGATCTCAGTACGAGTTCTCTTGGGGATTTTGCTAGATCAACCAAAAATACTCCCATTTTAATATCCAATGCAACCTAAAAATCCTTACTTCGCATCTTTTTCCTAAGATCTTAGGGCTAATCCATTAGCCCTAGATAAAACTACTCACACATGGTGGGGGAAACACGGAAAGATTGGATTTTTAGGTTGGAATTCATCTTAGTAATAAAAAACATATAAAAGTTAGGAATACCTACCAAAAACGATGTAGATCGATAGTAAGCCACGGAGAAATAAGATCCAAATGATTCCAAGACAGAAAATGCAATAAAAATTAAGCCTTTGCTCAATATCAAAACCTAGATCCCAAATCTCAAGCTTACACTAAAAACTCATAATAAAAATTATCCCTAAAACACTTGATTATCTAAAACATTAATAGAAATTTTTTTTATACAAAGGGTAGGGACCCCACAGATAATTCTTAGAAATCTGGAAAGTTGGGCCCATATGTCGCTTGGGTGCGTCGGCTACTCGACCGAGTCACTTCGCTGGCCGCGCTGCTGCTCGCTTGTTTTTGATGCGGGCTGCTCGATCGAGGAACCCCCTAGTCGGTCGAGTAGCAGGGGGTGTCAACTCGGGTCGAGTCACCTAGCTGCTCGGTCGAGTCACCTCGTATTTGTTTCCTCTGTATCCGCGTTTCAGCTCGGTCGAGTAGTTGTAAGCTACTCTGCCCAAGTCACCTGGAAACTGAATGGCTGAGGGCTTTTTCTGGATTTCTCTCACTCGCTTCTCATCTTCTCCTCCGATCTTCTTCTAAACTGTGGCAAACTCCCATGGAGCCTTGCCAATGATGCCCTGGACGTGCTGGATTTGTCCAAGTCCCGAATCTGCTCCAATTCGCTCCAAAATCCCTGAAAGTCCACAAATCTATACAAAAACTAGAATATGGCGTTAGAAGCGCATTAATATCTAAAAATATGGATTTCGGAGGCGAATATGATATGAAATGAGATGAAATGATACGGTAAAAAAGGGAAAATATGGACACATCAAAATCCCCCAAGCTTACCTCTTACTCGTCCTCGAGGAAGACGAATACTAGGCTCACCAGGCGATAAAAATAAGAAATAGAAAAAGGGAATAGAAGATGGAGGGGAGTGCTAGATTATTCAGTCAGATCTCAAGCCTTAGCTACATACCACGATGCTTCGAAATAAATCACACACTAATATGAATTTCATATCTTTCGCTTAATGTAATACATGCAAGCATTTAAGATCAAAGAAATGGAATTCTCAGTATTCATGCAGTCAATTCATATCAACATATTCATAGAGTCTAGTATAAAAATCGTTGGCGATGCACTTTTCAATCAAATGATATAATCGAAGCATATAAGATTCATATCAGGCATGCAAAAGAGAATGGAAAGGATCATGACATTCATATATTCATCTCAACTCCTGAAAAATCTCCATAGCTAGCAGTTTTTCATAAAGTTTAAGCATTATCAAACATCCCTAATTGTGCACAATCCACTCTAATGTCATACTCACTCATCTCGATAAATAATGAAGACATGCGCTAAAGCATACAATCATAGCAAGCATGCAGTAAGAAGTGAAATAAGACCACAGGCAGATGCTTCAGATATTCTAATGATTCATGAAGCTTGGTTGCATTTCCAACAAGCATTTACTAGATACTACTGCATGCATTTAGTTTCAAATTATTTCGTGCATTCATATAGAGAAATCGGCAAAAGAATATATCTGCAAGCATACAGGTAGCAAAAAGACCGAAATACTCTAACTAGCATGCAAGAGTAATAAGCATCGCAATAGCATACTAAAGACTATGAGAGATATCATCATGCAGAACAAATCTAGCAAAAGGGGGAAAAGAAGGCGGAGAAAGTAAAAAAATAAGAACAAGCATGCAAGCATGGTAAAATACGGAAAACGTGATGCTGAATGAGAAAAAGAAAATGGTGGACAAAATGGGTGGAAAATAAAAGTAAAAAAGGCGTAAAATAAAGGAAATATATAAAAAATGAAAATAAAAAGCGATAGCACTCATCCCCCAAGCTAAACACAGCAGTGTCCTCACTGCTGAGAACACGCTGGTATGCCGGGAAATAGGGCAAGGGTGAGCGGGCGGATAAGAAATAGAAAAATTGAGTGGAAAATAAAACTGTCTAAATAAGAGAAAACATGCTGATGCATATGCATGGAGTGATGCAAAAAATGCAAAATATGATATGATGCAAATGCTATATGGAAAAATGGAAAATGATGTAGAAGTGCAAAATGCAACATGGATCCTCCCCCCAGCTGTGTAAGACTAAGGCCCCGAAAAGATAGATGTGCACTAAAAATAATGGGGAAGTGGACTGGAGCAAAAACGTGAAAAGTGCATCAGACAGCGGAACCACCCTCTGGATGTGGTGATGGGTCCTGCTGCTGGGGTGGAGGGGCGACAACAGAAGGGTCAACTAGAGTGTCAGCCAGAGGGTCAGCTGGTTGCGTAGGCTCAGACGAGAGTGATACAACGGGTGTGCCGACAAGTGTGTGAACGTGTGTATCGAGGACTGAAGTGTCCGCTAGTGTGGCAACCAACTCGAGGGTAGAGGTGACAGGCCCTGCAGAAGCCTGAGAGTGAGGATCGACGAGTGGTGCACGTGACGGGACATTGTCTGGCCTGAGAGGAGGGGCGGGAGCGAGGATCACAGTGGGTATGTGCCTCATCCTCAGAATATCTATAATCGTGGTGAGGTCATCCTCGACTCTCCTGTAATGCATGGCGACCGCGGTAACGAAGGAGTCAAGGTCACTCCTAAGTCTCGATACCTCGGTCTCCACGGCAGCAAGCGAGCGTCAGAGACGTCAGAGCCGAGGGGAGGACGGGAGCTGCTTGACACCACTCTCGAAGGACGGGCCCGTGAATGAGATCCACGGGTCCTAGCCTGAAAGACAGGAGAGGGTGAACTAGCAAGGATCTCGGCTGATGTAGAATGGAGTGGAATCGAACCGAGATCACGTGCAGAAGCAGAGGCAGCAGCAGCAGCAGAAAAAAGAGTCATCATAGACACAGAAGTGTGGATAGAAGTCACGACGCTCTCAGTGAATACTGCTGCTACTGGTGTGGGGTGGTGCCAGGTAGAGGGATTGTGGGCTCTAGGGAGGTGGGAAGGGAAATGAGGAGGTCCACAATGACAGGTAGGGGGCTGGTGGGGTTCGGCTCCGGAAAGAGTGGCTCAGAGATTCGGGAGCGGGAGAAGAGGCTGGCTCTGAAGTGGAAGAAAAAGTAAGGTCGGGAGCAGCAGGAGCGACCGTGCCCTCAAGTCCGAGCACGGTAGGGGCAGCAATAGTGACCTCGGGGCAAAAGGTGGAGACAGTCTCCGAGGTCTCTAGGGTGAGGGTGGCAGTGGCAGTGGTGCTCACACTGGCAAAGGTGGGGACAGAAGTGTGAGCAGGAGGTGGTGGGGGTGGTGTAGGGTGGGCTGCCACGAGAGCAACGAGGTCGGGCTCGTCCTCGTCAGAACTAAGCACCCAATCATCGATGTCATCGACGACCGGGGCATAGGTGGCTCCAGGACGTGGATGGGGGGAATGGGAAAAATGAGGGGAGTGATCCAGTAAAGCATGACTGGGGGGTATAGGTGAGGGCAGGGCGGGGGAGGAAGAGGTACGGCTCGTGGTGGGCGCCTAAAAGGTAAATCCAGCGACATGCACCGTGTGGCCTAATGATGGACAAGCGGGTGAGCACATCCATCGTCATGCGTGTGTGCACAGTGGGGGTTGCCTGACGGTCAGGGAGCTCTAGGCCAAGCATCTGGGCAAAAATGGTAAAAAAATCCGCCGCAACAGATATTTGTGGAGACGTGGGTGGTCTGAAAAAGGCGGTGACACAACCAGTGTGCTGCGTCAGAGAGTAAGAAGGGGTGGATGGTGCTGTGGGACATGGCCAAGAAACTCTCTCGGTGAGCGTCGTCTCGGAAGACGATGCCATAGGTCCGAAGGGTGGGGGTGGAGGTACGGGACATGGTGGCATCACGGTCGTAGGGATGGGGGAGCAGCAGAGTGGGCGGGGGTGGATGTAGTGGTGCCTCAATGGCTAGAGGCACAGGTGAGGGAGATCTGTAGGGGTCGAAAGAGGACGCAAAGAGTCCCATCCACTCCTCCTCCTCGGGCGTGGGTGTACATGCGTCACAGGAACGACGTGACGGCCGGGAAGAGGAAGAGCCATCGTCGGCCTTCCTCTTTCTAGGAAGGGGTGGTGGCCTCGGACGAAGGTGAGGCCGTATCGTGTAATGGGTGCAAACGACTGACTGTGGTAAAATAAACATGAGAGGAAGGAATATACCAAAGCCGATAGTCATTGCAAATGCAATCGGGAAGCACGTGCATGCTACAAAAGCAAATGGATCCCCAAGCTGCTCCTGAACGAGACGACTCCTCGGAGCATCTCAAAGTACCTACAATAAGAAGAAAGCAAATATATCAGCAGACAATTTCATTTATAGAAGAATCGGAGCGCTAAAATTTGAAAATTAACGAAGGAGGACGTGGGAGGATGATGGGGAGGGTGATTATGATGATGGGGATGATGGGAAGGAAAAATATGTAGAGGATGGTGCTGTGGTGGTGTGGCTCGGCCCGAGCACAAGTTGTGCTCGGGTAGACTGCTCGGGTGGATAGGTTGGGGTCGAACTCCAGCAGTGGGGAGGATGTGGAGGGGGGAAAAGGGTCGGGGAAGATAGGGGAAGAAAAAGGGGGGTGAAAGAGAGGGAGGGGGGTTGAATTACCGCAGGCACTGGGTGGCACCGGCGGCGATGCTCCAGCAAATTGCCGGAGCAAGGGTTCGGGGGAGGGGGGTTTTAAGAGAGAAATAGAGGGAGAGGGAGGGGGTATAGAGGGGGGAGTGGGGTGGTTGTGGTTGTGGACAGCGTCGTCGTCGGTGTTGGGCGACACTGGCTGTGTCGCTCCGGTCATTCGCCGGAGCAGGGGGAGGGGGGTTACGGTAGATATAGAAGGGGGGAGAGAGATAGAGAGAGAAGATAGATATGAGGAGAAAGAGGGGCGGAGGGCGGACCGGTAGGCAGAGACGGTCGGCGGCGCAGGTGGCAGAGACGATGGCCGCGGTGGTAGGGGCGGAGTCAAGTACGAGGTGGAGTCGAGTAAGGCTAGGGCAGGGGGAGCTCGGGTGAATGATTGGGGGCTGCTTGAATAGGATAGCTCGAGTGAAAGAGAGATAGATTATAAACTGAGCTGACTCTGTTTGGAATGTGGGCCCTATTTTTAAGTCACTGCTCGGGCCAATCAGCTATAGTTGCTCGGTCAAGTAGAAAAAGAATTAATTTTTTTTGAAATAAGCTCAAAAATTGTGCCCTAGTACTTGACAGTGCTGCTTACTCAGCTCGGTCGAGCTGAATTAAAACAGACCGAAGTTTTCAGCCCTCTTTTGCTCTCCTTGTAGCTCGGTCGGGTAGAGTAGCTACTCGGTCGATTCAGATTAGTTTCCAGATGGCTCTTCTTCGACCATTTTGGGCTCTGTCTGTAGCTCGACCGAGTAGGTGGCTACTCGGTCGAGTCGCAATTAATTTCCAGAGCCACTTTTTGCTTTCATCTCCAGCTTCTTGCAGCTCGAACTGTAGCTCGACCGAGTAGGGTACTACTCGGTCGAGTCACAATAAATTTCCAGAAGCTGATTTTCGCCTGTTTTCTCCAATTTCATGCAGCTCGACCGAGTAGGGTGCTACTTGGTCAAGTCACATGTAGCTTCTAGAATGTTGTTTTGGGTCTTTTCTCCATCTTCCTGCAGCTCGACCGACCGAGTAGGGGTCTACGCGGTCGAGTCGCCTGTAGCTTTTCTCCCCCTAAGCTTGTGTTTCTCTATGGCTCTCTCCCCTTAGTTCCTTTGCCTTTAATTCATCGTGTAACGCGCTCTCCTCGTAGTTCAACCTGAAAAAGGAAGAACTCGTCAGCTTTTTATGTTTTGAATTTTTATAGAAGCAAATATGTATTTATTTGGTTTTTGATGAATAGAAAAACAAAATGAAAGCAAAAACTAATGGATAGAAAGTCGAGTTGCCTCCTGATAAGTGCTTGTTTTAAGTCATAAGCTCGACTCCCTTAAGATTTTTCACTGAATATTGGGGACAGACGAGATGCGCCCGTCATGCTTACCGACGATCCCATGAGGCGGTATTTGATGCGCATCTCTAAGGTGGCTCTCCTCGGCCATAAGTATAGGAGCTCCTGGCTCTCGATGGTGCAATGAATTGTCTGAAGCCTCCTCATCGAGTACGTGTAGATAGGCGGCTACCGCCTTGTTATGTACGACGTCAATGTCGTCATCAATGCTTAATTTCATTGGATCCTTAGTGAACTCTTCCATGGCATAGTCATCTGTGGCCTCGTCTTCCCAGAGCTCTAGGTAGCTTGCATCTCCTTGAGGTGCATGTTCCCTCATAGGCTTTTGTAGATGAAATTCCACTTCTATATCGCCCACATTCATAGAAAGTGTTCCCTCACGAACATCTATTAGCACACCGGCTGTCGCCATGAACAGACGGCCCAATATGAGCTGAGAGCTCCCCTTTTCTGGCATATCCATGATGATGAAATCCATCGGTACGCAAAGTCCGGATGGTATCTGCAAAATGATGTCTCGCGTTATCCCCACCGAATACGTGATGGAGTGGTCTGCCAACTGAATGGACATGTCGGTTGGCTCAAGATATGTTCCGGTATGTAGCCTCCTGAAAATGGAGAGCGGTATCAAGCTGATGCTTGCTCCCAAGTCTATCAATGCCCGGCTAATAGGGGTGACGTCGATGGAGCATGGAACCGTGAAGCTCTCGGCATCCGGCAACTTCTTCGGAAGATGGTTCTTGATAATAGAAGCAGATTCCCCCAAAAGATTTACCTCCTCATGTTTCCGCTTCCCTGTAATGAGTTCTTTCAAAAATTTTACATACGTGGGAATTTCTGTTATGGCATCCATGAAAGGAATGTTTAGCTGAATACCTTTAAGGAGTTCCATGAACGTAGCATACTTCTTTTCCATCTTCTCCAATGCTAATCTCTGGGGATATGTAGGAGGAGGTCGTCTTGCCCTTTCCTTGCCGGCGTCTTTCGGCGTAGCGTTGTTGGAAGTAGTGATGCTATACTCCGGCACCGTGGTGGTGGTGGGCACGGTAGAGGACGAAACCTCTTTCTCTCCAATAATACTAGGCTCATCAATATCCTTTTCCTTGTCGTCGCCAATGAGAACATCTACATTTTAAGCTTCCACTGTTGGTTCTTGGATTGCTCTGCTACAAACCGGCACCATTACAATGTCGGTTTTCTTTCCTCCTCGGGTGATGATGGTAACTACTGCATTTGCTTGAGCCCTAGGGTTGTGCTTCGGTTGTGAGGGCAGTCTTCCTTGCATCTTCAAGAGTTAAGAAATCTGACCCTTAAGCTCTCATCCAGGGAGGTATTAATATTCTTGAACTAAGCGATGGTGTCATTGTTGAACTTGGTTTGTCTGCTCATGAATGCTTCCAACGTGACCTCTAAGTTGGGCCTTGGTGGTGCTGGCACATATTTTTGTGGGGGGGATTGAAGTACTCTGGCGGTCTATATGGCCAAGATGGCCTAAACCCATTTTGTTGTTACGGTCCTTATTGTTGGATATGGACGACATGAATACACCCATGAGAGGATGTATGAGGGTATACGGACCTTAGATGTCGCGTGCACGAAAGCGTGCACGAAGGGAACCTTTTCTCGTGTGAAAAGGACCACTCGATAAGTGGAAAAAGTCACTTTATAAGTGCATAAAGGCACTCGATAAGTGAATGAAGAAGAGGATAAGTAAAAGGGCTAATATAGGCTAATAAGCTTATAATTGGTTATTTCCTACAATAACTACCCCTAAAGCCTATAAATAGGACCCAAGGGTATGCCTTTTACATGAACCTTAACATGCCATAAGTTTGCATAAGGCAACTTGTGTTCTTCTTCTCCCTTCCATTAAAATCCACTTCTAAATAGAGATTTAGGCGGTGAAACGCTGCATCGATCCTCCGTGACGAAGTACCGACCGTTGTGGCGAATCTGAGGGTGAAGTTCAGAGACTACGGTGCCACGTACGCAAGCGTAAGTCTATGTTATTCGATCCTAACATCGTTGTTTTAACAGGATCCTTCATTGGTATCAAAGCCATACGGGTTCGCCCCGGTCTAACCATCGCCCCGGTCTAAACGATGAACGAGGCGTTGTCTCTTTCACGAATGAGTCTCCTTCCATTATGGATATGGTAGGAACGCATCATGACGGAGAGAATCGCAATAGTTGTTCTTTTCACATTAGGGTCTTCTGTCATTACGGATATGGCAGGAACTCTCCGTGACGGGAAGAACTTACCGTTCATATCGCCAAACTCGCGCTCCTCATGGATGCTGAGTCTCCATTCTATTGAGAATGTGAACTCTCTTCATGTAGAGCGTGTAGTTTGCGGCCTTAAAAATGCATTATCTTCATTTTTTTGGCACACGGCCATTGAAGCAAAGCCGTTTTCTCGATGCACGGGTGCTTCATCGGAGAACACGATGGTGGTTATTCTCAACGGAGAAGATGACAATTTTGGTGCATGATCACCATGGCCATATGGGCTATGGAGGCAATGCATCCCCCCATGCGGAGGGGGTTGGCTACGGCCAATAACTTTCACGACCACCCCTCCGGCAAGGGTGTGCGGCCAACCCAATGCAAGGGGGTGGCTAGCCATGGCCATATGGGCCATGGCCGGCCATGGCCAGGCCGGCCATGGCCGGCCACGGCTAGGGCCAGGGCCAGGCCTGGTTGAGACCAGGCCAGGGCCAGGAGGCCCTGGCCGGCCTCGGCCAGAGCCAGGGGCCGGCCTGGCCGGCCCTGGCAGGGGCCAGGGCCGGCGCCCTGGCCGGCCCTGGCCAGGGGGCCAGGGCCCTGTCGGCCCGGGCAGAGGCCAGGACCGGCGCCCTGGCCTCAGGCCAGGGCCTGGCCGGCCCTGGACGGGGGCCAAGGCCAGGCCGGGGGCATGGCCGGCCCTAGCAGAGGCCATGGCCGGTGCCCTGGCCGGCCCTGGCAGTGGCCAGGGCCAGGCCGAGGTCTACCCAGGGCCACTGCCGGCCCTGGCCGAGGCCGACGCCGGGCCACTGCCGGCCCCGGTCTCGGCCAGTGCCGAGCCCCGGTTGACCCTGTTTTTGGGGGGGCTTGCATGAACGGGACATGCATGGCCAGCCCATACGGGGCCGATGGCAGTTATCTGCGGCAAATTCCCTTGCAGAAAGGGAGCGCATGGATTCATATGGGAGCCGGTGACGATGGCTTGCAGAAAATCTCCAAGGGGGGATCCGGCCTAGGCACGGCTACGGCTCAATCCCGACAATGGCCAGGGATTGCCGTATATTTCGCTAGTATCATAAGGGTACTAGGTTGAAATATCGCATTTTGTTTTTTGAAAAACACGTTTTCAAACGCTTTTCCGCTGCGAAGTACTATAAGAGTACTATCGTTTGATAAGTGAGGGGGAAATATTGAAAGTTGTTCTAGATGGTGATTGGAATCGTAGAGACCTTTCCGATTCTAGAGCAACATCTTCAATATTTTTCGAAAGTAACTTATCAAATGTATTAGTATCATTCCAAGTGGGATATTCCAAGTGGGAGTGATATCTATGTATAAGAATTTTATGCAATGATTTTTGATCAAACCTTCGGTTTTGTGTCTTTTGCAACATTTTAAAGTTAAAATGTCTTCCGCTTCAAAGAACATCGTCGCTGAGTTAAACAGAGGTGAAAAACTCAACGGCGATAATTACAAACTATGGTCCATCAAGATACAATACGTTCTAGAGGAGCAAGACGTGCTCGAAACTCTAAAGAACAAGATGATTGAACCCGAGTTGGGCACTACGGCCCAACACAAACGAGACAAGGAAGCTTTTGATGCTTGGTGTCGGAAGAACAAGATAGCTCACATTACGTTATTGAGCAGTATGGCCGATGACATAATGCGCATCTTCTGAGAGCATGACCTAGCCATGGACATATGGTCCAAGCTTGAGGAGAAGTTTGGTGGCACCACGGTGTCCAAACTTCGTTCTTTAACTATAAGATTTGATTCATACAAGAAACGTCCAGATCATTCCATGGGGAAACATCTGCGACATATGGCGAATCTAATCTCAGAGTTAAAAGATGCAGGTCATGTGCTCACTGATGAGCAAAAAATCCAAGCAGTCATATGTTCCCTACCAAATGGGTGGGACCAAATGAAGATGCATCTCACTCATAATGAGAGCATCAAGACCTTCAGCGATGTTTCGAAGCACCTCGAGTTAGAGGAAGAGCGGCTTGCGGCCGCCAAGCCAAGTGCAGAAGTGCACATGGTTGCTAGTTCCTCACACGGGGGAAAGAAACGGAAAGATCGTTCGAAGTCTACTAATGAACGTAATAACCAACCTGAGTCTACCAAGAAACCTAAACATAAGGGTGGACACAAGAAATGGCACAAGAAGAAAGACTTGAAGAGGATCAAGTGCTTCAAGTGCAACAAGTTAGGTCACTATGCCCGTTCTTGTACGGATGAAGGTGACAAGGTAACTTGTAATACTAGTTACATATGTGTTTCTAGTTCAATATTTCTTGTAGAATCTAATCCATTTTGGATAATTGATTCAGGTTCCACCAACCACATAGCAAGGGACAGACGGTCCTTCGTGGAGTATCACCGGATACCCCAAGGAACAAAGTGGATTTATGTAGGAAACAACACACGTGTTGAAGTGAAAGGCGTTGGGACTTACAAGCTAGTCTTGGACAACGGTCGCACTCTCGTACTACATGATGTCCTCTTCGCTCCAGATATTCGAAGGAATATTATATCTGTGGTCGTGTTAATGGGTCTTGGTTATAGCTGGTTCTTTCAAAATTGTAAAGTGGACTTGTTTTGTAATAATATTCTTATTGGTTCTGGGTATGTATTTAAAGGATTTATTGTATTAAATACAATGTATGACTCTTCATTTTGTAATGAAAATTTCATTGTCGCAAATTCTTCGACTTATGAGTCAGATATAATTTGTTGGCACGCAAGACTTAGTCATATTGGACCAATGCGTATGGATAGACTTGCCAAACGTGACCTTCTATCCAATGTTTCAAAAGTTGAAATGTCGACTTGCGAACATTGCCTTGTAGGGAAATCTTGTCGCAAGCTGTTTGGAACCGGCACAAGGGCCGAGGTTCCATTACAGCTCATCCATTTGAACATATGTGGTCCGATGAATGTCATGACAAGACGCGGGAAGTCCTATTTCATCACTTTTATTGATGACTTCACCCGATTCGGACATATCTATTTGATATTCCACAAAAGTGAAGCATTAACCTGCTTTAAAAACTATATGAGTTTAGTGAAAAGTCAATTAGATCGCAAGATTAAGGTCTTGTGAACCGATAGGGGCGGTGAATATCAATCAACAAAGTTTTAAGGAACTTTGTGATGAAAAAGGCATAGTTCATTAGGTAACTATGCCTTATACTCCGCAACAAAATGGTGTTGCAGAAAGGAGAAATAGGACTTTAATGGAAATGGTCCTTTCAATGATGGCGCAAGCTAACTAGCCAATCACCTTTTGGGGTGATGCATTATTGACGGCCGCTTTCATTTTAAACAGCGTACCCTCGAAATCAGTTAGCTCCACTCCTTATGAGTTGTGGAACCAAAGGTCTCCTGACTTAAACATTTTAAAACCTTGGGGATGTGCATCCTACACACATATTTCCTCCCATAAGTATGGCAAACTTGGGCCACGGGGAAGGAAATGTATCTTTATACGATACGCAGAAAACTCCAAAGGTTATGTTTTCATTGGTCAGGAAGACAATGGAGGTCTAATTGAATTTGAGTCGAGGGATGTCACTTTCTTGGAAAACGAATTTTCAAGACAGGGCGAGATAAGTCAGGACTTATCCCTATTTGAGATTAATGATCAAGAAGGATTACTTCATTCGAGTGGGAGAATTCTTGGTGAAGAATAAAATACGTTTCAAACTTCACCAATGGATGATACGAATGACGCTAATCATATTCCATACGGGAATAATGATCCAAGTGGGAGCATTTCTAACGACATTCCAAGTGGGAGTGATATTAGAATTGATCTAACTTCGAGTCAATAAGGACTTGAAGAATCTCAAATACGACGTAGTAGTCGTACAAGGTTGGCTCCTCTAAGATTTGAGGATGAATTTCCGCAAACCTTTATGACTTTGCTACAAGATGATGACGAGCCTGCTACTTTCAAACAGGTCGTATCATGCCCTGCGAAAGACAAATGGATGTAAGCGATGAAGGATGAGTTAGATTCCATGAAAGTTAACCAAGTCTGGGACTTAGTTGACTTACCCAGAGGACGTAGAGCTATTGGGAACAAATGGGTTCTCAAGATCAAGCATAAGGCTGATGGCTCTATTGACAGATATAAAGCTCGCCTTGTCGCGAAAGGTTTTACGCAACAGGAAGGGATAGACTACGAAGAGACCTTCTCACCTGTTGTCCGTTTTACCTCGATTCGCCTGATTCTGGCTATAGTAGCTTGCTTAGACCTCGAATTACATCAGATGGATGTAAAGACTGCCTTTCTCAATGGAGAATTGGACGAGGAGATCTATATGGAACAACCCACAGGGTTTGTAAAAGAAGGAAACGAACATAAGGTTTGTAAACTTCGTAAGTCCATATATGGTCTTAAACAATCCTCGAGGCAATGGTATATACGATTTCAAGAAGTTGTCTTATCAAATGGTTTTTCCATGCTTGATGAAGATAACTGTGTATATATCAAGAGGATTAAGAGAAAGTATGTTATTATGTCTATATATGTAGTGACATTTTAATAGCCGAAAATGACAAGGGCTTTGTGATGGATATCAAGGCTTGGCTTTCGTCAGTTTTTGAGATGAAAGACATGGGGGAAGCCGCATATATCCTTGGAGTTATGATTTCAAGGAATCGTTCGAAGAAACTTCTTTCTCTTTCACAGGAGACTTATATAAAGAAGGTTCAAGAACGTTTTAATATGCAGGACTGCAAGTCCATTGATACTCCTATAAGCAAATGCGATAATTTATGTCTGAAATCATGTCCAAAGAACCAAAAGGAAAAGGAAATTATTGAAAAAGTTCCATATTCCAGTGCAGTTGGTAGTCTTATGTACGCGATGATGTGTACAAGACCGGACATCTGTTTTGCCGTTGGAATGGTAAGTTGTTACCAATCCAATCCAGGGCAAGTACACTGGAAAGCGGTTAAGAGGATATTACGGTATCTTAAAGGAACTGCAGACTATGCTTTATGCTATCAAGGAGATGCCTTGAGGCTCGAAGGCTACACTGATGCTGATTGGGCGGGTGATCTCGATGATCGACGATCGACCTCAGGATATGTTTTTCTACTCGGATCTGGTGCAATATCTTGGAGTAGCAAGAAACAATCCTGCATCGTACTTGCAACTATGGAAGCCGAGTTTGTAGCATTTAGCATGGCAGTCCAAGAGGCTGTTTGGCTTAGGAAATTCTTAGACAGGCTAATTGATGCAAATGACTCAGGTGCTGTACCAATACACAGTGACAGTCAAGCATCTATAGCCTATGTCAAAGATCCAAAGTTCCATTGTAAGACCAAACACATAGATATCCGCTACAAATTTGCACAAGATTATGATAAGACCAAGAAGGTAGACATAAGGTACATATCTACGCATGAGATGATAGCGGATCCGCTTACGAAGGCGATCCCCGGAGATGTGTTTTACAAACACTTGTCATCTCAAGGATTGCGTAAGAGCTGAGTTGTACAAATGTAAATTCCCATGTCTATAAAAGATCAAATTTAATAAAAGAATAAGTTCTTTTTTCAACATTGCATATAAAGTTTTCTAGAAAATGTTTGTGTACATTTTTTAAATCTCAGCTGTTTTTTGTATGTCGGACAGATTGAGGTTGGCTCTCTCACATGAGCAACCGCCTTTATTTTATCAGACGGGTAAAATAAAGATGAGACCTGTTTAAAGTCAAAATCGTCAGACGGATGATTTAGAGTCATGACTTAAACAAAATGGTCGTATGAAAGATCTGCATCATATGGATGCTTACAAAAGATCTAAAAGGATTCTTAAATCATATCTGTCTTATGCGAGATGTGAGTCCAGAAGATTATTTGAGTAGTAAAAGGGACTAAAAATCAGACATTGTGGTGTTTGATCATCATCCTTACAACATCATTAAGACATACGCTCCCTGGGAAAGGAGTGATGTTGTAATACGTATTCATACTACGTATGCATTTTGACCATTGGGTTAGAATAGTAATTGTGTTTACTATTATGTGAAACCCAAAGACCACATGGGTCTTAACTCGTAACCCTTATGGACTCTAATTGGTTCCTTTAGATTTGACTGGGTGATTGCTATCTTAGCATGTTGCTTATGGCCTATGGTCAATTCAGTCCGGCGGGGCATGTTAGAAAAGCGAGTCAGGTCAAAATCAAAAGGATCGCAAGAAGAGGAAGATTAATTTCATATTCACATTTGGACTTTAAAGATTCAAAGCTGGACAGCCAATTGTAATCCAGATGGGATTCAATTGTTGAATATAAAGTATAAGAAATGTGAAGAAATAATCTAGGGTAAAGCATGCGTTGATCTACTCAACTTTGCACCTCGAGGAGTGTTGTGTATCTCTAACAAGTGCACAACAGTGGACTATATGCGCATGACGGTCACACGGCCTATTTCTTGGTATGACAAACAGAAGAGTTAAAGGAAAAGATGTTTCCTTACAATCCCCTCATGTAACGGCCTGTTTTCTTCAACACAACTATTTACGTGTTTAACCTATTTCCAATTTTTTTGAACTATTTTATAATGGTTTGTTAGGAGTTTCACTGATTTCAAAAATTTCTTATAAAAATATTTTGATGTACCAGACTAGTAATGGAGTATTTTAGTAAGATCGGATTTCATCAAATACCTCTAAAAGATCTGATAAAAATTCATTTTCAGATATTACTGTTTTGGCTTAACGAATTTATTTTCTATACAAACGTCTTCAAAACATTTTCAAACTTCTACAGTAGCATCCTATGATCATTTAGGGCTTCCCACATTAATTTCGTAATTTTCTGATATCATTTCAATAGAGAACCCGCAAACCCGCTTTCTAAACGTTTTGGCCAAAATCTAGTATTTCCGAAGCTCAAATCCCGTAACGGTCTTCGTATTCGCGATCCTCGTGACGATACGATCCCGTGGGTATGTTTTCGTAATTTTTCGGACACGTTTACTAGTAAGGGGCATTTTCGTAATTTTCGCTTTTTGTATTTTCACTAATGTCCTTTTGTTAATTGGGTTTTACCTTGCTAATTACCTAATTACCCCTAATTACCCTAGCTAATCACCCTAACCCAACCCGTAACCCCCTCATTCCCATCTACCCTCCCATCTACCCACTCATCTACCCTTCTCATCTACCCCTACTAATCACCATTTTGCCATTTATTAACCCTATATATTAAACCCTCTCCCCCTTCATTTTCGTTCAAACCCAAAGCCCGCACAGCATCAAACCCAAGCTCCGCCCCCCCCTCTCTCTCTCTTCCGTCTCCTCTCCCGCTCTCTCTCCCTCCTCTCTCATACTCACCTCCGGCGGGCCTCGACCGCCGCCCGCCGTCCACCAACACCGCCGACCAACCCCGCTCCAAGCGCCCCCACGTCGACACCGCCAAAGCAGAGCCCCGCCGCCGCCTTTGTTCCCCTCCGACGACAGCGCCGTTCCACCCTCGAGAACCCCGACCCCGAAGCAGCTCCGCCCTCCACCGCCGCACGGATCGCCGCCCAACGCCGCCGCCTCCGACGCCGACCGACCCCGCCTTCGCCACCGTCTGCCTCCCCCGCCCCACCGCCGTACCGTCGGCGAAGCCCCCAGGCAATGAGCGTAACGGTGGGTGCGTAATATCGCAATGGCACAAGCGTAATTACGGGGAACTTTCGTATTTTATTAATTATTAAATGTGTTTATAGGTTATAAATCCATAACTAATTATACAGGGGCCAGAAAAATGAGTGACTAGTCCCAGAAAATCAGAAACGTCGAAACGAATCCATTGGCGCTAGTTTCGTCGCAATCAGGCAAGTATATTTCTCACAGTGAATTTTTGAAGGCAAAACTTAAATAGGTTAAAATTCTTTTAAAATTCGTAGCTTGTAATTTTTACGTACACCTACATCTGATAAAAATATATGTTATAGTACTTGTAAATACGATCGTTTTGACATCTTGTTTGCAGAATTCTGATGTACGGTTTATCCGGAATAAATCCTTGATCGAGGGTATTATTAATAATTTCTTGTTTTATAAATCCTTTTAAAATTCATAACCTGTGATTTTTACGTACACCAATGTACGATAAAAATATATGTCGTAGTACTGGTGAATACGATCATTTTGACACCTTGTTTGAAGAATTCTGATGTACGGTTTGCTCTAAACAATTCCTTGAACATATGTTTTAAAAATCATTTCTTGATTTAAAATTGCTTTTTGGCTATTTAAAATTGTTTAAAAATTGTTTAAAAATCTTGAAAAATAACTACTAGTCTTAGAAAGTATTTTAAGCTAATTTAAACTCTTTTGCTTGGTTAAAATCATATCTTACTCGTTCTTTATTTATTTAAGTGATACTGATGTTTTCATTTAATCGAGTCGTGAAGTTGTGAACTTTCACGAGACTGTTGTACAGACTATTGGAATACCGAGATTGAATTGACTGAATGGAAGATGGAACTTCAACAATATTGAATGAAAGATGGAACTTTAATAATATAGAATGAAAGATGGAATTTCAATAATAGACAGATAGTACACATTCTTTTGACCGCCACTTGACTTGACCCGGGTTTGGGGTAGTCTATGATCACAAGTGTTACAGAATGACTGGATGCGCCATACTAAATTACCTCCAACACATTACGGGGGTTAGAACCTTGACCGTTGCCATATCGGAACGGTGGGTAAGCCTCGGAGTTGCTCCCGTCGCAGGCTGCATGTTGGTTATCTCTAGTACTCTTGGACATGGACTTATCACTAGGATAGACTGGTTATTGACTATTGTTCTAACATCTTCTCTGCAGGTTGCTACAGTGTGTTTATTTAATGCTAAATCGTCACAGGTTGCAAATGGTATTGCTAATTGTTATTGAATGATTAAATTGCTACAGGTTGTAAACGGTATTGCAAATGGCTATCGATGATTAAATTGCTGCAGATTGCAAATGTTCAACTTCTTTAACTGCTTTAACTGTTTTAACTGCTTTAAACTGCTTTATCCCTTTTATTGCTTATTTGTGAATTAAGCTTATTGCTTGTCTTTAAAAGTTCACCATTGTTTAAATTTAAAATGTCCAACGTTTTGGTTTTGAGATTATCTTGCCGAGTAAACCTCGCTGACGGACATTTCATTTTGTTGTTTTACGAAATGTCCGTCAGGTATCAATAGTGGGTTCTTTGAAGACACTACTGCAGGAGTCGAGCCAGTGCTCGAAAACTACGTGGAGTATCTACCCACAGAAGACTAGACTTTTACCTTCGCGTCAGCACTTATATATATATTTGATTAATGTAATTCGTGTACTTTGTTTGTATTGGCCATGCTAGGCCAAGCTGTATCTTAATTATTGTACACTGGATATGTAATAATGTTGTTTGAGCTGCTTCTTAAACTTGCAAGCAAGAATCTGCAATTTTTATACAGACGCTTAGTGTGTTTAAGCCAAGGAGGAAGAAAAGAAAAAGATTCCAAAAAGAAAAAAAAAAGTACTCCTCCTTGTTTTAAGCACATCGCGGACCCGCTCGCGTCCTCGCTCCCGATAGAATGGGAAGCGGGGCGTGGCAGGTTTTGGTGGCGGCCCATGCAGGTCTTGCTTATGCAAATACTTTAAGATCGGTTTAAATGACATTAATATCCAAGTATACTGCTAGAATAGATTTATTCTAACCTACTTTACCTCGCGGTTTGTTTTGAAGTATGTCAGGTCAACCAGATACTCATGGCATCACCAACAACGATATCTTGGGTATCGTAAAGGAAATACTGGAAATTCAACGCCAAGTTCTCCATGAGGCTGTTGACAAACTCTGTAAAGCATCCCAAAGGAAGCATCCTGTGGAACCACTGAGAGACGCTCTCCAACCGACGACGACTACATTCAAGAGGCCCACATCTTCAGTCAACAAGAAATCCCCGATGGTGTGCTTCCATTGCAACCGAAAGGGACATATC
This sequence comes from Scilla litardierei, assembly GCA_030789695.1. Classification (NCBI taxonomy): domain Eukaryota; kingdom Viridiplantae; phylum Streptophyta; class Magnoliopsida; order Asparagales; family Asparagaceae; genus Scilla; species Scilla litardierei. The sequence continues at coordinate 197,320,082 of CM061141.1, forward strand.
AAGAAGAAATGCCGCCTGCTACTGAATCAATGTTTGGCCTGTGGAGCATCTGAGCACTCTCTCAGGAACTGCCCCCGCCGCATTAACAAGAAAGCGACTACGACAACAGGAGTTTCTGGATCAGCGCGTCTTAAACCACCCCTAACTTCACAACATCGAGTCTTTCATCAGGCCAAGCTGAACCAAGCTAGGTGTCAAGCATCCATCGCATCAACCCGAGATACTGAGGCTACAGAGCCAGTAATCACTGGTATACCTGAACCTTTTCCCTCTACGTCGATTTGACACCCATCGTCTTTATTATCATTGCTAGCATATGTTATCGTGCTACAACATGTCCACATCTTGATTTGGAAATTTTCTATTGCTTCTTATCACAAAATTCGCAACGAACTATTTCCATTGAACCTCATTACCTTTTTCGAATTCTTAACCATTGCTTAGGAACTCGTGTTCCATTCTTGGTTATACCCTCCCTAGTAGCCACTTTTACTAACCGTTATAGTTATTTTCATTGGATGAACCATCTACTCATTTCATCACCTTTCCTTCAGTTGATGGTGGCACGCATAAAAATGATAATCTTCCTTCAATGGACCATGATACCGGTCAATGTGCTTGGCTAAAGTCTGTTGGATCAACCTAGCTAGACTGGGTGCAAGTGATCCTAGCTTAGTCACTTCCCTGGCCGTGTCCGCTGGACCGCAAGGATGTGAATCATGATTATGTAACGCCATCGATCTTCATCATTGTCACCTTCTCTTAGCTTGATGACCTTTCGATTGACCTTCTTAGAATCTTTCTTTAGTCCCCTTGAACTCTAGTTATGGAGGACAACATTCGAATTTTGGATCATCAGAAGTTCGAGTTCAACCACTGAAGCAAATCGAAGGGCCACACTGCAAGCGACTGTCCTGAGAGGAAGTCTCAGCCTTCCAACTCTGCTCAGCAACGTCAACCAACAACAAGTGTACCAGCAGACTCGACAACAGGTGCTACCCCAAAGACGCCAAGCTTGTACCATGACAGTAGAAGAAGCTGAGGCTACGGACCAAGTAAATCACAGGTACGAGATATTCCACTAAGCTACTTACTCTATTATTTAGAGCTTGGACATGTTTCTTATCACTGTAACTGTTAAACCTCTGACTCCACGTTGGATGGTCGAGACCGCTGGCAGTTCCTAGCGGATGCCTCCAATGTTCTATTGTGATTTGTAGACGAGGTCTTTTCGCTAAATCTATGGTAATAGAGATGCCAACATTTGATGTTGTTCTTGGGATGAATTGGTTAAGGAAATTCATGCCACCTTTGACTGTCGTCAAAGGAGGGTAGAGTTCGAAATACCCGACCATCTTAAGTTCAAGCTCCTCCGCGGAAGCAGATCGAAGGACGCTCAGAAGTATTCGAGGATAGTGCTGGAGATTTTGAGACGAGCCAACCTGACGTGCCAGTGTAGGTTGTTGGCGTCTTTTCATTTTGTGCTCGTATTTCTCTTCTAGCCCCTACTTCTATCTTGTAACCGATTTTCTCTCTCCAAGGGTTTGATTTCATTTCCCACCGACCACCTTCCTCCCCCTCTTTATTTCGTTTGTCCGTTTTCCCCCTCGAGACTCGTGCCCGCCGAACCCTACCCTACCTAACCCCGACCTTCGGTGCCCCCCTTTTCTTTTTAACCCCGCTCCTTCCTCCACAAGCCACCCCGTGGCTTCCCTCAGACATCGCCCCCTCATCCTCCCGGCCTCTTCCCCAAGCGAGCTCGATCGGACCTCGCATCGCCGCTCCGATCTCCGATCCGCCAGCCTCACCCGAAGATCCGCCAGCTTCCGCTTCGCTCCATCCCGTAGGCCCTAGCTCCCCGCCATGGATCGCCAGCCAGTCGGAGCCCTCGCCGCCGTAGATCGCAAGCCGCCGATGGCCCGCCAACGACCTTGGGGTCTGTTGGGCATAGCAGCAACCCTCGCCGCCACCCATGCTTTGGCCGTGTGGTCAGGATATTGGGAACCCGCCGCCCTTGGTATCATTGGGAGCTCCTTTTTCTGGTTCTTCCCCCTTGAGCTGCCCAGCTTCGAGTGCTTTTTAGGGGTTCTCCTTAGTGCTTGTAGGTTCTTGAGTTTTTGGTCGTTGAACTGCTTAGGGCTGATGATGTTTACCGTAGATATCGACCAATGGTGTTGGGAAGGAGTATCCTTAGGATTGGGTATTGGCATACTTTTGGGCTTAGGCGTTGAAGTTGGATGTCGGTCTTGTGCTCGGATTTGGGAGACGGCTAGGATGTTGGTTTCTTGTTGGATGTTATGGAGACTGCTGGGTCAAGTGGTAGCGATGATCTTGACCCTCGAGAGTTGGCCTTATACTTGCCTGTATGTGTTGATCTGGGTAATGGCTTGTAATCTGGTAGCGTGGCAGATGAAGCCCTTTGTGCTCGGCTGGTTAAGTTGTAACCGTAAGGACACACTAGGTTTATCCCTTACGCTTTTGTATGTTATGGCGATGATTTACATGATTGAGACCATGTAATCATCATTTATAGACGTTCTGTCCTCCTCTTTGGTGTGCTTGCTTCTGACTTGTCACCTTACGTTCCAAGTTCGAACAGATGTCATCATCTTAATAGCTCTCCTTTTCGTGTTATGACATTATCTTATATTTTGGCTACTTGATAATATATATTAGTCACATCCCTTATTTGCTTATCACATTTCATGTTATTTACAACCTGATTTACAAAGATCTATCTATTCTATCATTTATTTGCTTGAGCTTCTTTATAATATCAATTAATTGTTTCAAAAATATTTTTAAATTCCGAGGACGGAATTATTTTTAAGGAGGGTAGAATGTAACGGCCTGTTTTCTTCAACACAACTATTTACGTGTTTAACCTATTTCCAATTTTTTTGAACTATTTTATAATGGTTTGTTAGGAGTTTCACTGATTTCAAAAATTTCTTATAAAAATATTTTGATGTACCAGACTAGTAATGGAGTATTTTAGTAAGATCGGATTTCATCAAATACCTCTAAAAGATCTGATAAAAATTCATTTTCAGATATTACTGTTTTGGCTTAACGAATTTATTTTCTATACAAACGTCTTCAAAACATTTTCAAACTTCTACAGTAGCATCCTATGATCATTTAGGGCTTCCCACATTAATTTCGTAATTTTCTGATATCATTTCAATAGAGAACCCGCAAACCCGCTTTCTAAACGTTTTGGCCAAAATCTAGTATTTCCGAAGCTCAAATCCCGTAACGGTCTTCGTATTCGCGATCCTCGTGACGATACGATCCCGTGGGTATGTTTTCGTAATTTTTCGGACACGTTTACTAGTAAGGGGCATTTTCGTAATTTTCGCTTTTTGTATTTTCACTAATGTCCTTTTGTTAATTGGGTTTTACCTTGCTAATTACCTAATTACCCCTAATTACCCTAGCTAATCACCCTAACCCAACCCGTAACCCCCTCATTCCCATCTACCCTCCCATCTACCCACTCATCTACCCTTCTCATCTACCCCTACTAATCACCATTTTGCCATTTATTAACCCTATATATTAAACCCTCTCCCCCTTCATTTTCGTTCAAACCCAAAGCCCGCACAGCATCAAACCCAAGCTCCGCCCCCCCCCTCTCTCTCTTCCGTCTCCTCTCCCGCTCTCTCTCCCTCCTCTCTCGTACTCACCTCCGGCGGGCCTCGACCGCCGCCCGCCGTCCACCAACACCGCCGACCAACCCCGCTCCAAGCGCCCCCACGTCGACACCGCCAAAGCAGAGCCCCGCCGCCGCCTTTGTTCCCCTCCGACGACAGCGCCGTTCCACCCTCGAGAACCCCGACCCCGAAGCAGCTCCGCCCTCCACCGCCGCACGGATCGCCGCCCAACGCCGCCGCCTCCGACGCCGACCGACCCCGCCTTCGCCACCGTCTGCCTCCCCCGCCCCACCGCCGTACCGTCGGCGAAGCCCCCAGGCAATGAGCGTAACGGTGGGTGCGTAATATCGCAATGGCACAAGCGTAATTACGGGGAACTTTCGTATTTTATTAATTATTAAATGTGTTTATAGGTTATAAATCCATAACTAATTATACAGGGGCCAGAAAAATGAGTGACTAGTCCCAGAAAATCAGAAACGTCGAAACGAATCCATTGGCGCTAGTTTCGTCGCAATCAGGCAAGTATATTTCTCACAGTGAATTTTTGAAGGCAAAACTTAAATAGGTTAAAATTCTTTTAAAATTCGTAGCTTGTAATTTTTACGTACACCTACATCTGATAAAAATATATGTTATAGTACTTGTAAATACGATCGTTTTGACATCTTGTTTGCAGAATTCTGATGTACGGTTTATCCGGAATAAATCCTTGATCGAGGGTATTATTAATAATTTCTTGTTTTATAAATCCTTTTAAAATTCATAACCTGTGATTTTTACGTACACCAATGTACGATAAAAATATATGTCGTAGTACTGGTGAATACGATCATTTTGACACCTTGTTTGAAGAATTCTGATGTACGGTTTGCTCTAAACAATTCCTTGAACATATGTTTTAAAAATCATTTCTTGATTTAAAATTGCTTTTTGGCTATTTAAAATTGTTTAAAAATTGTTTAAAAATCTTGAAAAATAACTACTAGTCTTAGAAAGTATTTTAAGCTAATTTAAACTCTTTTGCTTGGTTAAAATCATATCTTACTCGTTCTTTATTTATTTAAGTGATACTGATGTTTTCATTTAATCGAGTCGTGAAGTTGTGAACTTTCACGAGACTGTTGTACAGACTATTGGAATACCGAGATTGAATTGACTGAATGGAAGATGGAACTTCAACAATATTGAATGAAAGATGGAACTTTAATAATATAGAATGAAAGATGGAATTTCAATAATAGACAGATAGTACACATTCTTTTGACCGCCACTTGACTTGACCCGGGTTTGGGGTAGTCTATGATCACAAGTGTTACAGAATGACTGGATGCGCCATACTAAATTACCTCCAACACATTACGGGGGTTAGAACCTTGACCGTTGCCATATCGGAACGGTGGGTAAGCCTCGGAGTTGCTCCCGTCGCAGGCTGCATGTTGGTTATCTCTAGTACTCTTGGACATGGACTTATCACTAGGATAGACTGGTTATTGACTATTGTTCTAACATCTTCTCTGCAGGTTGCTACAGTGTGTTTATTTAATGCTAAATCGTCACAGGTTGCAAATGGTATTGCTAATTGTTATTGAATGATTAAATTGCTACAGGTTGTAAACGGTATTGCAAATGGCTATCGATGATTAAATTGCTGCAGATTGCAAATGTTCAACTTCTTTAACTGCTTTAACTGTTTTAACTGCTTTAAACTGCTTTATCCCTTTTATTGCTTATTTGTGAATTAAGCTTATTGCTTGTCTTTAAAAGTTCACCATTGTTTAAATTTAAAATGTCCAACGTTTTGGTTTTGAGATTATCTTGCCGAGTAAACCTCGCTGACGGACATTTCATTTTGTTGTTTTACGAAATGTCCGTCAGGTATCAATAGTGGGTTCTTTGAAGACACTACTGCAGGAGTCGAGCCAGTGCTCGAAAACTACGTGGAGTATCTACCCACAGAAGACTAGACTTTTACCTTCGCGTCAGCACTTATATATATATTTGATTAATGTAATTCGTGTACTTTGTTTGTATTGGCCATGCTAGGCCAAGCTGTATCTTAATTATTGTACACTGGATATGTAATAATGTTGTTTGAGCTGCTTCTTAAACTTGCAAGCAAGAATCTGCAATTTTTATACAGACGCTTAGTGTGTTTAAGCCAAGGAGGAAGAAAAGAAAAAGATTCCAAAAAGAAAAAAAAAAGTACTCCTCCTTGTTTTAAGCACATCGCGGACCCGCTCGCGTCCTCGCTCCCGATAGAATGGGAAGCGGGGCGTGGCACCTCAAGTGTGAGTGGGAGATGTTGGATATGGACGACATGAATACACACATGAGGGGATGTATGAGGGTATACGGACCTCAGATGTCGTGTGCACGAAAGCGTGCACAAAGGGAACCTTTTCTCGTGTGAAAAGGACCACTCGATAAGTGGAAAAAGTCACTTTATAAGTGCATAAAGGCACTCGATAAGTGAATGAAGAAGAGGATAAGTAAAAGGGCTAATATAGGCTAATAAGCTTATAATTGGTTATTTCCTACAATAACTACCCCTAAAGCCTATAAATAGGACCCAAGGGTATGCCTTTTACATGAATCTTAACATGCCATAAGTTTGCATAAGGCAACTTGTGTTCTTCTTCTCCCTTCCATTAAAATCCTCTTCTAAATATAGATTTAGGCGGTGAAACGCTGCTTCGATCCTCCGTGACGAAGTACCGACCGTTGTGGCGAATCCGAGGGTGAAGTTCAGAGACTACGGTGCCGCGTACAGAAGCGTAAGTCTATGTTATTCGATCCTAACATCGTTGTTTTGACAGGATACTTCACTTATTGTTGGGGAGGTGGTTGAGGCGTCCTCTGGAACTGTGGAGGTTGCAGCCCTCCATTTGGATTCCCGTAAGAAAGACTGGGGTGATTCCTTGCTGCTGGATGCTGCCATTGGTGTCGTCCATCTCCTTGCACAAAATGTGCCCGCTCAGGTGGCATGTCAGCTCCGTCATATGACCCTTCATGAGGGACATAGCCTTGCTCTGGATATTCTTCGTGGGTAGAGTAGGTTGGAGCACTAGAGGTGGTTGAATAGCATCCAACCGCTGTTTGATTCTTGCTACCTGCTTACAAAGAGTTTCAATATGAGAATCAAGATGACTAACAACTTTTACCTCGGGGTTCTTAATGATGGTGCACTCCTCACTCCAATGTTGGTTGTTTCCAGCCATGTGCTCAAGCAGAGATATAGCTTCTTCAGATGACTTATCCAAAAGGGCGCCTTGTGCGACGGCATCTATGATCATTTTTCTGCTCGGCTGGAGCCTGTTGTAGAAACTCTGGACTAGATCCCAAGCCGGGATTCCGTGATGTGGACACTGGTGCTAGAGATCCTTAAACCTCTCCCAATCTTTATAAAGGGACTCTTGAGGCAATTGCTTTAAATTGGAGATGGCACATCGAATCCTCACCATTTTGGACGGTGGGTAAAATTTATTCACGAATGCTAGAGCCAGTTTCTCCCAAGTGGTGAGGTGGTTGGCCGGATGGACGCGCAACCAGTACGAGGCCTTGTCCCTCAAAGTAAAAGGGAAGAGCCTAACCTTTATGGTATCGTCGCTCACATCCTTCATTTTGAACGTGTCGCACTTTGCCAAGAAAGAATCAATATGATGATTCGGGTTCTCGTGTGGATGCCCATGGAAGGGATCCTGCTGCATCAGATTAATTAACCTGGTCTTCAGCTCGAAGCTACCCGTCGCCAGTTGCGGCCTCAAAATAGAAGAAGCGCTCACATAGCTTGGTTTCATATGGTCCCGGATGGACCAGTACGAGGTGGAGTGGTTGTACGCTCTGCCATTGGATCAAAAGATGTCTGACCCCTTACCAAAGCTCTGAGTGTTCGTGCGGTTTTTTCGATCTCGGGATCAAAAAGTAATTCCTTGTCAATGCTTCTGAGGCGAGTAATCATGCTCAACAAAAACAACTTAGAAGAATACCGTGAGTAGCAAAGTAATAAAGGATAATAAAAGGATAGAGAGACAATATATGGTAAGATTTGCTAAAAATTTCTTCAAAATAAAAACAGCCTAAGCACCGTACATTCCCCGGCAACTGTGCCAAAAACTTGATGCACCCGGAACTAACACCTAAAAGCCACCTGGAAGTTTCACTAATGCCAGGCACCGAATGGCCCCCATGTATCGGTTCCGGGCTCACGAACGCAAGTGGATGGTGTCAAGTTATAGTATAAAAGATATCGATCCCATAGAAAAAGTAGCGGTGTATTAATCTCAGATTATTTCTAAATCTCAGAAGGAGGTAGCAGTCGGTGTGAATGATTGTTTGGTTGGTGTTGTTTGATCAATATAAGAGGACTATGGCATTAGGACTCACCGCTAGGAAGGAGGTCGATTCTATGTTAGGACTTCTATGTTGCATTGGTTTTATTGGGGATTGTAGCATCTGAGAAGTGAATTCATGCGTCAAGGCATCATGAATATAATATACCGTATTCACCCCGCTCATGCAATAGATACATACGGTATGTGCATTAAGGATCTACAATAATCTCACCGCTCTCATGGTTCGAATACTCTCAACTCGTACCACTCTCGTGGGTCAGAGCTTCGAGGTATTTTGGTGGCTCTTATTGACGCAATGGCGGTAGCCATCAATTAGTGGTATCGTTTGTCGGGGGATCCCATTAAGGCACGAGCCGGGCATGGTCACGAGCCTCGGTTGAATCCACTAACTCCCTAATTAAATCCATAAGGTACTCCTTAAGCAAATCGATTCCACAGACCGTGGGCACGATCTCAGTACGAGTTCTCCTCGGGATTTTGCTAGATCAACCAAAAATACACCCCTTTAATTATCCAATGCAACCTAAAAATCCTAACTTCACTTCTTTTTCCTAAGATCCTAGGGCTAATCCATTAGCCCTAGATAAAACTACTCACACATGATGGGGGAAACAAGGAAAGATTGGATTTTTAGGTTGGAATTCATCTTAGTAATCAAAAACATATAACAGTTCGGAATACGTACTAAAAACGTGTAGTTCGGTAGCAAGCCACGGAGAAACAAGATCCAAATGATTCCAAGCCAGAAAACACAATAAAAATTAAGCCTTTTCTCAATATCAAAACCTAAATCCCAAATCTCAAGCTCACACTAAAAACTCTTAATAAAAATTATCCCTAAAACACTTGATTGTCTAAAACATTAAAGGAAAATTGTTTTTATACAAGGGGTAGGACCCCACAGATAATTCTTAGAACTCTGGAAAGTTGGGCCCATATGTCAATTGGGTGCGTCGGCTACTCGACCGATCAGGTGGCTGCTCGGTCGAGTCACTTCGCTGGCTGCATTGCTACTTCATTGTTTCTGATGCGGGCTACTCGGTCGAGTAGCCCCCTATTCGGTCGAGTAGCAGGGTGTGTCAAGTCGGGTCGAGTCACCTAGCTGCTCCGTCGAGTCACCTCGTATATGTTTCCTGCTGTATCTGCGTGTCAGCTCGGCTGAGCAGCTTTAAGCTACTAGGCCCGAGTCACCTGGGAAACTAAATGGCTGAGGGCTTTTTCTGAATTTCTCTCGCTCGCTTTTCCTATTCTCCTTTGATATTCTTCTAAACTACGGCGAACTCCCATGGAGCCTTGCTAATGATGCCATGGATGCGCTGGATGTGTCCATGTCTCGAATCTGCTTTAATTCACTCCAAAATCTTGGAAAATCCACAAATTTATACAAAAACTAGAATATGGCGTTAGAAGCGCATTAATATCTAAAAATATGGATTTCGGAGGCGAATATGATATGAAATGAGATGAAATGATGCGGTAAAAACATGGAAAATATGGACATATCACCTACCCATGGCACACTCGCATGTATATGCTTCTACAGTCGCATGTCCTGTCTTCCCAGAATTCCTGAGTTTTCACCACTTACACACCTAGGAATTCATTCGACTGTAGAAGGTTTCTCAGTCGCTTGTTGATTTACAGGCACATGTCCGACCTTCATCAGTCGGCTGTCCTACGTGGTAAGTTACCGTTTGAATTCTCACCTACCTTCTGACATAGTGCAGCAGGTGACTGTGAGTTCTTCACCAGTCGACAGTCTGGCGAGTATTTTCTATCTGTTGGGTTTTTTCGCACGGATTTCAAAAGGGGTTTTGGGTATTTTTCTTGAGGGTTTTAGAGAACATATAAGAGGTTCTCTTACTATTCCATTGAGCATCTCTTAGACAATCTTGCATTCATTCCTAAGCTCAATCTCTCAAGCTCTATCTTCCTCAACTCTCAAGCCTTAGAAATCTCAACTCTAATCATGTCTTCCCACTTAAACCAAATATGGGCTTCAAGCTTTGGTGAAGACAAGTGCAAGGGATTTCTCTCATCTTGGAAGAGACATCAACACACACATACTTGCTCCTTCAAGTTCTACTTCAAGGCATATGTGTATGTAAGTGTTTACATTTCAAGTTTCATTATCACGTATTTCGATTACACTCTCGGTTTGTGAGAGCAGATTTGCTTGATCCCAAGTTATGGGAGTCAAGGACATCGATTGTACATAGATTACACTTGTAGGGTTGCTATAAGTGGGTTTAAAGGAAACCTCAAGTTAGGGTTCTAACTTGAGTATCCAGAGGTATCCGGATGAAAAGGACGTAGGATTACCGGGAACAAGTCGTGATTGGACTTGGGAATCTGAACACGTGAAACATCTCTTTATTAGTTCGTTTCATTTTGTGTTAATATAATTCCGTATTTATTGTTGGTTAGGAATTTAAATTGGTATAACTATCGTTTAAATTTTATAAACACTAATCAACCACCCTTCTAGTGTTTTCCTCATAGCCAGGGTCCTTACAACACATCTCGAAGTATTTCACCCATGTGATATAAAACAATGGCATATTAGCAGTGTATAAGAGATCCGCATAGATAAAAAGTACCAAATAGCATCCTATTATTTTAAACAAAAATGTGTTTATATAATTACAATAATTATTTCAAGGGCACATCCTCCAACACTAGATTGGAGAGAAAATGAATGAGATTTTTAGCTTTAGTTTTCTTTATAGTATTTATCCGAACTGAAATTATTATGTCCTAAGATGATGTTATCCCAACTTACCGTTTTAATGATTATTTTCTCTTAATCCTTTGGTCAAAGATTTCCTTCTCATCTCATCTCATCACATCACATCAATGTTTTATCGATGTGAAATAAATCGATGCCTTGGCAATTGTCACATCTCGTCAATAAGTAACTTATCGTGTTAGTATCACATCAATGCTAGTCTCCCCTTATTACTTCACATAATATTAATTTTAAATTTGTTGATTTGTGTGTTCCACTTGGTAAACTTTCCGAATTTTAGAAAATCGTTCCACCTGTTAATCGATATTTAATATGATATTCTTAAAAATAAAATAAATTTCTGACTGTTGTTTTCATATTCACATTTAATTATATTATTATTATTATTTTCATTTCATTATTTGTTCTCTTTTCAACATCTCAAATTTCAAATTGTTATTACAACGAATCAAGCTTTAGTTTGAATAATTAACAAAATGTATCCATGTGCAATGGTCTGGACTAAGAATATAAAATCGCTAATTTCTCTTTTTAATGATAAAAGGTAGCACAGTGTAATGTTTTCAAAACCATGAGGTATTTTTATGCAATAAAAAGTATAGTGTCTGATGCCATTTGATTAGAAATGACCAGGTGTGATGACATAAATGTTAGTGGTTATGCCCTAGGCCAAATATTTAGACCTTTATGTTATGTCATTTTTCATTTATAAAATGTTACTCTTATTGTTATTGTTATATTGCTTGCATGTTTCATTATTGTTTACGGGTGTTTTCTCACCACTGTTCGTTGACCGTAGGCCGTGTGGTCAACGAGGTCAAGGGGCCGACTTGGGGGTCCCTTGGGGTCGCCGAGCCCGCTTGTACTCGGCGTGGGAGAGCTGAAGAGAAGGCTCGGCTCGGTGGGCCGCGCTCGGCCTCTGCTGGGTCGCGCTCGGCCTCGGTGGATCCGCGTCGAGGGGTAGCCTCAGCGCGTTGCAAGTAGGTTGGTGCTTGATCAGTCGTCCACCTGACGACTGCGATGGGGGAAGCCGACCGACACTGAGGGGTAGCCTCGGCGCCTCGGATATCTTCTTCCTGGACAGATGAGGAAACTCGTCAGGGATGCCGGACCTAGGTTCCGGCCAAATCCCCTCCGATGCCTAAGTCAGATCAAGGTCTGAAAGGATACTTGGTGGGGGAGATCCGGCTTGTGAGGAAGCCGGAACGTCAACCCAGGCAGCGCGAGTTTGGGGGAGGGAGGAAATAGAGTGGCGAATGCCTAGGTCGTTGATGGAGTACCTCTCTGTTGATTACCTGAGTTTCGATCCCCTCCTCCGTCATCCTAGCCTTCCCCTTATATGGTCCCTTGTGACTTTCCCACGCCCCGCCTCCTCTCACGTCCCCACGATCTGCCTCCGCCTCCTCCCACTCGTGCGTAGTGGAGGGGTGGCCCATTAACGGGTCCGTTAATGGCCATTATGGGATCGCGGATTCCGAGGGGCGGTTGATCCGGTCGAATGGGAGCTAATCGGGTGCCTCCGAGGGTGAAGTGGTTGGGCCTTCAACCCCGTCCGTGGGCCCTTCCAGGAGGGCCCGTCTTCTCTAGTGGGCGCCTCCTTTGTGGTTGGGCCGTGGGCCGTTGTAGTTCAGGCTGGTCCAAATTAGACGTAACAATTGCCCCCATCGACTGGGCCGTTCGGCTTCCGTCGGTTCGGTTCGGGTGATGTGACTCTTTCATGATCCGACGGGTGCGTCAGTCGAGGTTCTGATATTAAATGAATGTCATTATTACCACTCCGTTTGAACTTCCGTTGGTGCAGTTTTCGAAGCATCGCCGTCGTCGTGATGTCGCCATGCGCTCTCCCTTGACGGTTCATATCCAACCATCATCCTCTATATATACGTTCCAATCCCTCGAGCTTCAACTCTTTCGCACTCATTCCTTCTTGATCTCTGTTCTGCCAGCTTCTTCTTCCCTACATCTGCCTTCTATACTGCCCTGAAAGCTACTGCACAAGTACTAGAGGGGGGGTGAATAGTACTTTAAAAATAACAAGGAGTATAATTCCTAATTATCGTGCAAACTACTACCAACAAATGCGGAAGCTAAAATTGACAACAAAAAATATTTAATGCTAACAATTGATATGATGGGTTCGGATCCACCCAAGTCTCCCCGACTTGTTCCCGGTGATCCTACGTCCCAGAATGCCCGGATCCCCTTCGGATACTTAGGTTAGAAACCCTAACCCAAGATTTCCACTATGAATACCTTGTGAAAAACCTTCACAAGATCAAATCATACAATCAATAGCAATAGTGAATCCCACAACCCGAGATCACAACCTTCCTCACAACCGAGAGAATCAATAGCAATAAAAGAGTTTATATGAAATAAACAACAACTTACCACAAACCCTATACCTTGAGTATTCTTACCAAATTAGGGCAAAGATGGATTTGAGGAAGGAGAAGTCACCAAGACCTAGCACCACCAATATGAGTAGCAATGGGTGCCTAGGAATGAATAGGAGACTTGAATCAAGCAATAGCTTGGATTGCTCAACAAGAACAAAGTTCTCTCAAGATGGATTCTAGATCTCAAATGAGAGAGAGATTGGAGTTCTTGTGAGGAAGAGAGCTTTGGAAAGGAGATTTAAACTCTTTCTCTTTCATTCTGAAAATGCCTCTCAAAAGCAGCTCTAACCTTGAGAAAAACGACCAAGCTTAGTATTTATAGGGTCCCACAAAATCAAGCAAGGTCATCTCCCAACGGTTGGAAATCTGGGGCAATTAGTCGGTAAAAGAACAACCACTGACCGACTAGTTCATCAACTAGTCGATCGGTGAAACAACATGAACCGACTAAAGGATGAACAGTGAACAGATGAAATTTCAGACCTAAAGAACTAGTCGGTCCAAGAAGACTTTCCGACCGACTAGTTTCTCAACTAGTCGGTCGGTCAGTTAACTTAGACCGACTAAGAGTCAAAAACTATTAGTCTGAATACAAGTTGATTTAGTCGGTCCACGAACAAATGGTGACCGACTAGATCATCAACTAGTCGGTCGCCAAACGTTCTTAGACCGACTAACGATAAACAGTAACTAGGCATGTACAGGGAAAGCTCAACTAGTCAGTCTAAGAAGCATCACTGACCGACTAGTTCACCAACTAGTCGGTCGGTGAGTCAACTAAGACCGACTAACTGTGAACAGTAAAGAGCTTAGAATTTAGGAAACAAACTAGTCGGTCCAAGAAGCTTTTCCGACCGACTAGATCACCATATAGTCGGTTGGTTCTTCTTCTTGAACCAACTAACATGCACAAGAAGTCCCGAATCGAATCGCGATGCTTCGGGAAAGTTTGAATGGACTTCTACTAAGATCCTAGCTCTAAGATATGCGCGATATGAAGATTAAATGATAATACCTACTCAAGGCTTAACATTCTAAAGAACAAAGCTAGAAGACTAAATATAAATCTAGACAAACCGTCTTCAAAAGCTTCGATCGAATCTTCATAACTTCAAAGTTGATCCATAAGCTTCAACTAAGCTTTAGGCATATGAATACGTGCTTTGAGAAGTCTTGAGACGTCGCTTTGGATGTTCACGTGAATTTGGCGACGATCTCCATAACTGCGCTAACGCAGTGTTAGTTCACGATTTATTTATGTTTGCTCATCATCCAAAACCAAATCCGGGGAGTCCAATACTCAACATTCTCCTCCTTTTTGGTGATGACAAACCAACATAAATAATAATCAAAAATAATGATTCAAATGTAAAATACTTACTCCCCCTGCATTGATGACACGTTAATTCCAAATTGAATAAATATAATACGCATCAAGCAGAAGTGAGAGATATAAAACATGATCCAATTATTGAAATTTAGGATCGTAATCCATTCTTATATATATCTTCACTCCCCCTGAATCTAACATAATAAATTAGAATCATGGACAATTGAGTTAAATTTTCATTATGCCCTTGTCATTATTACTATCTCTCCCCCTTTGGCATTATCCAAAAAGAGTGGGGGACATACAACGACAACAACAAGGCTAAAGAAAAGCCAACATCTGGAGTCGAAGAATACGACGACGGTCCAAAAGACACCAAGAAACAAAAATACATGAAGAAAATCAAGGTGTGCCAAATTGACCATTATCCAAAAGCGAAAAATGAAATCATCAAAATACCAAATATAACTCACTTATTGAGTAAAGGAACGTGCTCTCCAATCTCAACATTCTGGTTAAATTAGTGCATGGAAAACAATTCTATGTTTTCATAGAGTTAAATTCTTTTTAACCAAGTCATTATCGTCGAGCGACGAAATCAAACATCATAGACATTAAAACTAATATAAAATGTTCACAAAGAAGTAAAAGAGAACAACGATGTATATATATTTATATATATATGAAGCATCATGAGTACAACCAAAAGATAAATCGACTCCACACAATCAAAGGCACAAAATACATTGACTACATCAAAATGTGACATACCATATCAACATCAAAATGTCAAAATCCATCATCGACATCAACATCATCAACATACATCCAAAAAATGATACAACATCGACATCAAGCATCAAAACATCCATATACATCAAAAAACACCACCAACCCTGTCCTAACCCAAAACTCTCTCTAAAAGATGAATCATCCAAGGAGCATCGGAGTGTCCTCCAAACAGACTCTCAAGAAGGAGTGGTAGGATCAGCAGTCTCTGTAGGTCAAGTCGAAGGAGTGGACTCAGGCTCTGCTGGGAGGAGTGGTGTGTCAATAGAAGGAATCGTCGGGGCAGGAGTGGAAACATCAACAGCAGGCTCAACGGCAGAGGCACCAACAAGAACGTCAACAGGAGCAGACGTCTCTGGAGTAACAGTAGACTCTGGAGAACCTGAAGAAGTGGCAGCTCCAGCAACGGATTTGGTAACAGCAGCAGCAGTGGCCTCAGCGCCACGAGCAAGAGAATCAACGAGCTCATCGATCTCCTCATCATCCATCTCCTCATCCTCAGAAACTGGAGGAGGGACCTCAACACCCAAAACAAGAGCAATACGACACATAGTCTCCTCGGTACGAGCATACCGAGACTCGAGTCGACGAACAGAATGAGCGAGATCAACAAGTGTGGTGGGAGATCTAGGAGCAGCAGTTGCAGAAGAGGTGCCCTGAGAAGCTGAAGGAGTCGTCCTCTGCACGTGACAGAGTGCCGCAAGAGATTTCTTGACGGCCGTCGCGTTCAGGGGAGGACCAAGTGGACGCTCATCGTCAGGAGGCAAAGGCACGCGGAAATGACGAAACACCAAAGTCAACAGACAAGGATAAGGGATATGCGCAGATTTCGTGGACTTACGAATACACTCGAAAGAATCCATCTTATCGAGTATAATGCGAGCCCAGTTAATCTCGCAACCCAAGAAGAGAGCGTAAATCAACTTTAGGAATGGCTGGGATGGCAGAGCAGATGAGCCGTACTTAGGAAGTAAGCACGACTTCAGGATAATATTAAGCACCCAAGCATTTGGCATGAATGACTTCGATGGGACACCTATGAAAGCTGGAGGGATCACATGGAAGATATCGGTGAGAACGGACTGATCTAAAGAAGAGATATCATCAACTGAAATATCAGACGGGAGGAGACCAGACGATGAACAACCAAGCAACTCCCCCAAGATTTCTGCCGTGAGGACTATAGGAGTCCCCAAGACAGTAGTCTCGATGGAGTGGGTCTCACCGTACTGTCCCCGGATACGGTTCGCATAGAAAAGTTTGACCAGGCGAGGATAGGGTCGAGGGTTCGCCTTAGGGTCAAAGCGAAGGTAGTCTAGGAGTCCACTATAGTATAGAAGATCTGCTAAGCCAAGGAAGTCGGAGAACTTAACGAAATGCTCTAATAACATCGGGCAATGTTCGATACGGGTGTATGCCGCTAGACACATAGGGTCATCGTGACATAGCGAGATATCGACACCACCAGCTGGTATCGGAGCCTTTCCCTTAGGCTTACGGGAGCTAGAACGAAGTGGAGGAGTGGGTTCCTTATGGCCAGGCTCATCCTCGGGTCTAAACTCAGTATCGGAATCAGATGGTGTAGCGGGGGTATGGAGAATAGGCTTCCTAGACTGAGAACCTCTACTGGGTTTGGCGGTCGTCGTCCTCTGCTTCTTCAGAGGAGGCGAAGACGATGAAGGTTGGGTTGTTTAAGGTCGGTGTTTTGGGTTTCGAAGGATCCCTAAGGTGTGGCTCAACAGTCATATGGGATGGGCCAGAGGGAGTGATCAGGATTCTCGTCTTTGCCATAAGTGTGAAAAAACGAGTGCAAACAATCGCAAGAGATCAAACAACCCTAGATCCGAAACCCTAAAGCTGAAATCAAAATAAGCTTGAAACCGAAACCCTAGGAAGGAAAAACGACCTAGAATAGAACCCTAGATGCAAGAGAGGAGAGGAGGGATACCCTAGGAGGAAGATCGACGGAGATCCACGGCCGGAGTTGGTCGGAGATCGACGAACGACGGCGGAATCGACGGAGGAAGACGATCGGAAGTTGAAGGATCGAGGGGGTTTTAGCTGGAGAGGAAAGTGTCGATCGATTAGAATGAGAATTAATCGAATAGAATAGGTATAAGTCGGTCAGAATGCGAAAAGACACGACTGTCCCTAAGCACTTAGTCGGTCAGAGTTCAAGCACTGACCGACTAGATGACAATCTAGTCGGTCGGTCAATGAGCTTGAACCGACTAAGTCGAAACAGACGTACAGACGAAAAAATTAGGGCTAGAGTTAGTCTGTCTAAGTTCAAGTACTGACCGACTAGAACTCAATCTAGTCGGTCGGTAAGTAAACGTGGACCGACTAAACGAAGATAGTAGGAGAGGAAACCCTAAAAAGCTTGAACTAGTCGGTGTGAGTTCTTTTACTAACCGACTAGGTGTGAATCTAGTCGGTTGGTGATTGAACTGAGACCGACTAGATGAGTCCAAAAGTTAGAGAATGACCTAGTCGGTTTGAGTTCATTAGCTGACCGACTAGATGTGAATCTAGTCGGTTGGTTGATGAACTGAGACCGACTAGATGAGTCCAAAAATAGACAAATGAGTTCTCTCCTAATTGCACTTGGACGAAACATCGTAAACCTCTCAAAAATCATCATACTACCCCATTACACATCGAAAATCGTAAATACGACGTTCAAGAGTAAATTCGAGCATAAATTCCAAAAATTCACAAAAAATCCCGAAAGAATCCAATAAGTCTAGCATGAACAAATATAGCGAAATAGAATAGCATGCAAGATTATTGAATAAAAAATGAATCCTATATCTCGGATTCACCCATAATCCCCAATTCTCGACGGAACCGCACAAAGGAATCCTCCTTTAGGGGTTTCGTGAAAATATCGACGATTTGCTTCTGGGTTTCACCGTACACTAATATGATGTCCTTTTTAGCAACATGATCATCTAAGAAATGGTGTCGAACATATATGTGTTTAGAACGGGAATGGTGCACCGGATTCTTTGAAAGACAAATGGCACTTTGGTTGTCCACCATGATAGGGCTAGTATCACAATGTATACCAAAATCCTTAAGTGTGTGTCTCATCCAAAGAACCTGGGCACATGCAGCACCGGCGGCAATGTATTCCGCCTCGGTGGTTGAAAGTGATACAGAATTTTGCTTCTTGGAAAACCAAGAGACAAGAGAATTTCCTATAAAATGGCAAGTGCCACTAGTACTCTTCCTGTCGGATTTGCATCCCGCATAATCTGCGTCACTATATGAGATTAACTCATACGTGCTAGATTTTGGATAAAGTAATCCAAAGTCTAAAGTGTAACTTAAATAGCGAAAAATACGTTTTACCGCTACTAAGTGAGAATCCTTAGGTTGAGACTAATAACGAGCACAAATACATACGGCAAACATAATATCGGGCCTACTAGCGGTAAGATAAAGTAAACTACCTATCATACCTCGATATAGACGAATGTCTACATCTTTTTCGCCCGTATCTTTATCAAGATGCGTAGTAGTGCTCATTGGAGTCTTTTTCCCGGAGGCATTCTCCATTCCAAATCACTTTAGCAACTCCACCGTGTACTTCGTTTGGTGGATAAAGATTCCATCGTTCATTTGGCAAATTTGGAGACCTAAGAAATATTTGAGCTCACCCATGTGGCTCATCTCAAATTGTTCCTTCGTAACATTAGAAAACTCTTCGCAAAGAGCGAAGTTAGTAGCACCAAAAATGATATCATCGACATAAATTTGAACTAAAAGTATATCATTATTCGAATGCTTAACAAAAAGTGTAGAATCGGCTTCTCCCATTTTAAAATTCAAATCCAAAAGAAAATTCTTTAGGCGATCATACCAAGCTCGAGGAGCTTGTCTCAAACCGTAAAGTGCTTTCTTTAGTTTAAAAACTTGATTTGGAAATTTTTCATTAATAAAGCCCGGAGGTTGAGACACATAAACTTCCTCAACGACATCTCCATTTAAAAATGCACTTTTTACATCCATTTGAAATAGTTTGAAATTTTTATGGCATGCAAAAGATAACAATAATCTAATAGATTCTAATCTAGCTACCGGAGCGAAGGATTCTTCGAAATCGATACCTTCCTCTTGTCGATAACCTTGAGCTACTAACCGAGCCTTGTTCCGGACGACGATTTGGTTCTCGTCGGTTTTGTTCTTGAAGATCCACTTCGTTCCTATAACGGTGTGGTTCTTCGAAGGCAATGGAACAAGCTCCCATACCTCATTCCTCTCGAATTGAATGAGTTCCTCCTCCATGGCAAGGATCTAAGCACTATCTTCGCATGCTTCATTTATATTCTTTGGCTCAATCGAGGATGCAAAGGCACAATTGGCGAAGTGGTGGACTTGCGATCTCGTCTTGACTCTATCATGAATATTGCCATTGACTTGCTCATGGGGATGGTCACGAACCGTATGAAGCCGTTTGGGAATTCCCTGATCATTAGGAACATTCTCAACAACCTCATTAGTCGGGTTAATATCAATAGAATCAATAGAATCAATAGAATCAATAGACTTAGAATTATCAATAGAATCACATAAAACATCCATTGAATCATCATCATTTGAAATTCTAGAATGAATAAAATTTTCATTAAAAGAGACATGTAGTGATTCCTCGATCGTCGAGGATCTTTTGTTGTATATCCGGTAGGCTTTGCTACGTGAGGAATACCAAACAAATATCCCCTCATCCGATCTCGGATCAAACTTGTCCAAATTTTCATAAGTGTTTTTAATAAAACATTTCGCACCAAAAAAACGAAAATGTTTAACTTGAGGCAATCTACCAAACAACAATTCATAACAAGTTTGTTTGGTGCCGGGCCTCAAAAGTATTCTATTAAACACATAGCAAGCGGTGTGAACCGCTTCCGCCCAAAATTGATGGCCAAGTTGGCTATCATCGAGCATTGTGCGAGCACACTCCACAAGCGTTCTATTCTTTCTCTCTACAACACCATTTTGAGGGGGTGCGCGAGGGAAGGAAAACGTGTGTGTAATTCCAAGATCATCACAAAAATTTGAGAAAGACTCATTCTCAAATTCACCTCCATGATCACTACGAATAGTGACAATGGTGGTTCCGATGAGATTTTGTACTTTCTTCACAAATGTTGTGAAGTTTTCAAAAGCTTCATTTTTATTACATAAGAAAAATACCCATGTAAATCTCGAAAAATCATCTACGATGACAAGCACATATCTAGCATTTCCTAAAGAAGCAACTCTAGTTGGTCCAAATAAATCTAGATGTAATAGCTCTAGAGGCCGTTTAGTAGAAATGCTTTTCTTAGGTTTAAATGAAGATTTAGGAAGCTTGCCTCGTTGACATGAGTCACAAAAACTTTTCTTTTCAAATACAAGCTTAGGAAAAACCTTTAATGGAATTTAATTTTGAAAGCTTAAAAAGTGTTACAAAGTTCATATGACCAAAGCGTCGATGCCATAAGTGTTGTTCACTTGTGTTGGCAACGAGACATTGTTCATATGACTTAGGAAGATCCAAAATATAAATATCTTTATGGCGTGTTCCGAAAAATAATAAATCATTATTAACATTACTAAAAATGTGACACAATCCTTCCGCAAAGCTAACTTTGTAACCTTTGTCACAAAGTTGGCTTATTGAAATAAGATTGTGGTTTAAACCATTAACAAGATAGACATCACTAATTAAGGGTTTAGATGGGTTACCCACTTTACCAACACCGACGATGGTTCCGCTCTCGTTGCCTCCAAAGATTACCCGGTTCCCATTAGCAATGGGCACCACTCCAGAAAGCAATTGAGCATCGCCCGTCATGTGTTTTGAACACCCGCTATCGAGTATCCACCCATCCTTGGAGACAAATTTGACTTTGTTGCTCCGTTTGTTTTTCTTGAGTACCTAAAGATGATTATATCATTTCATGGTACCCAAGGTCATTGGGTACTCAAAGGTTAGACCTTTGGAAGCCAAGTCCAATTGGACTTAGACTTCCCAATATAATTAATATTATGCACTACATTCAAAAAATAATCATTCATGTAGATTTGTTTTTCATCCATACTTGTGTCCTTTGGGCTCCAAATTGAGAATATTTTGGGAGCCTTAATCCTATTAGGAGCATGCATACTTTGTTGATTTCTACGTGATGCATGTCGTGGATAGGTAAAAGGAACATGATGAAATGGTGCATATGGATAATTATTCATATGACGATGTGGGTGAACATATGCATGTGAGGGAACACGTCCGTGAGGGCGTCTCACATGTTGTGCACGAGCCCGTGAATGTGTAGCATAGAAATCATCATATGAGTGAGCCGGTGGAGTAGGACGTGTGTTCCTACGTGGCATAGTATTTGTGTACATGTAGTTATGACCCTTCTTTGGAGGTCCACCCAAAGTGAGTTTCTTTCCAAAAGAGGGTGTGTGCGAAGTGGAAGCACCATTGGTAGATGAACTACCAATAGAGTGTTTGATCCCACTCGGTGAGGCATCGGAAGTAGGCCTAACAAAGGTAGTGGCCGATTTGGATCAACTCCCCATCTTATACCCCAAGCCAATGTGGTGATTGGCCAGAAGTAATTCATTTAGGATGTTATCCAAATGGTCCTTACCCTTATTGAATTTATTAATTCGGCCTATAGTGCACTCATATTTCTCGGTGAGAGAATGCATCGAAGCACCCAAAGTGGACACTTGCGATGTGAGCGCATAAACACGAGACTTGAGATTTTCATTCTCAATACTCAAAGTTGAGATTTGAGAAGTCAAATCCGCTATCTTATGTTCATCCGAATCCTCGATGCTAACATGTTCAAGTTTAGATTTGAGATTAACAATCTCATTTCTTAATTCTTCAACAACGGTGTCGTTGTTGGTGATGATAGTTTTAGATGAGGTTTGGATGCTAACCGGCCGTTGGGATCGTCGGCTGGGGGAGTTACCCCCAGCCCTACGAGCGGGCGGCTCGCTCAGCCTGTGTGGGTAAGCACCCCTCGGCTTATGACCGGCCGTCGGGCTCGTCGGTTGGGGGAGTTTCCCCCAGCCTTACGAGCGGTCGGTTCGCTCAGTCTACGCAGGAAGCACCCCTTGGCTTATGACCGGCGTCGTGCTCGCCGGTTAGGGGAGTTGCCCCCAACCTTACTAGCGGGTGGTTTTGCCCGGTCCGCAGGGGTGAGTACCCCTCGGCTTATGACCGGCCGTCGTGCCCATCTGCTGGGGGAGTTGCCCCCAGCCTTACGAACGGGCGGTCCGCTTCGGTCATCAGGCTTGACTGGCGAATTCTCTGGGGGGCGACGTTTCTCCCACTTAATGGTTAACCGTGGTTGCTTTGATTGAGTCCCCATATGTGTTCCAAATCGTCTGCTCAAAACAGGTGGTTGAATTAGCACTGACTGTGTATGCCTTCATCTCCATGAGACGGTACATTTGGAGTAATGAGAAAAGGAAAAGGCGACAAGAGACAGGGGAGGTTCTGGCAAGGTATCCCTCCCCTGACGAATCGGCAGATGTTTACTCTATCCCCTCACTTGATGATACGCGTTACCGTCTGGACCGCGTTCTCCCTTTTTCCCTTGTCATGCTGCTTGGACGTTCCTTCTCCTGAGACAGGGTCATTGGCGGAGTTCTTCAGGTGCCCCCGGCTCACAAGCTTCTCGATGTCTTTCTTCAGGTGCCAACAGTCGTCGGTATCGTGGCCGTTGTCTTTGTGGTACTTGCAGTACTTCTCTTTATCCCTTCCGCCTCTCTTCATCCTTCGGGGAGGTCGGCTCATATGTCCCTCCTTCTGGGCTTGCGCTAGGATCACGTCCGGGGCGGTGATCACCGAGGAGTGCCGGGGCTCTTCCCTCCGTGGTCTTCCTCTGGCCCTCTTCACTTGTCGATGCTCCTCCGTGCCGCGACGCTCGTTCTCATCGCTTTTGGTCCCGCGCCTGGTCTTACCCTCATCCACGGCCAAGGCATCTTCTGTCAGCATGAAGCGTTCTGCTCGGGCCATAATTCCAGCGAGGTCCTTCGGTGGGTCGCTGTGTAGCGATTTCTTCAAGCCCCTATGTCATAGGCCAGTTTTTTAGGGTCGCCTTCACAACCAGCTCGGGGCAGCTATCCACGCTCAATCGCTCCACGTTGAAGCGACGCATGAAGTTGATGGAAATTGAATTCCACTCCAAGTAATTTTGATGATGAGCACACCAAATGAAAGCTTGTTATACTAACTACACTACACTTAAGATGTGCAGAATTTGCGAAGCTCTACTCATACTCAAAGAAGCACACTTCAACGCTCAAAGACAAAGACGAACATGACTAAACTCAAGTGATGAAGCTCAAGCTCAAACAGAACAAGAAACACAAAGAGAGGCTCGCTTTCACTTCATCAAGTTGACCAAACTTCCGAAGACATCTTCTGAGTCTAGAGTGAGTGTGTCGTGTCTTTTTAGGGTATTTGTTAAAGCCATATAAAATAGACAAAACACACACACACACACACACACAATTTCGAAAAAACTTTTAATTATCTTCAAAATATTTTCGAGAGCTTCTTTCTAGTCACTCCATAATTTTCATAGTGAAACTCCTCGCACCCTGGACCTAACTACTTGTCTGACTAGAAGAGCAACAGGAAAAAACTCCTCTGGGAGTCGACTACCAAAAGTAGGGAGTCGACTACTTTTCAGAGATCGAAAACTCCTGGAGTTCTCTGGGAGTCGACTACCTATATGAGGGAGTCGACTACCAGCTGTAAATTTTCAGACGTTTTTGAATTTGAATTTTGAAATCCTTTGAGCAATTTACTCCGTAATTTATGGGACAAAAGTCAAACGAAATTTGAAATTCAAATCTAAGTTTTTTTCCTATAAATAGAGCTGAATTCTTTGATGAAAAAAAACATTGAAAATCAATCTCTTGTGAAAACTCTCTTGAATTCAAAGCTCTCATTTTCTCTTTAGCCAATTTGTTTTAATTTGATCTTGCAATATTCTTTCAGAAATTCTTTTGAAGATCATACTCTTATTTTTATTGGCTGTTGTGGAATTGCTCTGTATATTTTAAGATTATTTTGTTGATTAAGAACCAAGCGTAGATCGCTCTACTTGGTTTCTTAGGCAACATTAGAAGGACTTTATTTGTATTAACATCAACTAGCGAAAAAGTTTACTTTATACACAAAACTATTCACCCCCCTTCTAGTGTTGTTTGTCATCCACAGGATCCAACACTTAGTATCAAAGCAAGGTCAAAACGATGGCATCAACAAACGTCTACAACACTCATACTCCTCCAATCTTTGACGGCAACTTTTATTCCCAATGGAGAAGGAGAATGGAGATCTTCTTGGAAGCACAAGATCTAAGCTACTCAAGATCTCTCGGTGAACGATATGAGATTCCAACCACTCCTCAAAATCAATGGAATCCGGATCAAGAAGAAGCCTACTTCAGAAACATAAAGTTAATGCATTTACTTTATACCGGTTTAACTAATAAAATGTTAGATCTTGTAGAAAGGGCTGAAACCGCACACCAAATCCTCAACTTATTGGATGAGCGATTCGGCTCAAAGTCAAAAGAAGTTCAAACACCCATAGAGACAACCAAATCCGATGATGAAAAGTATGAAAAGGAGATTGTTGAAGATGAATGGACTTTTGACACCATCAACACCAACGAAGAAGAGGAAGAGCAATCCAAAAATCATATGTGCATGATGGCTTGTCAAGACAATCAGGAAAAGGTATGTGAATCCAGTTCTGACGATGAAGATGATTTTGACATTGCTAGTGCATATGAAAATTTGTATAGAGAATTTGAGAGATTGAATAAGAAATACAAAAGTGTAAATAACAAGTACAAAGCTTTGAATAATGACCATGATGACTTATATAAGAAACATGATAGTTTGATGGATGATTATAATGCTTTGAAAAATGATCGTAGTAATATTTCATTACATGATCATAATTCCTTAAAGGCAAAATATGATGCATTATTGATTGATAATAATTTATTGAAAAATGAACATGCTTTATATGTTTCCTGTCTAAATGATAAGATAGATTCACTTGAAAATATTATTGCTTCTAGTCGTATAAAGCATGAAGAATTAATTGCAAAATTTGACTGTATCAAGAGTAGTTCTACTTCTTCTTGTTCTTATACTCCTAGAAATGTTGTTAATAAATCTACTCATGCTCAAGCTTCTACATCTAAAGATATGGGTAGAAATGTAAATGTTGTGCATGCCAATGTTAAAAAGTATGCTTTCATGTATGGGAAAAATGTTAGATACAATAACGCATCTCACGCCTCACATGATCTACATGCTACACATAATACACACAATAAATCTCATGTTATATCACATAACACGGCACACAAAAATATTGTACACAATACACATCAAAGATCACATTCTGTACACAAACCTCAAAATATACACAATGCTAGAAATAACATGATATGGGTGCCTAAACACTTAGGCTTGCATGATAAAAATGCTTATATTCATAATTTGACTCGCAGTATGCATAGATTCCATAAAGATGCATTTGTTCATAGGAAATCAGATTCACATCGAATTTGGGTTCCAAATAAGTAACTTCATTTTCTTAAAAACATTAGGGTATCCACATACTTCATGTATATCATTTTGATACCCAAACGCTTAAAATAATATGTAAATAAAATTTTTTCCTAACATATCGGACCCAATTGGAAGTGGGTACCAAACGTGTAGAGATTATTTTATTTCAGGACATTTGGATAATGGATAGTGGATGCTCCGCACACATGACGTGGAACGTAAAATTACTTAGCAATTTAAAAATGTATGATGGCGGAACCGTGACATTTGGTGACAACAAGAAAGGTAAAATTGTTGGAATTGGCAATATCGACAGTCACTCAAAATTGGTCATCAAAGATGTAAGCTTGGTGAAAGGATTAAAGCATAATCTATTAAGCATAAGTCAACTATGCGACAAAGGTATGAAAGTTATATTTACTCTTGACTCATGCTTAGTCTATGACAAAGATATGAAAAATATCCTTGTCAAAGGTAAGCGAGTAGAAAATATCTATGTACTTAGACTAAATGAGTTTGAATCAAATGTATGTTTAATTGTTTCAACAAATGATCCACTACTCTGGCATAGACGCTTTGGCCATGTGAACATCAAAAACATGGATAAGATTTTCAGGAAAGAGTTGGTGCAAGGACTTCCTAAGATAAGTTTTAAATTAGTTAAAATATGTGACTCATGTCAATTTGGCAAAATGCATAAGAGTTCATTTAAAAATATTGGAGCTCTCAGTTCTAATGGACAACTTGAACTACTCCATATGGACTTGTTTGGCCCAACTAGAACTCCATCATTATGCAACTCTAGATACGTATATGTCATAATTGATGATTTTACTCGATATACGTGGGTATTATTCTTAACTCATAAGAATGATGCCTTCCGTGAATTCGAAATATTTTTCAAAAGGATTGAACGTTTATATTCCATGAAAATTATTTCCTTAAGAAGTGATCATGGTGGTGAATTTGAAAATGAACATTTTAAATCATTTTGTGAAGAACGAGGCATTTCTCACACTTTTGCTTTTCCCAGAGCTGCTCCGCAAAATGGGATAGTTGAAAGGAAAAACAGAACACTCCAAGAGTGTGCACGAACAATGTTGTGTGAAAGCAACCTTCCAAAGAATTTTTGGGCGGAAGCCGTAGCAACCGCGTGCTATATTCAAAATAAAGTTTTAATTAGAAAACCGTTTGAAAAGACCCCTAATGAGTTATTGCTCCAACGAATTCCAAAAGTATCTTACTTCAGAGTTTTTGGTTGTAAATGCTCTATTCTAAATACTAAAGATAACTTAGATAAGTTTGACTCCATGGCGGATGAAGGCATATTTATCGGTTACTCTTTACGTAGTAAGGCATATAGAATTTACAATAAAAGTTCCGAAACTATTGTTGAAACTCTACATGTAACATTTGATGAATCTTTACCACATAACATTGCTCATGATGATGATGATAGCATGCTCATTGCACGCACTCCTAATAATGAATCTTTCAATGATATCCCTAGTTCTTTGCCTAAATCATTTCCTGAAATCACACATCACCCACACACACAAGTCTTAGGTGACATTGATGCAGGAATTAGAACTAGATCTCAAATAGAACATTTAACACATGTTGCATTTGTTTCTAACATTGAGCCGAAAAAGGTAGAAGAAGCTTTTGCAGATGAAGCATGGATCGAGGCTATGCAAGAAGAACTTCTACAATTTGAACGCAATCAAGTGTGGGAGTTAGTGCCTAGACCGGAAGATCGTCCCGTTATCGGTACTAAATGGGTATACCAGAACAAACTAGATGAAGATGGAAATGTGATAAGGAATAAGGCAAGGTTAGTAGCACATGGTTACTCTCAAGAGGAAGGTATAGACTTCGATGAAACCTTTGCTCCTGTTGCTAGACTAGAATCTATTAGGATGTTAATCGCATTTGCATCATATAAGAATTTTAAACTTTATCAAATGGATGTAAAAAGCGCTTTCCTAAATGGATTCATAAAGGAGGAAGTCTACGTTGAACAACCTCCAGGATTTGAACATGATAAGAAAACAGGATTTGTTTACAAGTTAAACAAAGCCTTATATGGGCTAAAACAAGCTCCAAGAGCTTGGTATGAAAGACTAAGAAAATTCTTAAGTGACTCAAGTTATACTGTTGGAAAAATAGATACAACCTTATTTGTTAAGAAAGATCATAATATATCATTCTTATCCAAATCTATGTAGATGACATCATTTTTGGATCTACTAATGATGATCTTTGCCAAGAGTTTGCCAAGTTAATGCAGGAAGAATTTGAAATGAGCCACATGGGGGAGCTAACATACTTTCTCGGATTACAAATCAAACAAGGAAACGAAGGAACCTTCATTCATCAAACAAAGTACGCAAGAGACTTGATCAAAAGGTTCGGGATGGAAACTGCATCAGGAAAGAACATACCAATGGCAACGTCCACTTCCTTAGACAAAGACGAAGCAGGTAAGAAGGTTGATCAGAAAACATATAGAGGTATGGTCGGTTCTTTACTCTACTTAACCGCCAGCAGACCTGACATCATGTTTAGTGTTTGTGCATGTGCTAGATTTCAATGTGATCCTAGGGAATCACACCTCAAAACAGTAAAATACATATTTAGATATCTTAAAACCACATCTGACTTTGGACTCTTCTATCCCAAAGGAAGCACATTCGATTTAACTTCATTTAGTGACACTGACTATACTGGTTGTAAAGCCACAAGAAAAAGCACAAGTGGAACATGTCATTTCCTTGGACATTCCCTTGTTTCGTGGTTTAGCAAAAAGCAAAGTTCCGTTTCACTATCCACTACTGAGGCAGAATATATAGCTGTCGGACTTGCCTGTGCTCAAATACTTTGGATGAAACAAGTCCTCGTCGATTATGGTGTTAATACATCTACATGCGTAATTTATTGTGATAATAAAAGCACCATAAATCTCACTAAAAACTCTGTTCTTCATCCTAGAACAAAACATATTGATATTAGACACAGATTTATTGATGATCATTGTGCCAAAAAGGATGTTGAACTTAAGTTTGTATCCTCTGAGTTTCAAGTTGCAGATATTCTAACAAAACCCTTACAAAAAGATACATTCTCTAGACTTCGTCGAGAATTGGGTATTGTTGGAGAAAAATAATTGAATAATGTTCAGTTATAATATTTTTTGTTGACGACAAGGGGGAGAAAATAAATGAAATGCAAAAATGAATGAATGTATTATTTTTAACGGCTTCGATGCAGGGGGAGAACCGCATCAAAGCAGGGGGAGTAAGTATACTTTGTTCCCATTTTTTTAACTTACTTCATTTTTTTCATTTTGGGTGTCATCATCAAAAAGGGAGAGAGTGATGGAAATTGAATTCCACTCCAAGTAATTTTGATGATGAGCACACCAAATGAAAGCTTGATGTACTAACTACACTACACTTAAGATGTGCAGAATTTGCGAAGCTCTACTCATACTCAAAGAAGCACACTTCAACGCTCAAAGACAAAGACGAACATGACTAAACTCAAGTGATGAAGCTCAAGCTCAAACAGAACAAGAAACACAAAGAGAATCTCGCTTTCACTTCATCAAGTTGACCAAACTTCCGAAGACATGTTCTGAGTCTAGAGTGAGTGTGTCGTGTCTTTTTAGGGTATTTGTTAAAGCCATATCAAATAGACAAAACACACACACACAAACAATTTCGAAAATACTTTTAATTATCTTCAAAATATTTTCGAGAGCTTCTTTCTAGTCACTCCATAATTTTCGTAGTGAAACTCCACGCACCCTGGAGCTAACTACTTGTCTGACTAGAAGAGAAACAGGAAAAAACTCCTCTGGGAGTCGACTACCAAAAGTAGGGAGTCGACTACTTTTCAGAGATCGAAAACTCCTGGAGTTCTCTGGGAGTCGACTACCTATATGAGGGAGTCGACTACCAGCTGTAAATTTTCAGACGTTTTTGAATTTGAATTTTGAAATCCTTTGAGCAATTTACTCCGTAATTTTTGGGACAAAAGTCAAACGAAATTTGAAATTCAAATATCAGTTTTTTCCCTATAAATAGAGCTGAATTATTTGATGAAAAAAACATTGAAAATCAATCTCTTGTGAAAACTCTCTTGAATTCAAAGCTCTCATTTTCTCTATAGCCAATTTGTTTTTATTTGATCTTGCAATATTATTTCAGAAATTCTTTTGAAGATCATACTCTTATTTTTATTTGCTAACACGTTTTCAAAATCCTTACTATTATTCTCTTTAATTTTTATTTAAAGGATTTTTAAAAAGATCTAGATCACAAAGAACTTCTCTCGTATCTTTGTGTGATCTAGACTATCATTCTATCAAACCACTACACAAATTTGTCTAAACTTTGATTGGCTATAGAATCGGGTGTGTAAACCAATCTCCATCATTTATTGTGGTGTATTGGATAAATTCTCATTGTGTTGATTGTTGGAACACTAGACAAGTCTAGTTGTTGCCAGTTGGAAAGTCCTCGGTTTGTGAGGCAAGGGTAAACCCTAGACAAGTCTAGGTGTTGAGATTGGAAATCCTGGTCAAGGCTAGGTCGTTGGAAATCCTAACGAGTGAAGTTAGGTACTTGTATTTGTCAAGGCAGATAGTGGAAATCTCGTACCGGATTGGTCGGGGACTGGACGTACCCGGGTTGCGGGGAACCAGGATAAAAATCCTTTTTTGTTTGCGATTGTTGATCTGTGCTTGTTTAATTTTTGCACTTACTTCTCTATCGATTAAAGTGTCATCTATCTACAGCAAAGATTAATTTATCTCTATTCACTGTAATTCATATTTGCAAACTTATCTGTTCTCACATATACTTTGGGAGTCGACTACTGTTCATATGGAGTCGACTACCTGCTGTGGAATTGCTCTGTGTATTTTAAGATTATTTTGTTGATTAAGAACCAAGCGTAGATCGCTCTACTTGGTTTCTTAGGCAACATTAGAAGGACTTTATTTGTATTAACATCAACTAGCGAAAAAGTTTACTTTATACACAACACTATTCAACCCCCTCCCTTCTAGTGTTGTTTGCCATCCACAGGATCCAACAGAAGTGTCTCAGAGATTCGGCCGGCCCCTGTACCACATTGAACAAGTGTTCCGAATCAGGTTTTACCTGCCGCCCGGCCATAAACTGCTTGCAGAACAACTGGGTGAGCTCCTCGAAGCTGTATATCGACCGACCGGGCAGGCTGAGGTACCAGGTCCGCGTGGCCCCCGTAGGGTGGAGTAGAAGCCCCTGCAGAGCAGGGTGTCATCGGCCCCCTGGAACGCCATGACCCCCTCGTAGTCCATCACATGATCTGCGGGGTCGCTAACGCCGTTGTATTTCTCCAGCGTAGGTACCTTGAATTTCGAGGGTATCTGCACCTCGGTTATCCTCCGAGTCAGGGGCATCGTTCTCCGCTGATGCACCTGGGTCGCTCCCCTTTGCCCGCCTCCTTACCGTTCAGCTGCAACGAGGGGGCTGACGGAAGCTTGACCTCCTCTTGGGTCTTCGCCAGCTTGGGTGCCGGACTCGATCGGTGCGAACTTTCTTTCCGACTCTTCTAGTGGTGGGCCCTTACTCGTCGACTGCCTCCGCTCTGGTGAGACCGGACACTCGCTGATCGGTGATCATCCCGCCTACGTTTGTTCTATCCCGGACGTGCGGACGAGGCCGTCCTTGAGACGTCGCTCGTCTGTTCCGAGTCCTCCCCATTTCCCTCTCTGAATGAGGTGGGAGTGGGAGACCGCACCGGGGAAAAACCAGGCATGGTGAACCTCCTTTCCGTGTTTCGCACTCCTTTTCCGTGGTCGGCAACCACGACGGAGCGAAGAGGTCGACGATCCTCTTCCTGACAGTGGGCCCGTCCCTCCCCACCCTCGGGGGTGGGAGTGCTACTAACGAGCTGTTGAATCGTCGTAACTAAAGTTTGGATGTTGGTTTTGGTCTCCTGTGCATAGGCTCGGAGTTGCCCCTGCATGACCAGCCGGGCGTCGTCGGTCTCTCCGGTAGCACGACCGTTCGGGTTCTCGACGGGGGCGTCGTATGCGCCCTCCTCCGGGATGGGTGGCATGCATCCCAGGCCGTTGCCAATGGGTTCCATCTTGGTGGTTTGACGTGGGTGTTAATTCGTTCTCACAGACGGCACCAGATTTTTATGGGTGTTTTCTCACCACTGTTCGTTAACCGTAGGCTGTGTAGTCAACGAGGTCAAGGGGCCGACTTGGGGGTCCCTTGGGGCCGCCGAGCTCGCTTGTACTCGGCGTGGGAGAGCTGAGGAGAAGCCTCGGCTCGGTGGGCCGCGCTCGGCCTCGACGGATCCGCATCGAGGGGTAGCCTCGGCGCGTTGCAAGTAGGTTGGTGCTTGATCAGCCGTCCACCTGACGACTACGATGGGGGCTGACGACCGACGCTGAGGGGTAGCCTCGACGCCTCAGATATCTTCTTCCTGGATAGATGAGGAAACTCGTCAGGGAGGTCGGACCTAGGTTCCGGCCAAATCCCCTCCGATGCCTAAGTCAGATCAAGGTCTGAAAGGATACTCGGCGGGGGAGATCCGGCTTGTGAGGAAGCCGGAACGTCAACCCAGGCGGCGTGAGTTTGGGGGAGGGAGGAAATGGAGTGGTGAATGCCTAGGTCATTGATGGAGTACCTCTCTGTTGATTAACTAAGTTTTGATCCCCTTCTCCGTTGTCATAGCCTTCCCCTTATAGGGTTCCTCGTGACTGCCCCACGCCCCGCCTCCTCTCACGTCCCCACGATCCGCCTCCGCCTCCTCCCACTCGTGCGTAGTGGAGGGGTGGCCCATTAACGGGTCCGTTAATGGCCATTATGGGATCGCGGATTCCGAGGGGCGGTTGATCCGGCCGAATGGGGGCTAATCGGGTGCCTCCGAGGGTGAAGTGGCTGGGCCTTCAACGCCGTCCGTGGGCCCTTCTGGTCGGGCCCGTCTTCTCTAGTGGGCGCCTCCTTTGTGGTTGGGCCGTGGGTCGTTGTAGTTCGGGCTGGTCCAAATTAGTCGTAACAATTATAATAAATTTCAATAGTTGTTTTATGTTATTCTAATTATCCCTAGTCATTCATCACTAAAGGTATATTGATGAATTAAGATTAGTATGAATTTGGTTGATAATTATAAAATAATTATATGTATGGTGATACAAATCAAACTTGTCGGTACTTGTTAAAGAACAAGCTACTGGATAGACTTGGTATGAGATCATTTCATGGATCTGTGTCATAAATGATCTCATAATAGTTATTCATAGAATCCTTAGACCTGAGATTATCACAGTTTTCTACGTAAGAATCATCATGTTTTGTCATAACCAAACATTATCATTAATCAGATAATTATAAAGGTTATGGGTGAACATGATGTGAATTATGCAGAGGAAGGTGAATGAAGAAGATGGGATTTGTCCCTCTCTTATGAGAGAGTATCTAATGGGCCCCTCGATAAGTAGGACTGAGAAATGCATGGCCATTCTCAAATGAATTATATTTGATTTTATCGGTCTATTTAGCAATCAGGAAATTAAATGTTTGAACACTATCAGTATGACACTGTCCATAACTTATGTTCAAATCAGATATCGTGTGACTAAAGGATTATGACATGTTCTATATATTGGTTAGGTTAATATTGGACTAACGATATTCATATTAATGGGGTAGTCATAACGTCTTGCTAGATACCACTTAAGAGTTGTAGGCTTTTAATGGGATTAGGCTCACGATATGAGCCAATTGGGTCGCACATAAAGATCGTAAAGGATGTGATATGGTTTTAAATGAGATTTCGAATTTAAAATCTGATTTGAAATTCGAAATAAGGCAATATATCGTAACCGTCAAATAATGTATCTTGTTAATATATTATCACTAAACTATCTCTACGTAACTGAAACGCGTTAAAGTGTTAACAGATTAATATATTGTTAAGATATTGTCCTTAAGATATCTTTACAGAACTGAAATGCATTAAAGTGTTAACGTGTGTCTCTATATATGATATAGAGACGATTTTCAATGGGTCACGCATTCAATATATCTCTGTCGTTTTTGAGAAAAATAAAGAGCGAGAGAGAAACCCTAGTTGCAGAGAAAGAGCTAGCACTCTCACAATTTTCGTTCGTAAGTGTGGATACTGATAAAGGGTGGTCGTTCTTCAAAGCAGCACCTGCTGTCTGATTCATTCGAACAGACAACAAAGGGTAGTAATCACGATCGAATCTATTGAAACACATGGATCTTTGGTAGGATTTCTATTTGTCTGCTGCATATAAACTGTTATGCATGATAGAAAACCTAACAATAACACACACACACACACACACACACACACACACACACACACATGCATGATCAAGAAAAAAAGCAAAATGTGCTATCTTAAAGAAAATTTTGGGGAATTGTTATGCCCTCAGAGGAAAAGAAATAAGACAATTAGACATAAGCCTTATTTTTTGTTCAATCAATTAATAACAACGAAAACAAAAATAGATGCCTCGGAAAATACCCCAATCTAATAACACTAACTGGTAAATGCTTAGCCAAGTCTGAAGCTGTAACGACCGGTATTCATCGTACGTATTCTCGTACGTATTTTTGTGATGTATTGAACTAAGAGACTATTCGCATTATTATTTTGTTAATCAGTCTGTATGCATGATTCATCGCTGCATTTGCAATCCTCCCGACTACTCGATCACACTGACACAAATTCTGTCACGTTTGGACATCTTGAACGTTCATGGCAAAATTGTAATAATTTGGATGTTATTAACCATATTCCTAACCCAATCATCTCTTATACGTATTAATAAATCTTAAATGATTTTAAGAGATCTAATTCAAATTCCTTAAGCTTAAAATCTTAATTAATGTTTTCATATCTTAGTTAACTCTTTTCCTAACAAAGATATCTAATATCCTAATTAACATCTCGCATAGACCCGATTTCATGAAATCGTAACCAACCCTATATCCACTCATCCACACACTCTTAAAACCCACACACGTGGAAACTCACGGGAATCTTAACAACTACATCACGATGTGTGGCATGCAAATCTCAACACATGCAACAATCTCCGATTCGTCCCCTTCCCCTTTTGACTCTCTCTCTCTCTCTCTCTCTCTCTCTCTCTCTCAACCATCTCGATTTGTTCTCATCTACCCCATCTCTTTTCTTTTTAAAACCCAAATAAAGCCATCTTCTTTCCCTTGGAATCCAACAACAGCGCAACCCTCCAAAACCTAGTTCCTCTACAAACACAGCCCTCTCAAAGCGCCCATCCACAAACAGCCTTCCTCCACATAACCCAGTGCCTCGACCCACCTCTTCGAGCAACGGACTTCGACCGTTTCTCCGTTCGACCCCGACGCCGTCTCCCGAAGCCCACGTCCTCACAACTCAGCACATTTGACTCAACCCAGCTCTGAGTCCTCAGCCCCAGCACCGCTTCCTTACGCCGGCGAACCTCGCTGTCGAGCGCCTCGATTCACGACCCCGAACTCTCTCACACCCCAAACATCAACCCTCCGAGCGTCGCATCTTCCTCCTCTCGACCAAGCACCACCGTGACCCAGCACCTCACAACTCCTCCCATCGCTGCTCCAAGCCACGCAACCCACCAGCGCCTCACACCCCCAAAACCACCTCCCCAGTGCTCCGACCCCGGCGAGCCTGCCATCTCATTTCCCTCCATCGTTCTCGTCACCTCTGGCAGACCACCATTGTCGGTACCCTTCCTCCGGTATCTGAGCCATTCCTAAGACTACCTCCGCCGCACAGATGCCTCACCGCCGTTCGAACCGTCACCGTCTTTGTCCGCACCCTCGCGAGGAGCCCGCATACGAACACGTAAGCATGTGTTGTGAATGTTAGGTCATGTGCTTTATATAGATAACTCATGATAATTAATAATAGAATGTTAGTTTAATTATAAAATCATTTTGGTGTTGGTCAGTATAGGATGTTAGTTATTAGGGTGATATCAGTACATGATTATTTGAATGCGCTACCTGTATGGTTTAGGGATGTCATACTTAAAAGCATATTACTAAAAGTTGTTAACAACAGTACTTATATAAAGTTGTTTTAGATTAAAATGCCAATGAATTATATTATTAAGTGTGTAATAATTATAAATATCAATAACTGTTATACCTTATACATTGCAAACACTTAGTACTTTTGTTAGTACTCTAATTAACAAAAGGGTTATATATGTATAGCTGTAATAATAATTGTCTAAGATTGAGCTAATTGTTAATATTAATAATCCATGGCGCAGATAAACTGCACCTCCCGCTACAGCCACTTGGGCACCCAGCACCATCCCCAAGAAAGTATTTTATTGTGAATGAACTGCAAACCATAACTGCTCAGTATTTGATATGCATGTGGACAATTGGGATTGAATATTCATACTTTTCTCTTTAGTAGTTGCTTTAGGTATAATTGGACAATTAACATAAAGTTGTAATTGGGGACAAATTACTATCTACCTGCTAACACAACGAACTAAACTGGACAGATGGGAAGACACAACCCTCGAAATAAAAATGCAACACCATCGAATACAGATGGGACTAACCTAGTCGGACGACTAGACAGACACGTGGGTGGGGTTGGTTCATGTAGTAGAGGCTGTAAGTGTGTCTTGTACATCTTACAGCTACTTTCATACCACACTAATGGAAGCAAGCATCTTGGCCATTTTCCAGCTTAGGGATGGCAAGAAGCGTCATGGTAAACCCCTGATGATAGGATGTATCGAGAACACTATACTTACTCAGACATGAACTTACACGAGCACAAATATTCAATTTGAAACATGTTAACTTCTTTAAAGTGCAACTTATCTGTCCAATTAATTCAGCATGCTCAACTTTACTTTATGCACTTGTTTATTATATCTGTGTCTGACATTTCTTTTCTGTTGCTAAAGTTATTGTTTCATTTACTATAAAATCTTGCCAAGCTATTCGCTGACATATATTTCAATGTAATTGTGAAATATATGTTAGGTTCAGAGACTGAGTACGTTGCTGACCACATTGATCAAAGTTACGAGGACGCTGAGATCCTCACCGCTGAAGACTAGAAAATTGCTGATGTCCTCATTTATTTAGTTTTTATTATTGTTACTGGTGTGTTGCTTTTGTAATAAAATTGTAATAAAATTGTATGGTCATGCTAGGCCTAACTCATTTGTATATTTATTTTGAACTCTGGGCAAGTTGTAATAAATGTTTGCATTGTTTCTGATTATTGCAGTTGCAAGGACCTGGTTGCTATTTACACAAAACGCTTATTGTGCTTAAGTCAAAGAAGAAAGAAAAAAAGTACTTCTTCTTTGCTTTAAACACATGCGGACCCGCTCATGTCCTCGCTCCCAAGTACAATGGGAAGCGAGGCGTGAGAGGTTTTAGTGGTGGCCCATGCAGGTTCCGTTGCAACATGCGAGATATTTTAGAAACAGTGCAAATATTATTACGAACCAGAATGTTTAAACAAATTAGTACACAAAATGTTTATTTTATTTGGTTGCAGCATGGCGGGAGGGCACAACACCTGTAATGGAAATGGAGTCAACGGAAATGGAACTCCCGACATCCACGAGCTCATGAATGTCATGAGAGGCATGCTGGAAATTCAATAACAGCTCATTCAGCAAGGTCAACAACAGCAAGTTGTACAACTGCACCACCGCCTCCGCAAGCTGCATCGGGAGCCAGACAATTTCGGGAGATGAACCCGAAAAGCTTCTCCAGAAGAGAAGGGCCAATAGAAGCTGAAGAATGGGACATGAGTACGGAAGACGATCTAATAACACTAACTGGAAAATGACTTAACCAAGTTTGAAGCTGTAAAGACCGGTATTCATCGTACGTATTCGCGTACATATTTTTATGATGTATTGAACTAAGAGACTATTCGCTTTATTATTTTGTTGATCAGTCTGTATGCGTGACTCATCGCCGCATTTGTGATCCTCCCGACTACACGATCATAATAACAGTAATTTTGTCACGTTGGACATCGTGGACGTTCATGGGAAAATTGTAATAATTTGGATGTTATTAACCATATTCCTAACCCAATCATCTCTTATACGTATTAATAAATCTTAAATGATTTTAAGAGATCTAATTCAAAATCTAGCAAATAATTTCCTTAATCTTAAAATCTTACCTAATGTTTTCATATCTAAATTAACTCTTTTGCAAACAAAGATATCTAATATCCTAATTAACATCTCGCGTAGACCCGATTTCATGAAATCGTAACCAACCCTATCTCTACTCATCCACGCACTCTTGAATCCCACGCACGTGGAAACTCACGGGAATCTTAACAACTATAGCACGATGTGTGGCATGCAAATCTCAACCCATGCAACAATCTCTGATTCGTCCACTTCCCATTTTGATACTCTCTCTTTCTCAACCATCTCGATCTGTTTTCATCTACCCCCATCTCTTTTCTTTTTAAAACCCAAAATAAAGCCCTCTTCTTTCCCTTGGAATCCAACAGCAGCGCAACCCACCAAACCCCAGTTCTCCTACAAACACAGCCCTCTCCAAGCGCCCATCCACAAACATCCATTCTCCACATCACCCAGCGCCTCGACCTACCTCTTCGAGTGCCGGACTTCGAGCGTTTCTCCGTTCGACCCCGATGCCCTCTCCCGAAGCCCATGACCTCACAACTCCAGTGCATCCGTCTCAGCCCAGCTCCGAGTCCTCAGCCCCCACACCGCTCCCTTACGCCGGCAAACCTCGCCACTGAGCGCCTCGATTCACGACCCCAAACTCTGTCAAACCCCGAACATCACCCCTCCGAGCACCGCATCTTCATCCTCTCGACCAAGCACCACTGTGACCCAGCACCTCCTAACTCCTCCCATCGCTGCTCTAAGCCACGCAACCCACCAGCGCCTCACACCCCCGAAACCACCTCCCTAGTGCTCCAACCCTGGCAAGCCCGCCATCTCTTCGCCCATAACCGTTCTCGTCACCTCTGGTAGACCACCATTGCCGTCACCCTTCCTCCGACATCTGAGCCATTCCTAAGAACGCCGCCATCGCACAGACGCCTCGCCGTCGTCTGAACCGTCGTCGTCTTCGTCTGCACCCCCGCGAAGAGCCCGCAAACGAACATGAAAGCATGTGTTGTGAATGTTAGGTCATGCGCTATATATATTGAACTCATGATAATTAATAATATAATGTTAGTTTAATTATAAAATCATTTTGGTGTTGGTCAGTATAGGATGTTAGTATTAGGGTGATATCAGTACATGATTATTTGCATGCGATGCCTGTATGGTTTAGGGATGTCATATTTAAAAGCATGTTACTAAAAGATGTTAACAACAATATAAAGTTGTTTTAGATTAAAATGCCAATGAATTATATTATTAAGTTTTTAATAATTATAAATATCAGTAAGTGTTATACCTTACACTATGTAAACACTTAGTACTTTTGTTAGTACTCTAATTAACGACAAGGTTATATTGGTATAGCTTTAATAATAATTGTCTAAAATTGAGCTAATTGTTAATATTAATAATCCATAACGCAGATAAACCGCACCTCCCGATACAACCACTTGGACACCAAGCACTATCCCTAGGCAAGTATTTTATTGTGAATTAACTGCAAACCATAACTGCTCATTATTTGATATGCATGTGGACAATTGGGATTGCATCATACTTTTCTCTTTAGTAGTTGCTTTAGGTATAATTGGACATGTAACATTAAGTTGTAATTGAGGACAAATTACTATCTTCCTGCTAACACAACGAACTAAACTGGACATAGGGTAGGACACAACCAATCGAAATACAAATGCAACACCATCGAATACAGATGGGACTAACCTAGTCGGACGACTAGACAGACACGTGGGTGGGGTTGGTTCATGTAGTAGAGTCTATAAGTGTGTCTTGTACATCTTACGGCTACTTTCATACCACACTAATGGAAGCAAGAATCTTGGCCATTTTCCAGGTTAGGGATAACAAGAAGCGTCATGGTAAACCCCCGATGATAGGATGTATCGAGAACACTATACCTACTCAGACATGAACTTACACGAGCACAAATATTCCATTTGAAACATGTTAACTTCTTTAAAATGCAACTTATCAGTCCAATTAATTCAGCATGCTCAACTTTACTTTATGCACTTATTTATTATATCTGTGTCTGGTGTTTCTTTTCTGTTGCTAAAGTTATTGTTTCATTTACTATAAAATCTTTCCGAGCTATTCGCTGACATATATTTCAATGTAATTGTGAAATATATGTTAGGTTCAGAGACTTAGTACGTTGCAGACCCCGCTGATCAGAGTAGATCATCCCTGCTGAAGCCTAGAAAATTACTGATGTCCTCATTTATTTAGTTTTTATTATTGTTGCAGGTGTGTTGCTTTTGTAATAAAATTGTACGGTCATGATAGGCGTAACTCATTTGTATACTTATTTTGAACTCTGGCCAAGTTGTAATAAATATTTTATGTTATTTCTGATTATTGCGGTTGCAAGGACCTGGTTGCTATCTACACAAAATGCTTAATGTGCTTAAGTCAAAGAAGACAGAAAAAAGTACTTCTTCTTTGCTTTAAGCACATGCAGACCCGCTCATGTCCTCGCTCCCAAGTACAATGGGAAGCGGGGCATGACAGAAGCCTACCCCATGACCCAGATCCGTAACGTCATGGAAGCGACCTTTTTGCAAATTGTGCAATGGTAGATATATTCTAACAAGTTCAATACTGTAAACACAAATAAAAATTGAATCTATTATATAATTGGTGATGTTTTTGAATGGGGTTGCTGAATTGGATAGAAGGGCAGGCAAAAGGATGGTTGAGATTGAATCTTGAGGAATCAATATGTAATTTAAGAGTGTGTGTAAATTTTGGAGGGAAAATCCTAAAATTTAAGGGGAAGTACTAAAATTTTTGGGGACTATTTAGATAATTAAATTTTGAGGGAACAAAACTTTTATATTTTTGGAGAATTGGATCTGATGTAACTAAATTTTGGTTGCAACTTAAAATTTATTGGCTGAATTAAATTCCCTCGGGCGGAACTAAATTTTAATTTAAAATTTTTAGGGGAACTAAATTTGATAGGAACTAAAATTTTAAATTTTGAGAGATCTAAATTAGAAGGAACTAAACTTTGGGGGACTAAATTCTTTTGAGGAAATAAATTTTAGTTTGAATGTGATTAAAAAAATTTATTACGGAATGATTTGAAAGTGATTGTAAATTTTTCTAGGAGGAAGATTTTGAATGACTTAAAATTTTCAGGAAAAAGGTTTGTATTCCCGTAACCTATGATGACAGATGTGACTAGTTTATCCTTATTTAATCTTATACATGTGTAGAGCACTTGCCAAGTAACTACAAAAACCCTCAGCTCTCTCATGCATTTCTTTATTTATCTTGAATTCCTATGCGCACGACTACTTTTGCTCAGCACGCACAACAACTATTTACAAGTTTGCCATTCAAAATTTAAACCTCTTCTACCCTCGTCGTCTCCCCCCATCCACACCCGTCGATGAGTTTTTAGGGTTTGGGATTAGTGATGGGGTTGTGAGAGGTCGGAGGAGATGGGCTGTGGAGTTCGTCGAGGGGATGAGGGAGGTCGACGGTGGAGGATGGACTGGGGAGTTCGTCGGAGGGGCGGCAGACGGGGAGAGGGTAGCCGATGGAAGATGATGAGGGTCGGCGGTGGGGGCAATGGAGGGGGATGGGCTCCGTAGTCGGCAAATGAAGCGACAGAGGGGTTGGGAGTTCGGCGGATGGAGCGGAGGGGGGTAATGGAGGGGTGGGTGAGTTGGGCGGATGGGGCAGAGGGGGGCGGGGGATGCTGGGAAGATGAAGATGGGAAAAGGAGGGTGCAGGATTGTCGGACGAGGGGGCAGCAGAGGGGTTGGGGAGATCGGCGGAGGTGTCGACGTTGCCAAATGCATGCGATCGTCAATTTTTCTCATCGCGCACAAGTGGGGGTATTTTTGTCATTTTCCAAAGGTTGTGCACTGTGAGCAATTCTGAGTGACAAACTTGTAAATAAACAGAATCTCGGTTGTGCACAGGAGTAAAACAGTATGTGCGCGTAGCGATTTTTTAGTGACCCGAACTCCAGCACAGTCACACTAGTGGGACGACAAGACAACAAATCAGGGGTATGCAAGGCTGACCCACACCTGCATACCATGTTAATCGAGGGAATTAAGCGAGATAGCCATCGTTTCTGGATCCCTTGCCTCTCGGATGAAGAGAAACACACTTCATACTCGGCCAATCTGAAAGGGATCAATATTTTGAAGGGAGTTGCTACACGCACATACAGAATTGCTCACGTTCGTTCTTTGCTCGAAAAACTCTAATTTGAATTTCTGTCACCGCCGAGTGCCTTTGGCGCATTGGCACCCGGGTGAGAACCTGGGACCTCAGGTGTGAGGTCCCGGGTTCGAAACCCCTTACAGCCCTTTGTGTAATTCCCCCCTAATGTAGCTAGTGTAGTATCTCCCCTAGGCTCTTGCGTCGGACTGGCAACTGGTCTTCGGGGTCGGTTTCCTGCTTTCCCTGCTTTTCGATAAACCAAAATAAAAAACAAA
Source organism: Scilla litardierei (assembly GCA_030789695.1). Classification (NCBI taxonomy): domain Eukaryota; kingdom Viridiplantae; phylum Streptophyta; class Magnoliopsida; order Asparagales; family Asparagaceae; genus Scilla; species Scilla litardierei. Next base: position 197,362,666 of record CM061141.1, read on the forward strand.
AAAATTCTAGTCACCTATGATGTGAGGTACGACGAGTTTATCCTTATTTAATCATATACACGTGTAGAGCGCGTGCCAAATAACTAGAAAACACCAGCATTTTTTCATCCTTCCCTCACGTTCTCTTCCCCCAAAGCCCTAACTTTCAAAAATTTCACATATTTCCATCGCCGCTCGCAGTCTCCCTCAGCGTTGCCTTCCTACATCGATTTTGTGGTGCGGCCTCGCCTAGCCTCGGCCCCTCCTGCTCCCCGCTGCCCCGACGGCCGCGTCAGGTACATCCATTCTCTTCGCTCACAACCTCCGAGATTATTACTTCTAATTTATGATAATTTGATGTTCATTCATTTATTTGTTTTAAATTTGTGCAGAAAAGCAACATTCTACGAGGGATTATCTTCCGTATACTTGGAATTGGGTATACCTGAGGTAATTAATGTATTGACTTATGTTTTTTGAGTCAATCTGAGCTTCTTCAGTTCATAAGGGTCTAAATGCCTGATTAAAAATAGAAGATGCTACTATATGATATTGTTAGTCATAACTTTTGGTGGATTAGGTTTACAGAGTCATTTAAACAAAATCTTTCATCCATAAGCTGAAATAAATAACAATGAAGTGGATTTTGGGGTTAACAAAATCATCCAGACATGAGAACGAATATAAAAGACTAGAAATTTGTTACGTGCATTGTCACGCCCCGCTTCCCAAAAATGAGGAGGCGAGACGTGAGAAGGTCCGCTCAGACTTGAAGCTGCAAAGCTCCAAGCCCGATAAGCGTCAATCAACAATGAATTGGCAGGTCCTTGCAACGCAATACGAAACAACGATAGGAATAATGAAGTGAGACAATAAGCAATTTATTCAATCTCAGAATATCCATAAAATAAATTACAATATCACAGAAAAGCCACCAGGCTCTAAAGGGAAAAGCTAAGGCCCAAACATGGCCAACAAGGTACAACATACAAGCAAGGGTGCCCCGCACCAACAACTAACAGCAAACCTAAACAAGGAAGAGAACACAAGCGACCTCTAAGACTGGTCACCAATGACCACAAACTCCTCCTCAGCAACCACTGGCTCAGCGCTAGCAAACACTACGTCCTCAGCGACAAACTCAGGCTCGGGATCTAACATGTGTCACCCAAAAGAGAAAAGGGGCACATGTCAGCAAGTCGAAAGACTTGTGCAAGGAAACTGAAAGAAAGGTAAACTAACAACCAAGCAGTTATAGTATGATGCATGACATGGAAAGTATAGTATGGAAGTGACAAGTATGGGGAAGTACAAGTAGCAAGTATGTCATGGATAACAAGTTTTACAAGTAAAACACGGACAAGTACAAGTGGTAGGTGTGACATGTATTGTCAAGTAACAAGTATAAGGGATCACCCACACACAGGTGAGCGCCCTATTGCCCGCAGGCTGTAATCAAGTACAAGGGATCACTCACACACAGGCGAGTGCCCTATTGCCCGCAGGCTGTATTGAGCTCGTTTTCTGGACCACGAGCCAGATTTGTAATTGGCCTAGGGTTGTGCCCGCAAAACGGGTGCCTAGCCGGAACAAGTAGCACTAGTGTGTAGCGATGCTACGCAATCACGATGAGTGTTCAAGCAGGCAATGACATGAGCAGTTATTCGCGTACAGTTAATTAAATTAAACATGACAGGCAAAATGCAATGAAATGAACAGATATTTGCGTACCGTTAATTTAAATTAAACATGGCAGTTAAAGATGCATGGATGACATGAACAGCTAATACGCGTACCGTTAATTGAAATTAAACGTGACATACAAGCATGATGAAGGTGACGGACCAAGCTTCGTTGTCAAGCTAGGTCAATGGCGTTCAGACGGCTATCCTTTCACCATCTAGACTCTTTTACGCTAAAGCAAGGAAATGGCCTAAGACATGGCCCAAATCAAGAGATACAAGTTTCACTTGCCTCACGCCAAGGAAGATGATCAACGAGGCACGCCACAAAAGTTATCTACGGAGAGGAAATCGCTGCCACGGAGAAACAATCATCAAACAACATCCAACCTAGTTTATTATTAGGGTTTCAATAAAATCACAAGGAGAGTTATGAGAAAACCAAAGGATCGAACCCTACCGTATAGAAACGGAAGATCGATGCCGAGCAAGCACGGCAACGGAAGAACGATCCGGGGAAACCTAGGGTTCAGATCTGGAATGAGGAGAAAATCTGGAGAAATGGGGTTTTGGGGATTTTTGGGGGTTTTCCGGCGACCTAGAGGTGGTGGCCGGCCAAAATGGAGAGGGAGAAGGGGCTCTTGATGAAGGAGGAAGGCTAGGGGAAGATGGAGAAGGATTTGGGGAAGAAGGAGGCTCAGGAGAAATGAAAGAAGAAAAGAAAACGTTTGGGGGGTTTAAATAGGAAGAGCTAGCGGATGCCCAGAAATTAGGGTTTCGACACTGATTAGTCGGTCAAAGAAGAGTTACTGACCGACTAGTTTAGCAACTAGTCGGTCGGTTGACCAACTGTGACCGACTAGAATCAAACAGCGAAAGAAGGGGAAAATCTGGGAAGTGAATTAGTCGGTCTGTGAAGGCCCGTCGACCGACTAGTTTGGAATCTAGTCGGTCGGTGAGTGTTCATGAACCGACTAACGAGGAACAGTAGCTTAGGTAAAATTAATCAAAGGAACTAGTCGGTCTGAGAGCAAATTCTGACCGACTAGTTTCACATCTAGTCGATCGGTGGTTGTTCTTAGACCGACTAAGAGTAAACAGTAACTCTTGTACAGTAGATTTAAAGAACTAGTCGGTTGGAGAAGAGTTCCTGACCGACTAGATTGAATTCTAGTCGGTTGGTCCGTCTTCTCGAACCAACTAAGATGCACTAAAAGTGCCGATTCGAATCGTGGAGCTTCAGGAAGATTCCTATGGCTTCTAAGATCACTCTAACTCTAAGATATGAGCGATTTGAAGATCGTCACGAATGACTTACTCCGAAATCGACGATCGAAGGAAGAAGCTTGAAAATCACGACGAAACGATCGAAAGTGAAAGCTACGAAGACGGAGAAAGGAAATCACAACCAAAGAGAAGGCAACCAAATATATATATATATATATAATCTATACAAGAAAACCATTCGTTACATCCTTCCCACCTTAGAATAAAGTCCGTCCTCGGACTTTCTAACATATCTAGTCGCTCTGGTAACTACCCAATCATATCACATTCAATCAGGTATAGTTATTACAAGTGCTTATATTCGCACTAGGCAATCAAACATTAACACTACTAGCATGCATCATCCACGCACATCATACTCTTATACCTATCATAGCCATTCTTACTCATACATGTATCTCAATCCTATATATACATACATCCCTTATTTAGCTATTACTTACCTAGCACCAAACATTAGTCCATATACTCACGACCAATTAAATAGTTCACACTAGTAATTACCATCGTAACACTCTACGTTAAGTAGCTACCTATGAACAAGGCAATAAGAATACACTACTCCCTATATCTCCTAGTATACATCCAATACCAAACACGTCAACACACGTAATCACACCACACCATCTAAACTCAAGTTATTATATTTAATATACTTCCACCATCATTATAATTTCACAATTTATAGCCATTCCAATACATGCAAATATTTCACTATAACTTCACATCACATACGGCCCTATAATTATACCCACGGCACGCCACACATATTATAGTCACCAAAACTTATAACTAAGCACATACTTACCCGTGCATGGTGCACACCCACACACGCTAACATTTCATTCATATTTACTAATCATACGATTATAAACTCAGTACATCGACACGCTTAGTTTAGCTAGCACGTAAACATATTCACGCAGGCAAGCCCCCTAATAAATAACTATACCACAAGACCAACACATATAACTATATACTGGTTTAGCGACCCACAATCATGTGCGTAACACAACCGGACACAAACAATCCAAACATTATACATACATCATCCATCACTATACACCAACCACATACAAATACACCAACGTACATAGAGTATACCCACTCACGCTTGAGTAAGACTCAAAATCATAGCAGAATAACTCCATATACATAACACAGCATCCATACATATACCAATACTATCTAATGCATACACGTCTACCAACATAACCATATACATATCAAAATGTTAAACACCCTTAATATCTAATCAGGTAATATCACATATTTCAATCACTTCATATACCATGATATTGTTACAAACATCAGCACACTTATAATTACAATACTCTCCCTAATAAATGCTGTCATCGTATGGTCACATACATGTATCATATATTCATACCATATCCATCCATCTATAATTGGCACATCAATACACTTACTTCATTCATTAGTTAAGATATGCTGTAGTCGGGTATACCTCAAGGTATATACGCATACGACATCTCATAAAAACAAGTAATACCAATCAAACATTATAATCCTACTATCACATGTATATCACACTTACACTCATGCAGCTAATACATAACTACCTACACACAATATACCAATACAAACCACAAACAACTTCATATGCATCATGAAATTTAATACACTACGACAACACAACAAATTACACTAATGGGGCCCACCAAACTATACTAAGGTTGACACGGGCGACGACAAGCTCTATTGGCTAGACAAAAGGAAAGAAACTGAAATCAAAAGCGTAACAAATAGAAAGATCGAAAAGCATGAGAACGGCCGTGTAATGATGTAATGATGCTCCATTAGGATACATGGAAAATAGTGTGTAAAAGATATAAGTTAAAACGAAGAGTACGAAACTGGTCGATAAAATGAGTCGTTCGAAATAAGTTTGAGTCGAATATATATATAACAAGAGGAATTGATTTATTTAGCTTATATAAAGCTATCACGAGTAAAAGTAAAGCATTCACACGAACATATAGGGCATATGTTAGAAAATGTTATGCGGCAGTAGTTTAAAAATTTTGGGAAAAAGTTTCGAGGTTCAAGGAATCAAATCAGATCAAATATAGTGTAGAGGGTTTATGCTCATGCCAAATGTTTTTTTCCAAGTCTTAAAACTGAAGAGAAATTCCAATAAACCGTATTGAAAGTACTTTTTAGAGAATCCGGGCTCGCCAGCAGAAACTGATTTATACAAGGGTCTTAACACACGAGCACAACGAACATAGTACTGATATATAAAAATAATTGTAGTTCTATTCTAAAAATCATTTTTAGAAATATGTATGATGAATGGAAAGGTAGTAACATCTTAGTAGTATGGAAGTAAGTGGGAGGATATATATAGAATTATTAAATTGGTAATAAAGCTTTAAAACCGAATTATGGAGGTCTAACTCAGGAAATGGTTTCGAAAAGTAATTTTACGAAAATCTGAACTAGGGAAAACGTTGAGCATAAAAATCGACTCGCTGAAAGCTGAAGTCCCATGTGACTTGAAAGGTATATAAGAAGTAAGCACGATACGGTATTCGAATAAGTTTTAATGGCATAAGTAAGAAAAGAAAATTATAATTCAGATTAGGAAAAACAGAAGTACGGTCCAGAATAAAATTGGTATATGAAAAGAGGCAAGACATTTATATCGATATGAAAATATAGGTTGGAAAATATTATAAACTAATAATCAAAAATCTCGACAAAAGTTTCAATGTTTAGAAAAGAACAAATAAATTTAAGTCACGAAAGAGTATGAAATCTAATATATATATATTAAAAGTTCGCGAACAAATTTAAACTTAGCGAAAGAGGAACACCGAAAATACTTTTAGGGGAAACAAGGATTTGCCACAAGAATGGGTTGGTATAAAGACTTGAAGTACGGGTACGACAAACTTGTAATTAGTATATATTCATAAATTAATGGGAGTTCTATTTATCTTGAAAGAAGTATTTTAAAATATGTATGGTAAATTGCTAAAATGAATTTCGCGATTTAGAAAAGGTGGTATATCGAATTATCGAAATAGTACTAAGGTTTAAAATCAAGTGCGGACGATATATGTTAGAAAAATAGTTACAAGATAGTAAATTTAAAATTTCGACCAATTAGTCTTCAAAATCTAAGAATGACTTTTAGCTCAAATGGAAGTAATGGAAATATATTGAAAGAAGGTTTAAAACAAAATTTAAATCGAGTGGAAACTTTTAATAAGGAAAATTTGAAAACGACTTTGGAAGAATCAAGATTTGCAACGGGAAAGATTTGAAAGGTCAACGATAATAGTAAGGAGGGAATCATGTGAATTGAGGGCAATGAATGTGGTTGTGTGATGAATGCACCTAAATTACGATTCAAGAAAAATACGACGAAAACCTACGGTCAGCAACACAGAAGTGTAGTGACCAGGAACAGATTGAACCAGAGAGTCCTAATCATCGGTTGACTAAAGGTCAAGAAAAGTTAACACTAAGCTTCCTAATGGCTAGAGTATATTAGAGGCCTCAGGGAAGGTTCTAAGAGAATCGAGATCATGTCCTGTTGGGCCCGAAATCGATGAACCCAAGCAAACGGCTAAAGAAATCCTAGGAATCTATCATGGTCAGAGCTAGACAGGAACCACTAAAGTAACTCTTAAGACTATCATATCAATCACTAGCATGGAGTTTAACAAACAATCAAGGGCCTCTAACTAGCAAGCACAAACTCCTAACTAAGTCTCACTATAGTCCTGACCTAATGGATTTCCTACCAAGCTGGGACAGGTGCTCTAACACGTCTACTAGCCACCTAAGATATAGGAACGCTAAAAACCTAGACTCCGGGCTTATAATTTGGATGTTCTAATTTATTTAATGGACATTCTATAATTGTTATCGTTGTTTCGATAGCTCGCATTTGCAAATGGACCTGCATGGGCCACCAATAAAACCTGTCACGCCCTGCTTCCCAAAAATGAGGAGGCGAGACGTGAGAAGGTCCGCTCAGACTTGAAGCTGCAAAGCTCCAAGCCCGATAAGCGTCAATCAACAATGAATTGGCAGGTCCTTGCAACGCAATACGAAACAACGATAGGAATAATGAAGTGAGACAATAAGCAATTTATCCAATCTCAGAATAGCCATAAAATAAATTACAATATCACAGAAAAGCCACCAGGCTCTAAAGGGAAAAGCTAAGGCCCAAACATGGCCAACAAGGTACAACATACAAGCAAGGGTGCCCCGCACCAACAACTAACAGCAAACCTAAACAAGGAAGAGAACACAAGCGACCTCTAAGACTGGTCACCAATGACCACAAACTCCTCCTCAGCAACCACTGGCTCAGCGCCAGCAAACACTACGTCCTCATCGACAAACTCAGGCTCGGGATCTAACATGTGTCACCCAAAAGAGAAAAGGGGCACATGTCAGCAAGTCGAAAGACTTGTGCAAGGAAACTGAAAGAAAGGTAAACTAACAACCAAGCAGTTATAGTATGATGCATGACATGGAAAGTATAGTATGGAAGTGACAAGTAAGGGGAAGTACAAGTAGCAAGTATGTCATGGATAACAAGTTTTACAAATAAAACACAGACAAGTACAAGTGGTAGGTGTGACATGTATTATCAAGTAACAAGTATAAGGGATCACCCACACACAGGCGAGCGCCCTATTGCCCGCAGGCTGTAATCAAGTACAAGGGATCACTCACACACAGGCGAGTGCCCTATTGCCCGCAGGCTGTATTGAGCTCGTTTTCTGGACCACGAGCCAGATTTATAATTGGCCTAGGGTCGTACCCGCAAAACGGGTGTCTAGCCGGAACAAGTAGCACTAGTGTGTAGCGATGCTACGCAATCACGATGAGTGTTCAAGCAGGCAATGACATGAGCAGTTATTCGCGTACCGTTAATTAAATTAAACATGACAGGCAAAATGCAATGACATGAACAGATATTTGCGTACCGTTAATTTAAATTAAACATGGCAGTTAAAGATGCATGGATGACATGAACAGTTAATACGCGTACCGTTAATTGAAATTAAACGTGACATACAAGCATGATGAAGGTGACGGACCAAGCTTCGTTGTCAAGCTAGGTCAATGGCGTCCAGACGGCTATCCTTTCACTGTCTAGTCTCTTTTACGCTAAAGCAAGGAAATGGCCTAAGACATGGCCCAAATCAAGAGATGCAAGTTTCACTTGCCTCACGCCAAGGAAGATGATCAACGAGGCATGCCACAAAAGTTATCTACGGAGAGGAAATCGCTGCCACGGAGAAACAATCATCAAACAACATCCAACCTAGTTTATTATTAGGGTTTCAATAAAATCACAAGGAGAGTTATGAGAAAACCAAAGGATCGAACCCTACCGTATAGAAGCAGAAGATCGATGCCGAGCAAGCACGGCAACGGAAGAACGATCCGGGGAAACCTAGGGTTCAGATCTGGAATGGGGAGAAAATCTGGAGAAATGGGGTTTTGGGGATTTTTGGGGGTTTTCCGGTGACCTAGAGGTGGTGGCCGGCCAAAATGGAGAGGGAGAAGGGCTCTTGATGAAGGAGGATGGCTAGGGGAAGATGGAGAAGGATTTGGGGAAGAAGGAGGCTCAGGAGAAATGAAAGAAGAAAAGAAAACGTTTGGGGGGTTTAAATAGGAAGAGCTGGCGGCTGCCCAGAAATTAGGGTTTCGACACTGATTAGTCGGTCAAAGAAGAGTTACTGACCGACTAGTTTAGCAACTTGTTGGTCGGTCGACCAACTGTGACCGACTAGAATCAAACAGCGAAAGAAGGGGAAAATTTGGGAAGTGAATTAGTCGGTCTGTGAAGGCCCGTCGACCAACTAGTTTGGAATCTAGTCGGTCGGTGAGTGTTCATGAACCGACTAACGAGGAACAGTAGCTTAGGTAAAATTAATCAAATGAACTAGTCGGTCTGAGAGCAAGTTCTGGCCGACTAGTTTCACATCTAGTCGGTCGGTGGTTGTTCTTAGACTGACTAAGAGTAAACAGTAACTCCTGTACAGTAGATTTAAAGAACTAGTCGGTTGGAGAAGAGTTCCTGACCGACTAGATTGAATTCTAGTCGGTTGGTCCGTCTTCTCGAACCAACTAAGATGCACTAAAAGTGCCGATTCGAATCGCGGAGCTTCGGGAAGATTCCTATGGCTTCTAAGATCACTCTAACTCTAAGATATGAGCGATTTGAAGCTCGTCACGAATGACTTACTCCGAAATCGACGATCGAAGGAAGAAGCTAGAAAATCACAACGAAACGATCGAAAGTGAAAGCTACGAAGACGGAGAAAGGAAATCACAACCAAAGTGAAGGCAACCATATATATATATATATATATATATATATATATATATATATATGGCAATCTTCGGGTGCGAAAAAACCCGTGCGAAAACTTTTTTTTTATTTTTTTGAAATTTTTTTTTCAAAAATTCTTTTTTTTGATGTTTAATCCATACAATTATATACCCCAGGGAAAATAATGGGTGAACCCGTTGGGGATTAGGCACCCATCCACCCGTTACAAATTTAACGGTCTCAAAACGTGCAAATTTGATGAAATGCCTTGATCGAAGGCCAAATGACATTATTTCTCAACCATTATTTTTTGAGGGGGGTAAAACAACATATAATGAGGGTGGAAAAAAGAATTTTTGAAAAAAAAAATTTCAAAAAAAAGATAAAAACATTTTCGCACCGTGCGAAATGTTCTCACATGAAGATTTACCTATATATATATATATATAATCTATACAAGAAAACCAGTCGTTACATGCATTGCTGAATGTTTCATGAATAATTATATATATTTGGATTTTCATAAATTCCGAAAAATATCAATATATCTATCATACATTTGACAACTTTTTTGAATTCTATGGCTGACTAGGACAAGATAAATAGTGGCTGAGATTTAATCTTGGAAAATGGAAGGTTGAGATGAAGCTTTGAAACCATAAATGTGAGCTTTGAAATTTGGTCCAACTTTGAAATGAAGAGATCTTTGAAACCATGAATGAGAGCTTTTAAATTTGGTCCAACTTTGAAAGCAACCGCGAACCAGTTTCGCACCTAAGGCGCCAGCGAAATCTTTTTTAGTTAATTTTTTGTTCCACGCTGAATTTGTTGTTCAACGCAAATTTGTTGTTCCGCACCGAATTTGTTGTTCTACGCCGAATTTGTTGTTCCGCGCCGAAGGCGCCTGTGCCACTAAATATTTTTACGCCAATTTGTTATTCTTTTAAATTTTAATAATTTTTTGAGGAACAAAGGTTTCGCGTGGGAAAATCTTAAATGAACCATGCCTGCGGGCACAGGGTTTTAACGCTAATTTGTTGTTCCGCGTCGAAGGCGTCCGTGACGAATTTTTTGCTCAGTTTCGAAGGCGCGTGCGTCGAACTTGTTGTTCCGCGTCGAAGGCAACCCGTGCCGAATTTGTTGTTCAGTTTCGAAGGCGCCTGCGCCGAATTTGTTGTTCCGCGCCGAAGGCGCCCGTGCCGAATTTGTTGTTCCGCGCCGAATGCGCTCATGATACTAAATATTTTTACGCTAATTTGTTGTTTTTTATAATTTTAATAATTTTTTGGGGAACAAAGATTTAGTGGTGGAAAATCTTAATGAACCGTGCCGCGTGCATGGGTTTTTTTACGCCAATTTGTTGTTCCGCGCCGAAGGCGCCCGTGCCACTAAATATTTATACGCTAATTTGTTGTTTTTTAAAATTTTAATAATTTTTCGGGAACAAATATTTTGCGGGGCAAAATCTTAAATGAGCCGTGCCCGCGGGCACATGTTTTTTACGCCAATTTGTTGTTTCGTGCCGAAGGCGCCCGTGCCGCTAAATATTTTTACGCTTATTTGTTGGTATTTAAAATTTTAATAATTTTTTGGGGAACAAAGATTTTGGGGGGGAAAATCTTAAATGAACCGTGCCCGCAGGTACGGGTTATGACTAGTTTATTATTAAATGACATTTTAGACCAGAGTTTAGCTCTAGTAGAATTTTCTTTTTCAACGCTTAAATTGTTGCTTTTAAATATAATATGGACATGGATTATTTTGATAGAGGATTTTTTTCCATACAGGTCTATCTTCTTAAGCTAGCACAAGGGCAACCAAAAGAGTGCTAGTGGGGGGGTCTTGCGTGTTTATGCCCGAAACCTCAACCCTAAGAATGACAACAAAAGCACCTCCATCACTACATGACTCTCCAGTTGCCTCCTCCGATTTATCCTCCTCCGGAAGTTTTTCCTCTTGCTCCTCCATTTCATCTTACTCCAGAGATCAACCTTCCATTAACACAAGAAAGTCCGATTCACAATATTTGAAAACAATGTCCACCGGTTATTTCAATGATGGATTGGAATTTGATTTAGTAGCGTTCATGACTAATGAAATTGCACCTAACTCATATTCTGAAGCTGAACAATCGAATTATGAATTTGACAAGTCAGATTCTGCGTCAAAATCATTAAGATTCAACGCCGATGATTATGTGAGTGACACATATTCTATGGAGTCTGAATCGTCGAAGCCTGATTCTGATGAGTTTGAAGCTACCACACTCGAAAAAAAAGTGAAGAAAGAAGAATCCGAGACAATGGAGACAATACTTACAACCGGGGACAACGAGAATGAAAGAGATATGGTCGATGCAGTTCCAACCGATAATGGAAGTCCTCGGTTCCAGAAAAACAATGAGAGGAGAGCGAAGCCGGAGGACTTAAAGGAAAAGTTTCCATTACTTACAGATATCGTGATTAAGATGGAAAATGACATAGCAATGGAGTACTTTGAAAAGATTAGCCCTGTGAAGTTGGGGACATTGGAGAAGAAATTAAAGAAACAAAAGATGGCAGAGAAGAATCATGATTTGAGGGTGAAAAAATTCAACCAAGATTATTTCAAGTGGATCACCAGCTCCATATATAATTAAATTTAATCCAGCTTTGTATACAATTCGTCACTGATTGTTGTGTAACAGACAAGAAAGTCCGATTCAGCTATCAGTGAAAGTCCTCTGGCAATCTGTACTCTTAGAATGCTTGTAGTTCAAACAATCATCTGTTAAGAAGGGAAGCACTGATTGCCAGATATTTTGTCTAGCTTGTCTAGCTGTCTCTTCTCTTGTTTAGATATTAATTTTGAGCTATTATTTCCAATGCTTCAAGTTGCAAAAATGTTTTGAAATTAATCTTTCCTTTTTTTCTTCCCTTTTCTGATGTTTTCCCCACAGTGATCCATGTTTACTGATCTATAAGTATACCAATTTGATTAGATTAGGTGAAGCACAAAAACAAGATGTCTTTTTATGATGTGATTTGCTCTTAGGAATATGTACAATAGTCATCGATCTACCATTAAATAGTAATTGTTTGGAAAAACATTGCAAGAGTCTAACTGCTTTGTTGCTGATCAAAGACATCCTACTAGGCCACACACGAACCAGGAAGTCTAGTTTCTTAATTAGGCTGCAATATATTTCTCTTGTTGAGTTACACATAATATTTTCTCTAAGGAGATGTGTTAAGAAGTTTTCATCTATTGAGATAGAAGTTGGTGGAAAATTATCCAGCTAGACAGATTATCATCTAATGCTACCACATTATCGGGAGTATCTTTGTAACATCAATTGTAAATTGATTAAATCGAAATGGTCAATATTTTCTGTTATCCTGGTTTTAGCACCTTGAATCGTTATGGTTCATCGTCGGCAGGTTATATGCTGACTCTCCAAAGCTGGTTTAGTACTTCTCGTTTCCTTTTTAAAACACAAATTATAGCATATGCTTTCCAATAAGAAAATCAGGGTCAGGAATGCATCCCACTTTTCTTATGCTCATTCCTCTTCTGATATTGACAGGAAGATGTGTAACCATGGCTTTGTTTCGGAGTCCAGTTACTTTCAGCTAGAAAGCAAGCAAAAGCAGTGGCCAAGGTTGTTCAATTAGCTCATCATCACGATGCCACTTCTGGTGAGGCCCGATTTGTGTGGCCAATTAATGACTCGGGCTCAGTTTCTTCCAGGTGAGCACTCCTGGTTTTTTTTAACTTCCAGCAGATTCAGGAAAATTAAATTGTCGTATGAGAATGTTCTGTATCTTTTATCAGTCTGATGAAACAAAATTTAAAGCCAAATCTGATACAACCTTTATCGATACTGTCCTGCAGTCACTTGATCGAACTATTTAAGCCCATTGCAGGGCACGCTATCCCCTTCTGGTTACATCATGTGTATACTCACGGACAAAAATGGAGAGACAGTATGTCAATCCACCACATCATACTGAAAACAAAAATACCAATTCTACTATTAGTTTATTTCAGCTCTATTGTTTATAGCTAAACATATGGTAGCGCTGGTCAACTGTGGCCGTAGCATCTGGTGCACGTATCTTATCTGGTTTAACGAACTTTCAAGTTGCACTCTATCCAGTTAATGCTATTTCAGTGCTGCAGCACAAATGAAGGAAAACACTTGATGATTTCTATTTAGAAACTGTTTTAACACAATACCTATCATTTTTTGTTGTAGCTGGGACAGGAGCGATCCTGTTTGCTGGCTGACTGGCTCTGTTGTGCTCTTAATTTCTATAGTCCTGAGAAAAATATATATGGGGTGATAGAGCCCAATCAGATGTCTTATTCTTTCAGATGGTTGAATAAAGAATGGAATCCACTACAAGCCGCATGTATGGAATATGGTTACTCGAATGTATGGAATATGGAGCCATCATCTTTATGCAAATGTAAGGCATCGTTTCCTAATGGCCTACACCGTGGCTAGGATTGATGCATATATCTTAGAGCACGTTGCTTGTATACACTGCAGGGGCTCGCAACTGTATAAGTTTCTGCCTCAGAGTAGTCCAATATTGCTTATCCAAAAACGGTTTTCAGTTCTTAGGTATGTATATCCACCGAGCTCAACTCCCAGAACTTCTGGTTAGTGAAGATCAAGGTTATAAGGCCGACACATGCATGCCGTTTTCTGAACTAGTTTGGTGAAGGCAAGTAAAGCCATCAAATGCTTGATTTGAGCTTAATGCAATGTTAATGGTCATTTAATCCGTCGATTTGCTACATAAGATTTTGGCTGATGCGAGTTACTGTTTCTTCATACCGCTTATTCGAGTTCTCTGTTTGATGTTAAATGCCTTTGCTGACAACAAATTGAGAACACATTACTTATCATTTGGCATCTTTGCTATTGGTAAATTTTGTTTAAATGTTTCAAAATGCTTTTTTCCTTTTCTATTTCTTTGCCAATGCTTTACTGAGAGTCAAGTTTCCACCCCTGATGTTTTTTATTGCTTGCATCTGATTTCAATCACAGATTTTTTCATGGGTTGAACATTTCTTCCTCTTCTTTTGTTTGGTTGCTTGAGAAAGAGGAGGGCATTTAAAAAGGGCTAATTGTTATGAGTGAGGGAGACTTATGATCTCTCCTCCCTCATTATCCAGCATAACACCTCACTACATGTTAGTGGGGTGAACCTTTGGTATACTAGAGACTATTGGTCTCTCCTCTTCATATGATGAAATAATAAAATGGGACCATGTGATATTGGCCATGGTTAATCTCTTCAGACACGTTATCAGCACGAGAACATGCATAATTCCAAAACTATCCACCATAGATATGAAACTGGTTAGGTGCGACAATCCAACTGGTTAGGTGCTTACAAACCAAAAAGCCTGAAGCCTCAAAGACCATTTCTTGGGACACTAAGTCTTTGTCTCATTATGATTCGCGTAGTAATCTATGTGAAGATGAGATCCTGAAGATCCTTCACATTCAGAACATAGTACATTTATCACCGGACAAATTTACTGATAACTAGAAGATTATCAGATCACACGTCTCTACTGCCAATACGCCGATTAGGATTGACATCTTCAAATATGGATGCAATCCACCGGCAGCAGAATCGGCGGTGCCTCACATAAAAAGAGGACGGCCGCCTAGCTCCAAGTATAAATTCCCTCGTAAGAGGAATATACCTGGAAAAATAAAGAATATCCCACCACAGGATGCTGAGCTCAGACCAGTAACCTCTCTCCTCCTTCAATCCCCCTAAGAGAACAATACAGGAGAAATATAATTAAAATTCGTACGTACTGGGGAGGTACTGGACAGAAAAAGCACTGATGACGACGACGACTTCATGTTCGATATTGCTGTTCATGTGACTAAAGGCGACGTTGATATCGATCCACTATCTCTAGCTGAATACAAATGCAGAGATGATTGACCAACGTGGAACGAAGCAATATGAGTAGAGCTGGATTCACTCTTGAAACGCAAAGTCTTTGGACCAGTAGTCCAAACACCAAAAGGTGTAAAACCTGTGGGATACAAGTGGATATTCCTAAGGAAAAATAAATAAGAATAATCAGATCGTACGCTACAAAGCACGGCTTTTAGCTCAGGGATTTTCCCGACTACCGGGGATAGATTATGAATATACATTTTCCCCGGTTATGCAAACGATCACATTCCGATTAATAATAAGCTTAACTTCAATGGAAGGCAGAGAAATGCAGCTCATGGACGTTGTGATTGCATATCTAAATGGCAATACAGATAAAAATATCTATATGAACCTTCCAGATGGTTCCAAAATACCAACAGAAATAAAATATAGACATCGGGACGTCTATTCTGTTAAGCTTAAAAGATCATTATAAGATCTTAAACAATCGAGAAAAATGTGATATAACAGACTGAGTGAATTCCTCGTTCAACAAGTTTTCACCAATAATGAAATCTGTCCATGAATCTTTATTAAAAGATCGGGAACACGATTTGTTATAGTCGCAGTTTATGTGAACGACTTAAATCTAATTGGATCTCCTGCGAATACTTTTGAAATGAAAGACCTAGGCAAAACAAAGTATTGTTTTGGCTTACAGAGCGAACACCTACGTGGTGGTATCATATTACACCAATCCACATATACAAGGAAATTACTGAAAAATTTCCAAATGGATAAATGTCATCCTCTAAGTACACCTGTTACGACCTAAAGATTGTGCTACACTGACTTTCTACCCCAGGACACTCTACCTGCACAGAAGCCGCTCCCCCCGAAGGGGGAGGGGGCCCAACATCCAGGCCACGCCCGTGCGGCCCCAACTCTACGT
This sequence comes from Scilla litardierei, assembly GCA_030789695.1. NCBI lineage: Eukaryota > Viridiplantae > Streptophyta > Magnoliopsida > Asparagales > Asparagaceae > Scilla > Scilla litardierei. The sequence goes on from CM061141.1 coordinate 197,378,794, forward strand.
CCCGGTCCGCCTCCAGCCGGACAAATGGGAAATCCGACTCCCGAGCGCTAAAGAGTGTCCCGGCTCGCCCCATGACTCTGCCCTATGGGCGCACGCTCCCCCTCAAGCCCGTCGGGAGGGCAGATAGGTCGCTCGTCGCCCTCTCAGAGCGGCCCAATGGGTCGACTACGGACCGCCTACGCCGACACATCCTTGCAACCCTTTGGCACATCGGATACGACAAACAACCTAGTACAAGGACACCACTGATACTTCCACCACTCGACAACCAGATAAAGCACCATTGGCTGTTGTGCCCCTGACCGTTGGTGCTTTCGGCCCTGACACCCTGACAAAGGCACCCCTGGCCGTTGCGCCGTCTGACAAAAGCGTGGCTGATACGCCCAGTCCTGACATCCTCGACCGAAGCTTCTGTTGACAGATGAGCCAGCTCAGAACGCCAGGTTAGCCTCACCTAACCGCCTCCATCAGGTATAAATACCCCTTTGCCTCTATCGGGGAAGGGGTTGGCAAATTAACTCTAATTCTAGCAACTCACACACACAATGGCAAAGGTCTTCCATATCTTTGTTCTTCCACGATAGCTCGTCACGTAAGGTCGACTCACTCTCAGTCCGTCCTGCGTGCCTAGCCCCTGCTTTTAAGCCCTAATACTAACTTGGGCATCGGAGAGGCTAAGGGTTGGACCCCAACCCGGCCTTTCTGACGAGCTGCTACTTGTGCAGGCGTGCTCGTCTTCACAGATACCATTTGACCCCGTCTCTGGCAGTGCGGTCGGTGGGCAGAGTCCTCACGGAATCGGTCCTGTGGTCGGCCTTCGTAGTGCGCCAGCCTCGTCACTACCCTCACAACCTGCCCAATCCACCCAAACTTCACCTCCCTTTCATATAACCGTCGTGCCCTTGGTTCTCCCAACAAACAAGTTCATTGTACGCGAGTTTTACCCCGCAACAATTGGCGCCGTCTGTGGGAATGAAGGGTCACACCCATGTTTAATTCCATACCCATCAACCGAAACACCGACCATGACAAATCCCCCATGGATCAAGAATTGCATTCTCACCCGAGGACCCCTGCGACCAATCTTCCCCACGAGGCAATGGTTGAGACCGTCCAGGCCTCGGCTCGTGCTGTGCAGCAAAGCTTCGAGGCCTTCACCAAAATGATGGAAGGCTTCGTGGCTACCAGGGTTGAAGCGCCCCCCGGCCCCTCTGAGCCCCCGAACTTGAGGCGAAACCTTCATCCTCAATTTGAAGAAGAAGTGGGGCAGAGAGGGCTCACCGAGGAGATAGCGGCCCAACAGATACTCTTGGACGAAGAGGTGGAGGTCGCACGTCGGCAAAGTCACGAAGAAGAAGCGGCTGTGGACAAAAAAACGCCAAGACAAAGCGACGGAGGCTGCTAAGCAGGCCCGCCTCTACGAGGAAGCCACTCGTTGCCAGCTCTGATTCATCTTTGCGGAGTGCAAGAGGCTCCGGAGGGAGAACAGAGAGAACCGTGAGATCCCGGAGATGTCGACCTCTGGCCGACGAGAGAAGAATGCCCGCAGCCCGCCCTTGGTCAGATCCACGCCGTGTAGGAGGAGTCCTCCTATGCGACCACCCCCTTCCCTGGGGCGTGACGACCATCACCAGCAAGGCCGGAACCGAAGTCGAACCCTAGAGAAAGGGATGGAGTGCACCCCCGAGCGCCCCGCTTACCCCGAGGAGGCCACACCACTGGCGCGATGGATAACTTCGACCTCGACACCCTCGAGGTTCAAGGCCCCACAGCTAGCGGTCTACAGCGGGAGGGACGATCCCCTCATGCATGTGCAGTAGTAACAAGGGGCGATGGAGATGCAGGATGTGGACGATGCACTCCTTTGTCGGGGATTCCAGCAGAGTCTGCCGGACTCGGCTCTGGAATGGTACCACGGCTTGTCCGATAGGACCATCGAAAGCTTCGAAGAATTGTCCCACAAGTTCTGCAAGCAGTTTCGTACCGGGCGAACCAGGAAGAAGCCCACAGACTACCTCTTTACGATCGTCCAGAAGGAAGGGGAGACGATCGGGAAGTACTTGCGCCGCTTCCAGGATGAGAAGCTGGGTGTGGTGGCCTGCGGAGACGAGGTGGTCATGGAAGCCTTCAAGGCGGGATTGACGAACCGGAGCCTTCACAAGTCCCTCCTCCGAGACCCGCCTGCCGATTTCGATGTGCTAATCGTTCAGGCAGAAAGTTACACGCTGAACGAGGAGGCCCTTGGAGCGAGGAAGGAGGTTGCCCGGGCGGGGGCGTTTCACAGCGAGCCACGACCCTACCCCAGGCCGAGGCAAGAAGACAGGCCCCGGGGTAGCTGGCCCAGCCAAGACGCGACTCGGAGGGGCGTCGCCCGCAAGATCATCCTGGCCCGGTGCGAGAGTTCGCCCCCGCCAGAGAACCCGTGCGGGCGATCTTGAGGTTGGAGGGACCCCTACGGGCCTAATACACGTAGCTCAATGCCATGATGATAGAGGTGTTAGCCGCGGCAACAAAAGGACAGGCTGCTTCCGGACCCACCTAGAGAATTGAGGTCGGATCCAGCGAGGAGTGATCTCAAGAAGTATTGTTGGTACCACCGGGATCACGGTCATGATACCGACAATTGCTTCACGTTGAAGAGAGAGATCGAGCGGTTGATCCAAGCGGGACACCTTGGGTGATTCGTCGAGGGCAGGAGGCCGATCCGAGAAGAGAGAGCTCTGCAAGGAGCGCGAAGGCCGGACCCACCCCCAAGCAACAAACGGGAGGAGCCACGCCCGCCAAGGGCAGTCATGTGCATAGATGTGATATGCGGCGGGCCGGCCTCAGGGGGCACGTCGTCATCGGGTAAGAAGACGTACGCGCGGCAGGTGATGGCGGCGGACCTTGGCGTTGAGGCGAAGCAAACAAGGGTGGCTCGACCTCCCATTACTTTCACTGATGACGATCTGGAGGGGTTCGAGCTATCGCATGATGACGCCATCGTCATCGAAGCTCAGATCGGGACGGCCATCATCAGCCGCCTCCTGATCGACACCGGAAGCTCCCGCGACATTCTGTTCATGTCGACGGTCGAGAGGATGGGGCTGAAGTAGGCGGACTTAAGGCCTTGCACAGGACCCATCGTCGGATTCACCAGCTACTCGGTTCCCATTACCGGGGTAATCACCCTGTCGGTGTCACTAGGGGAGGAGCCAATGGTCGTCACGCATAGGACGCAGTTTGTTGTCGTCGACATTGCGTCGACGTATAACGGGATCATAGGGCGACCTTACATGACCGCCATTGAAGCACTCCCCAGCCTGCTGCACCAGATGGTCAAGTTTCAGACTCCGCGAGGGGTAGGGCAGGTGCAGGGGAGCCAAAAGCTGTCCCGGAGTTGCTACGTGGGATCAACCAAGCACAAGGCCACAGAGAAAGTTTTATCGATCGACCTCCTCGATGAACGGGAGGATTACTGCGACCAACGACCGACCCCTGCGGAGGCGGTCGAAGAAGTACCCGTGGCCGCGGAGGAAGGCAATACTGTCTCCATCGGCACGAAGCGTCCGGCCTCTCTGAGGGCTGACCTCATCAACCTCCTCAAAGAGAACGTGGACATATTCGCATGGTCACCCTCGGACATGCCCGGAGTCGATCCCGCGGTGATCTCTTACAAGCTGAATGCGAACCCAGAATCTCGACCGATCCGAAAAAAGAAAAGGAGCGATGGAGGAGAGAAGATGAGGCAGTCGGCGAAGAGGTGGAGCGGCTTCTCCAGGCCAAGTTCATCAGGCCGGTGAGCTATCCGGAGTGGCTTGCCAACGTCGTCTTGGTAAAGAAGGCCATCGGGAAGTAGCGCATGCGTGTCGACTTTACGGATCTCAATAAGGTGTGCCCGAAGGACAGCTTTTCGCTACCGAGGATCAACCACCTAGTCTTCCAGGCGTCCGTTTATAAGTTGCTGAGCTTTATGGACGTATTCTCATGCTACAACCAGATCCCGATGGCGAAGGAGGATGAGGAGAAGACGTCCTTCATAACCGACAAGGGCACCTTCTGCTACATGAAGATGCCGTTCGGATTGAAGAACGCCGGGTCAACCTATCAGCGGATGGTAGACAAGATTTTCACCTCTCATGTCGGGCGGAAGCTGTAAGTCTACATCGACGACATGCTGGTTAAGAGCAAGAAGGCCCTGGACCACCTCGCTGACCTGCGGGAGACCTTACAGAAGGTGCCCCGGTATGATCTCAGGCTGAACCCAGTGAAGTACATCTTCGGTGTGCAATCGGGGAAATTCCTTCGCTTCATGATAATGAAGCGAGAAATCGAAGCGAACCCTGACAATGTGTCTGCCCTTATCAATATGGCGGAGCCTCGAACCATCCGAGACTTGTAGCGGCTGAACGGTAGGATTACCACGTTGGGGAGGTTCCTGTCGAAGTCCGCGTAGAGATTGCTCCTTTTCTTCAGAGTTTTGCGGCAGGCCCTCGCTGGAGCTAAAATTGATAGAAAAGTGATCCAGTGTGACGACACATGTGCCCAAGCATTCGCAGAGCTGAGAGCTTACCTGCAGAGCCCGCCCCTGCTCGCAAAGTCCGAGGATGGAGAATATGTAGGACTGTACCTGGCCACCAACGACGAAGCCGTTAGCTCAGTCTTGATCAAGGAGGAGAAGGGCATGCAACGACCGGTCTACTATGCGAGCCGGGTGCTCCGAGATGCGGAGACACGTTATAGCCACATAGAGAAGGTCGCCTACTGTCTCGTCACAATGGCAAGGAAGCTCCGGCCATACTTTCAAGCTCACACCATCGCTGTCCACACCAACCTACCGCTCGAGAAGAACCTGAAAAGGTTAGAGCGGTCGGGCAGAATGCTCAACTGGAGCGTCGAGCTCAGCGAGTTCGATATAGTGTACAAATCCCAGAAGGCGATCAATGGCCAGGCACTGTCGGACTTCGTGGTAGAGTGCACAATCGAAGACCTTCCGAAGGAACCGCCGAGCGCTCTGCCGACGGTTGCGTGTCAAAGAGCACTGGGAGTAGCCGGACCCTCGAGGCCCGTCCAAGAAGTTTAATGCCCTACGTAGCTACTGCACAAGTACTAGAGGAGGGGTGAATAGTACTTTAAAATAATGAAGAAGATAATTCCTAATTATCTTGCAAACCTCAACCAACAATGCGAAAATGTAAAAGTGACAACAAAGAGATGCAATCGCAAACAAAAAGATATAACGGGTTCGGATCCACCCAAGTCTCCCCGACTTGTTTCCGGTGATCATACGTCCCAAACACCCGGATCCCCTCCGGATACTTGAGTTAGAAACCTCTAACCCAAGATTTGCACTATGAAATTCTTGTAGAAAAACATCTACAAGACCAAATCATACACAAGGTAATTGTGACTCCCACAACCCGGGATCACAAACAAACTCTCACAACCGAGAGTAAAACACGTACAATAGCAAAAAGTAAATGAAATACGAACTTACCGACAAAATCATATGCCTTGAGTAAAACTTACGATTTTAGGGCAAGAAGGATTTTGGGAAGATGAATGGCACCAAACCCTAGCTCCAAGTAGATGACCAGCAAGTGAAGCCTAGGAGGATGTTGGTGACCTAGAATCAAGCACTTGGCTTGGAAGGCTCACAATCAATGAATCTCTCTTTTGAAATAAGAGTGAGGGAGAGATTCAAGTGAGAAATGAATGAGCTTGGAAATGAGAATTAATGCGTCTCTTTGATTCTCTAAACTTCAATAAATATCAGCCTTGAATGCTATGAATGCAGCACTCCAAGTATATATAGGATAGAGGAGAGAGAGAGCAAAATTCGTGGCATTTAATGCTTCAACGGCTCTATTCTGAAGCAGACTAGTCGGTCAAAGAAGGATCACTGACCGATTAGTTTATTAACTAGTCGGTCGGTGAAACAACATAAACCGACTAAGAGGTGAACAGCCAAAAGAAGAAGTTCAGGGAATGAATAACTAGTCGGTCCAAGAAGACTTGCCAACAGACTAGTTTCACAACTAGTCGGTCGGTGAGTCAACTTTGACCGACTACCAGGTTAAATAGAGAAGGCTGAACTCAATATGAATTAGTCAGTCTAAGAACAAAGTCTAACCGACTAATTCATCAACTAGTCGGTCGACAAATGTACTTTGACCGACTAACGATAAACAGTAACTTAGGCTGTACAGTAGAAGCTCCACTAGTCGGTCTAAGAAGGATTCCTAACCGACTAGTTTCACAACTAGTCGGTCAGTGAACCTTCTTTGACCGACTAACTGTAAACAGTAAAGAGCTTGAAATTGAGAAGGCATTCTAGTCGGTTCAAGAAGCTTTGTCGACCGACTAGATTGCTATCTAGTCGGTTGGTTCTTCTTCTTGAACCAACTAACATGCACAAGAAGCCGCGAATCGAGGCGCGAGGCTTCGGGAAAGATCGTATAGGTTTCTACTAAGATCCTAGCTCTAAGATATGAGTGTTATGAAGATTAAAATGTAAGACCTACTCAAGGCTTAACATTCTACGAAAAGAAGCTAGAAGACATAAAATAAACTTGACGAACCGTCTTCAAAAGCTTCAATCGAATCTTCATGACTTCAATAATGTCATTGAGCTTCAACGAAGCTTTAAGCACACGTTCATGTGCTTTGAGAAGTCTTGAGACGTCGCTTTGGATGTTCATAGAAATTTGGCGACGATCTCCCTAACTGCGCTATCAAAGAGTTAGTTCATGATATTTATGTTTGTTCATCATCAAAAACAAATCCGGGGAATCAATACTCAACATTCTCCCCCTTTTTTGGTGATGACAAACCAACATAAATAATAATAAAAAATAATGATTCAAATGAAAATTTACTTACTCCCCCTGCATTGATGACACGTTAATTCCAAAATAAATATTAATCATACGCATCAAGCAGACGAGTAAAGTAAAAATTTAGAATTCAATAATTGAAATATCGGATTTGAAATCCATTTTTATATCTTAACTCCCCCTGAATATAACATATCAAATTAGATTCTTGGAAAAATGCTTTGAATTATCATTTAGCACATTGTCATTATTAATTCTCTCCCCCTTTGGCATTAGCAAAAAGAGTGGGAGGAGATCAATGACAACAACAATGGCTTCAAATAAAAGCACGTGAGTCGTAGAAGACGACCACGGTCCAAATGACACCAAAGTAAAATACGAATTAAATCAAAGCGTGTCAATGAGACCAAAGTCGATAATCGAAAAATAAAAGCATAAAAAATCAAATTACTATTACGAATTGAGTTATGGAATATACTCTCCAATATCAACATTCATGATGAATTAAGTGCATGAAAAAAATTCTATGTTTTCATAGAAATAATTTATAATTAATCAAGAAATTCGTCGAGCAACGAAGTCAACATCAGAGACAAATAAAATTAAATAATATGCACACGAAGGCAAATGTCAACACAATGTATATATATATATAATCAAAATGGATACATCAGAGAACACACATATAAACGATCGAACGATCGAGGCACATCATACACAAATATCACAACAGATATTGAAGTATCTCAAAACATACATACATCACAGTACATCATGAAAATATCCAAAATACATCAAAATACATCATAATAATAGAACCACCCAGACTATCCTACCCAAACTCTCGCTACTGGATATATCATCCAAAGTGCATCGGGAGAGTCCTCCAAGCAAGCTCAGGAGGTAGAGGCAGGGTCAGTAGTAGCAGCAGGCTCTGCAGACGGGGTGGTGGTCACTGGGTCAGTAAGAGTGTCCACAGAAGGAAGTGTCGCTACGGGAGTAGCCTCGGGACCACCAGACGAAGTATCCACCGGAGGAATGGTGGTAGCAGGTGTGCTCTCGGGGGCACCGGTAGAAGTAGCAGCAGCAGCAGATGTACCCTCTGGGGCACCAGCAGAAGTAGCAGCAGTAGCAGAACCAACGAGCTCCTGGAGCTCATACTCATCCATCTCCTCATCGTCAGAGACTGACGGAGGAACCTCAATGCCAAAATGAGAGCAGATGCGAGCGAGCATCTCCTCGGAACGAGCACAACGAGACTCCACACGTCTCAACGAACGTGAAAGCTCAGCGAGAGTAGGAGAAGGAGCAGGGGCAGCAGCTGAAGCAGAAGCTGAAGGAGTCGTCTTCTGAACGTGACGAAGCGCCGCAAGAGACTTCTTGACGGCCGTCGCATTCAGAGGAGGACCAAGGGGATGCTCGTCATCAGGAGGGAGAGGGACTTTGAAGTGACGGAAGACGAGTGTCAGAAGGCAAGGGTATGGAATGTGAGCAGATTTAGTGGATTTTCAGATGCACTCGAAAGAATCCATCTTGTCAAGAATAATCATAGCCCAATTAATCTCGCTCCCCAAGAAGAGAGCGTAGATCAGCTTAAGAAAAGGCTGAGATGGCAAGCTCGATGAGCCATACTTCGGAAGGAGGCACGACTTCAAGATGAGATTCAAGACCCAAGCGTTGGGCTTGAAGGATTTGGATCGAACGCCAATCATGGCGGGAGGGATGACATGGAAAATCTCGGAGAGCATGGTCTGGTCAAGGTCAGAGATGTCATCGACAGAGATATCAGTAGGAAGGAGGCCAGACGAGGAGACACCAATCAAATCCCCTAAGATTTCTGCCGTGAGGACACTCGGTGTCCCCAAGACAGTCTTCTCAATGGAATGGGTCTCGTCGTACTGACCCCGGACACGGTTCACATAAAATAGCTTGACTAGACGGGGGAACGGGTGTGGATTCGCTTTAGGGTCATGGCGAAGATAATCGATAAGTCCACTATAGGATAGGACATCGGCTAGGTGAGGGAAGTCGGAGAACTGAACGAAGTGCTCCAATAACAACGGACAGTGCTCGATACGGTTGTATGCTGCGAGACACATCGGGTCATCGCTGTGGGATCCTGCCAAAACAGAGTTAGGATCGATAAATGAAGTTGAGACTTACGCTTGCGTATGCGGCACGGTAGTCTATGAACTTCGCCTTCAGATTCGCCACGACGGTTCGAGTCTTCTCACGAACGGAGTAAGGCTACTAAATCCACAATCTAAATCTCTACTTTTAGATTAAGAACTTGGATAAAGGGAGAGGAAGTATTTCGGCAGAGCTTCGCTAGAATGAAATTGCATGCAAGAATGCCATGCAAAAGTGTAAGGAAAAAGGCTAACCCTTGGGTCTTATTTATAGCCCCCAAGGTAGTTATTTTAGGATCAATTGTTCCTTTGGAATAATTTAACTAAGGTGTACCATCGTACATGGCATATTATAAGCTTAAGTTGTACCATATGCATGGTACAATATAAGCTTAAGATATTACCCCTTTATTAGCCATATGTCGCATGCACTTATGCACATATAATGCGACTTTCCCATCAATCTAGAGATCCTCTCCACAAGGGAACATATTCCCATTGCGCACGACTTCGTGTACGCGACGTTCGAGGTCCGTATTCCCTCGTACATCCCCTACAAGGGTGTACTAACGTCTTCCATATCCAACATCTCCCACTCACACTTGAGGGGATTGTAAGAGAACGTCTTTCTCTTAGTTCTTTCATCTATCATACCGAGAAATAGACCGTGCGACCATCATGCGCGTAGAGTCTGTTGTTGTGCACTTGTTAGAGATACACAACGACCTCGAAGGTGCAAAGTTGAGTAGTTCAACACATGCTTTACCCTAGATTATTTCTTCACATTTCTTATACTTTATATTCAACAATTGAATCCCATCTGGATTACAATTGGCTGGCCAGCTTTGAATCATTTAAAGTCCAAATGTGAATATGAAATCAATCTTACTCTTCTTGCGAACCTTCTGATCTTGACTTGATTCGCTTTTCTAACGTGCCCCGCCGAGCCGAATTATCATAGCCCATTAGCAACACGCTAAGATAGCGATCATCTCGTCAAATCTAAAGGAACCAATTGGAGTCCTTGAGGGTAAGAGTTAAGACCCGTATGGCCTTTGAGTCTCACATAATAGCAAACACTATTGCTACTAACTCAGTGGTCGAAATGCATACGTGGTATGAACACGTACTACAACATCACTCCTTTCCCAGGGAGAGTATGTCTTAATGATGTTGTACGGATGAAAGATCAGACACCACAGTGCCTATCTTTTTGAGTCCCCTTACTACTCGTGAAATATTCACGGACTCTCATCCTGCATAAGACAGATAGGATTTAAAAAATCCTATGAGATCTCTTTCAAATATCCTTGTGATACAGATCTCAGATCTTTTGTAAGCATCCATATGATGCAGATCTTTCATTCAACTATCTTGTTTAAGTCACGACTCTAAATCATTTGTCTAATGATTTTGACTTTAAACTAGTCTCATCTCTATCTTATCCTTCTGATAAGATAAGGCGGTTGCTCATGTGAGAGAGCCAACCTTAATCTGTCCGACATACACACAACAAAATAGCTGAGACTTAAACACAAATGTATATAAAAATCATTTGTAAGAAACTTGTATGCAAATTAAACTTTGATCTTCTATAGACATGGGAAATATTACATGATACAGCTCAGCACCTACGCATTCCCATAGATGATAAGTGTTTGAAAAACACATCTCTGGGGATCGCCTTAGTAAGGGGATCCGCTATCATCTCATGCGTGGACATGTATCCTATGTCTACTTCCTTCCGTTTGTCATAGTCCTTCGCAAACTTGAATCGAATATCAATGTGTTTGGTCTTACAATGAAATTTAGGATCTTTGACATAGGCAATCGAAGCTTGACTATCACTGTATATAGGAACAGTGCTCGAGTCAGTGGCATCTGTTAGCCTGTCTAAGAATTTCCTAAGCCAAACAGCTTCTTGGACCGCCATGCTGAATGCTACGAATTCGGCTTCCATGGTTGATAGGGCGATGCAGGTTTGCTTCTTGCTGCTCCAGGATATTGCACCATTCCCGAGCAAGTAAACAAAGCCTGAGGTAGATCTTCGCTCGTCGAGATCACCCGCCCAATCAGCGTCGGTATAGCCTTCGAGTCTCAAGGTATTGCCTTGATAGCATAACGCATAGTCCGCAGTCCCTTTGAGGTATCTTAATATCCTCTTCACCGCTTTCCAGTGTGCCTGTCCTGGGTTGGATTGGTAACGACTTACTATACCAACAGCATAGCAAATGTCAGGTCTGGTACACATCATGGCGTACATCAGACTCCCGACAGCACTGGAGTAGGGAACCTTTTCCATAGCTTTCTTTTCTTTTGGATCTTTGGGACACATTTCCAAACATAGACCCTCGCCTTTGCTTATTGGAGTATCAATTGCCTTGCAGTCCTGCATATTAAACCGTTCTAAGACTTTCTTTATATATGTCTCTTGAGAGAGAGAAAGAAGTTTCTTGGAACGATTTCTTGAGATCTTAACCCCAAGGATATATACAGCTTCACCCATGTCTTTCATCTCAAAGACGGATGAAAGCCAAGCTTTGATATCCATGATAAGACGCTTATCATTTCCGGCTATAAGTATGTCATCTACATAAAGAGACATAATTACATACTTGTTTTTAATCCTCTTAATATATACGCAGTTGTCTTCGTCGAGCATGGAGAAACCATACGACAAAACGACTTCTTGAAAGCGCATATACCACTGCCTTGAGGATTGTTTAAGACCATATATGGATTTACGAAGTTTACAAACCTTATGTTTGTTTTCTTCTTGTACGAACCCGTTTGGTTGTTCCATGTAGATCTCCTCATCTAGTTCTCCGTTAAGAAAAGCAGTCTTTACATTCATCTGATGTAACTCGAGGTCCAAACAAGCCACCATTGCCAGAATTAAGCGAATGGAGGTAAAACGCACGACAGGAGAGAACGTCTCTTCGTAGTCTATTCCTTCCTGTTGCGTGAAACCTTTCGCAACAAGGCGAGCTTTAAGTTTCTCGATGGAGCCATCAGCCTTATGCTTGATTTTGAGAACCCACTTGTTCCCAATGGCTCTACGTCCCTTAGGTAAATCAACCAAGTCCCAGACTTGGTTTGTTTTCATGGATTGAAGTTCTTCTTCCATAGCCGCTATCCATTTATCTTTAGCAGGGCATGTGACGGCCTGTTTAAAATTTGCAGGTTCGTCATCATCTTGTAGTAATGTCATGAATGTTTGAGGAAATTCATCCTCAAATCTCAGAGGTGTTAGCCTCGTTCGATTACTACGTCTTGTTTGAGTTTGATCACTCCCACTTAGAATGACATCACTCCCACTTGGAATAATATCACTCCCACTCGGAATAGGATTGGTATCATTCGCATCATCCATTGGTGAAGTTTGAAATGTATTTTCTTCTTCACCAAGAATTCTCCCACTCGAACGTTCCGATCCTTCTTGATCCCAAGTCTCAAACAAGGATAAGTCTTGACTTATCTCACCCTGTCTTGGAAACTCATTTTCCAAGAAGACACCATCCCTCGATTCGAATTCTATTAGACCCCCATTGTCCTCTTGACCGATGAAAACATATCCTTTGGAGTTTTCAGCGTATCGGATGAAGATACACTTCCTCCCACATGGCCCAAGTTTGCCATATTTGTGAGAGGATAAATGTGCGTAAGAGGCACAACCCCAAGGTTTTAGAATGTTTAAGTCTGGAGTTCTATTGTTCCACAACTCATAAGGAGTAGAACTTACCGACTTCGAGGGTACACGGTTTAAGATGAATGCTGCCGTCAATAATGCATCACCCCAAAAGGTGATATGCAAATTTGCCTGAGACATCATTGATCGGACCATTTCCATCAATGTCCTATTTCTTCTTTCCGCAACACCGTTTTGTTGCGGAGTATAAGGCATAGTTATTTGATGAACTATGCCTTTTTCATCACAGAGTTCCTTAAAAATCGTTGATTGATATTCCCCACCCCGATCGGTTCGCAAGACCTTTATCTTACGATCTAGTTGATTTTCCACTAAACTCATATAGTTTTTGAAGCAAGTTAAAGCTTCATGTTTGTGGGAAATCAAATAAATATGACCGAAACGAGTGAAGTCATCAATGAAAGTGATGAAATAGGACTTCCCGCGTCTTGTCTTAACATTCATTGGACCGCAAATGTCCGAATGGATAAGCTGTAATGGAACTTCGGCCCTTGTGCCAGTTCCAAACGGCTTGCGACAAGTTTTCCCTACAAGACAATGTTCGCAAGTTGACATTTCAACTTTTGAAACATTAGATAGCAAGCCACTTTTGGCAAGTCTATCCATTCTAATTGGTCCAATATGACCAAGTCTTGCATGCCAACAAATGATCTCAGATTCAGAGTTAGAAGCATTTGTCAAATGGAAACTTTCATTAATGGAAGAAGAATCATCATACATTGTATTTAAAACAATTAATCCATTACAAACATTACCCGACCCAATTAAAGAACTATTACAAACAAGGTCAACCTTCTGTTTATAGAACCTCCATTCATAATCTAAAGACATTAACATGACCACGGATACGATATTTCTTCTAATATCTGGAGCAAAGAGGACATCGTGCAATAATAAAGTCCGGCCGTTGTCGAGAACTAGCTTGCATGTTCCGACGCCTTTGACTTCAACACGAGTGTTGTTGCCGACGTATATCCACTTTGTTCCTTGAGTTATCTTTCGATACTCTACGAAGAACCTTCTGTCCTTCGCTACGTGGTCTGTGGCCCCTGAATCAATCAACCAAAATTAGTTAGATTCAGCAAGAAACATGGAACTAGAAACACATATGTAACTAGCCCTACAAGTTACCTTATCACTTCCATCCGTACATGTACGGGCGAAGTGACCGTACTTGTTGCACTTAAAGCACTTGATCTTCTTCAAGTTTTTCTTCTTTGAGTGCACATTCTTTTGCCACTTTTTGTTCTTAGTCTTCTTTGAGGTTTCCGGTTCTTGCTTTCGTTCGTTCAAAAACCTTAAGCGTTTATTCTTCCGCTTATTTCCTCCATGTGAGGAACTAGCGGCCACGTGCACTTCTGCACTAGGTTTTGCGGCTTGAATCCGCTCTTCCTCGAGTTCGAGGTGTTTTGAAACATCGCTTAAAGTTTTAATGCACTCATTATGAGTGAGGTGCATTTTCATGTTATCCCAGCTATCTGGGAGTGAACGAATGACTGCTTGGATCTGCTGTTCGTCAGACAGCGTAACACACGCATCCTTTAATTCAGATATGAGATTCGCCATGTGGCGGAGATGCTTTTTCATAGAATGATCTCGCCGCATCTTGTACGAATCAAACTGAATATTTAAGGAGCGGAGTTTGGTAACCGAAGTTCCACCACACTTTACTTCTAGCTCAGACCATATGTCTTTGGCTAGGTCGAATTCCCGAAATAGACGCATTATGTCATTGTCCATTGCGGACAGTAACGTAATACGTGCTATTTTGTTCTTTCGAGTCCAAGTCTCATAAGCTTCCCGGTCCCTCTTATGTTGGGCCGTATTGCCCAACTCAGGTTCTTCCATTATGTTTTGGAGTGTTTCAAGCACATCTTGCTCCTCCAAAACAGATTGGATTTTTATTGACCAAAGTTTATAATTGTCGCCGTTGAGCTTTTCACCTTTGTTAAGCTCTGCGACAATGTTCTTAGAAGCGGTAGACATATTCGATTCAAAAAACTGCAAAGAGAATGAAAAACACGATCAAAATTCTATGCATATAGTTTCGATTCTTTAAACACTTGATAAGTTCCTTGGATGCGTTGAAATGTTACTCTAGAATCGAGAAGTTCACTACGTTCCCAACTACCATCTAGAAGTAACTTTCAAAGTATCCCTCTTACTTATCTCAAGTAAAAAGAAATCAGAAATAATACCCGTATGGTATTAGCAGCGGAAAAATACTTTGAAAAACATATCTTTCAAAATGGAATAGGTGAGAGTTTGCGCAAAGAATTTTAGCGCAACAATTGCCAAGCCACGAGACCTGTTCTACACACCCATGGGTTAGATAACCATGGCCGGATCGTGGTAGGACTTGGAATTCTAAATTGCGCTATCCCGATTAAGGACGGGACATAACCTATTTGAAAAACACCTTTTTCAAAAAAATTTGAAAATATATTGGCTAATCTCCGTAGAGTAGAGCACAATGTTATGTGTACATTGGCTAATCTCCGTAGAGTAGAGCACAATGACATGGCTAATCTCGCATGAAGTAGAGCACTATGGCTAATCTTCAAGGAGTAGAGCCCAATGAAAAACTTCATTAAAACGTTAGCCCCGTATGGACTAGTCGACACTGTGGTTAGCCCCGTATGGGCTAATCGGCACATTCGAGTTTGGCCAAGGCCTTTTGTCACCCCGTATGGGTCAGTTGGCAAGTTTGCAATCGACCCAGACCTTCTGCCAGATTGGTCGACCAAAACGACCAAATTGGTCGACCAATTATTTTGGTCTGCAACTTCTCACGGCCATGGCCTCTGCCCTGGCCGAGGCTTGGCCAAGGGCCGGCCAGGGCCTCTGCCCTGGCCGGCCAGGGGGCCTGGCCCCTCGGCCAGGGCCTCTGCCCTGGCCGGCCAGGGGGCCTGGCCCCTCGGCCAGGGCCTCTGCCCTGGCCGAGGCCGGCCAGGGCCGGCCATGCCCTGGCCGAGGCCAGGGCATTGGCCCTGGCCTCTGCCAGGGCCGGCCAGGCCGGCCTGGCCTTCGCCGGCCACTGCCGGCCTGGCCATGGCCGGCCATGGCTTGGCCATGGCCGGTCATGGCCAAGGCCATTTGGCATTGGCCGGCCATGGCCCCTTTGGCCATGGCCGGCCACCCCCTTTGAATGGGGTTGCCGCACACCCCGCCGGAGGGGTGGCCGTGGTGGTTATTGGACGTAGCCAACCCCCTCCGCAAGGGGAGGGGGGTGCATAGCCTTCATAGCCCATTTGGCGATGGCGCACATGCACTAATATTCATCTTCTCTGATGGAGATA
Organism: Scilla litardierei; assembly: GCA_030789695.1. NCBI lineage: Eukaryota > Viridiplantae > Streptophyta > Magnoliopsida > Asparagales > Asparagaceae > Scilla > Scilla litardierei. Next base: position 197,394,746 of record CM061141.1, read on the forward strand.
ACTACCATCATCTTCCTCGATGAAGCACCCGTTCGTCGAGAAATTAGTTATTTTCTAATGGCCGTGTGCCAAAAATGAAAAATAACATACTACGTGAACGGTCGGTTCTTCCCGTCACGGAGAGTTCCTACCATATCCGTAATGATAGGAGACCCTAACGTGAAAAGAACAACCGCTGTGTTCTCTCCGTCACGAAGCGTTCCTACCATATCCGTAATGGTAGGATACCCATTCGTGAAAAAAAACAACCACTCGTTCATAGTTTCGACGGGACGGCGGTTTGACCGGGGCGAACCCATATGGCTCCGATACCAATGTGGGATCCTGCCAAAACAGAGTTAGGATTGATAAATGAAGTTGAGACTTACGCTTGCGTATGCGGCACGGTAGTCTACGAACTTCGCCTTCGGATTCGCCACGACGGTTCGAGTCTTCTCACGAACGGAGTAAGGCTACTAAATCCACAATCTAAATCTCTACTTTTAGATTAAGAACATGGATAAAGGGAGAGGAAGTATTTCGGCAGAGCTTCGCTAGAATGAAATTGCATGCAAGAATGCCATGCAAAAGTGTAAGGAAAAAGGCTAACCCTTGGGTCTTATTTATAGCCCCTAAGGTAGTTATTTTAGAATCAATTGTTCCTTTGGAACAATTTAACTAAGGTGTACCATCGTACATGGCATATTATAAGCTTAAGTTGTACCATATGCATGGTACAATATAAGCTTAAGATATTACCTCTTTATTAGCCATATGTCGCATGCACTTATGCACATATAATGCGACTTTCCCATCAATCTAGAGATCCTCTCCGCAAGGGAACATATTCCCTTTGCGCACGACTTCGTGTACGCGACGTTCGAGGTCCGTATTCCCTCGTACATCCCCTACAAGGGTGTACTAACGTCTTCCATATCCAACAATCGCGACATAGCGAGATATCGACACCGCCAACTGGCATGGGAGCCTTCCCCTTAGGCTGACGAGTGCTAGATCGGGGTGGATGAGTAGGAGTCCTAGCGGTATGCTCGGTCTCCGGAATATACTCGGTGTCGGAATCCAAAGCACCAGGAGAAGTGGGAGCACGGAATGAAGCAGGAGATACGAGCTCTTTCCTAGGCTTGGGCTACAATCTAGGCTTAGCGGTCGCCGTCCTCTTCTTCTTAAGAGGAGGCGAAGAAGACGATGGATGTGTGGTTTTGGAACGACGTTTGGGTTGCGGGGGTCCGTAGATGGCGACTTGACAGTCATAGGTGACGGACGCGAGGGGTCGATCGGAATGCGTGTCTTCGCCATAATCGTGACGAGACAACGCAATCAAACGAGGTCGGAAACTAAAACCCTAGGTCGAAACCCTAGCACAACCCTAAACCGACTGATATCGATGAAATCCTTACCCTAGGAGCTGAGAGAGAGGGAGGAGATATACCTAGGGAGGAGATATGAGATCGACGGCCGGAATTAGGTCGGAAGTGGCCGGAATCGACGACGGAGAAGATGAAGAGTCGAAGGGGTTGCAGGGGTTTTAGGGGGTCTGAGGAAGAGAGCGCACCGATTAGAATAGATTCTAATCGGTGCGGGGCCGTTTAAGTCGACATTGAATGCGAAAAGACGCAGCTGCCCCTAACACATTTAGTCGGTCTAAGTACAATAGCTGACCGACTAGATGACGATCTAGTCGGTCGGCCAATGTGTTTAGACCGACTAAGTGCAAACAGCCGCACAGAGTCAAAAATAGGGCAAGATCTAGTCGGTTCAAGTTCATGCACTGACCGACTAGAACTGAATCTAGTCAGTCGATGACTGAACTTGGACCGACTAAGAGAGTCCAAAAATTTAGAATTTGAAATTTTGAGTTCTCTCCTAATCGCACTTGGATGAAACATCGTAATACACTCATTAATCATTATACTACCCTACTAAACATCGAAAATCTTAAATTTGACGTTCATGAATAAATCGAGAATAATTTGAAAATTCACATATAAATCAAGAAAATCCCAATAAATCTAGCATGAGCAAATATAAAGAAATTTAATAGCATGCACGATTATTGAACATATGAATCCTAAATCTCGGATTCACCCATAATCCCCAATTCTCGACGCAACCGCACAAAGGAGTCCTCCTTGAGTGGTTTCGTGAAAATATCGGTGATTTGCTTCTGGGTTTCAACGTACACTAAAATGATGTCCTTTTTAGCAACATGATCATCTAAGAAATTGTGACGGACATCTATGTGTTTAGAACGGGAATGGTGTACCGGATTCTTAGAGAGACATATTGCACTTTGGTTGTCCACCATGATAGGGCAAGTATCACAGTTTATACCAAAGTCTTTAAGAGTGTGTCTCATCCAAAGAACCTGAGCACACGCGACACCGACGGCAATATATTCCACCTCGGTGGTTGAAAGTGATACAGAATTCTGCTTCTTGGAAAACCAAGAGACAAGAGAATTTCCTATAAAATGGCAAGTGCCACTAGTAATTTTCCTGTCGGATTTGCATCTCGCATAATCTGCGTCACTATATGAGATTAACTCATATGTGCTAGACTTCGGATAAAGTAATCCGAAGTCAAGTGTGTAACTTAAATAACGGAAAATACGTTTTACCGCTACTAAGTGAGATTCCTTAGGTTGAGACAGATAACGAGCACATACACAAATGGCAAACATCATATCGGGTCTACTTGTGGTAAGATATAGTAAACTACCTATCATACCTCGATATAGACGAATGTCTACATCTTCCCGCTCGAATCCTTATCAAGATGTGTAGTCGTGCTCATTGGAGTCTTCTTCCTGAGGCATTCTCCATTCCAAATCGCTTAAGCAACTCCACCGTGTACTTGGTTTGGTGGATGAAGATTGCATCGTTCATTTGGCGAATTTGGAGACCTAAGAAATATTTGAGCTTACCCATGTGGCTCATCTCAAATTGATCCTTCATAACATTAGAAAACTCTTCGCAAAGAGTGAAGTTAGTAGCATCGAAAATGATATCATCAATGTAAATTTGAACTAAAATAATATCATTATTCGAATACTTAACAAATAATGTCGAATCAACTTCTCCCATTTTAAAACCCAAATCCAAAAGAAAATTCTTTAGACGGTCATACCAAGCTCGAGGAGCTTGTCTCAAACCGTAAAGTGCTTTCTTAAGTTTGAAAACGTGATTTGAAAATTTTTCTTTTATAAAACCCGGAGGTTGAGAAACGTAAACTTACTCAACAACATCTCCATTTAAAAACGCACTTTTTACATCCATTTGAAAGAGTTTAAAATCTTTATGGCATGCAAAAGATAACAATAATCTAATAGATTCTAATCTAGCTACCGGAACAAAGGATACTTCGAAATCTATACCTTCCTCTTGCCGGTAGCCTTGAGCTACTAACCGAGCTTTGTTCTGGACGATGATTTGGTTTTCGTCGGTCTTGTTCTTGAAAATCCACTTCGTTCCTATAACGGTGTGGTTCTTTGAAGGCATTGGAACAAGCTCCCAAACCTCATTCCTCTCGAATTGAATGAGTTCCTCCTCCATGGCAAGGATCCAAGCACTATCTTCGCACGCTTCGTTAATATTCTTTGGCTCTATTGAGGAGGCAAAGGCACAATGAGCGAAGTAATTGACTTGTGATCTCGTCTTGACACTATCGAGTATGTTGCCAATGACTTGCTCATGGGGATGGTCACGAATGGTATGAAGCCGTTTGGGAATTACCTGATCACTAGGAACATTCTCAAAAGATTCATTAGTAAGGTTAGTAACATTAGAATCAATGAAATTAGAATTACCAATAGAATCACATAAGACATCCATGGAGTCATAATCATTAGTAATTCTAGTAGGGACAAAACCTTCATTAAATGAAACATGAAGTGATTACTCGATCGTTGAGGTTCGTTTGTTGTATATCCGGTAGGCTTTGCTACGGGAGGAATATCCAACAAATATCCCCTCATCGGATCTTGGATCAAATTTGTCCAAACTACCATACGTGTTTTTAATAAAACATTTTGCACCGAAAACACGAAAATGTTTAACTTGAGGCAACCTACCAAACAACAATTCATAACAAGTTTGTTTAGTGCCGGGCCTCAAAAGTATTCTATTAAACACATAGCAAGCGGTATGTACCGCTTCCGCCCAAAATTGATGGCCAAGTTGGCTATCATCAAGCATAGTGCGAGCACATTCCACTAGCGTCCTATTCTTCCTCTCAACAACACCATTTTGAGGGGGTGCACGAGGGAAAGAAAAGGTGTGAGTAATACCAACTTCATCACAAAAAGTTGAGAAAGACTCATTCTCAAATTCCCCTCCATGATCACTACGAATAGTGACAATAGTGGTTCCAATGAGATTTTGTACTTTTTAAACAAAAATTGTGAAGTTTTCAAAAGCCTCATTTTTATTACTTAAGGAAAAGACCCAAGTAAATCTAGAAAAGTCATCAACGATGACAAGTCCATATCTAGCATTACCTAATGAAGCAACTCTAGTTGGCCTAAAAAGATCTAGATGTAATAGCTCTAGGGGCCGCTTAGATGAAATGCTTTTCTTAGGTTTAAAGGAAGATTTTGGAAGCTTGCCTCGTTGACACGAGTCACAAAATCTTTTCTTTTGAAAGACAAGCTTAGGGAAGCCTCTAATAGAATTTAACTAGGAAAGCTAAAAAAGTGTTCCAAAGTTCACATGACCAAAATGTAACGACCACTTTTCGTTGTACTTTGTTCGTGCACGTGCCTTGTCCGTGCACGTGTTTATTTTAGCCATTGTTTGTTTGTGAACACTTTTGTGTAATATGCCGTTGTGAACGTCTCTGAGAGTATTAAATAGTGGCACTAATTTGGAACAATATTTCTCGAGTCGTTTTCCCACAATTTAATCTTATTCGATGAGACGTTGCGATTTTCACTTTTGACGGGAGACGTTCCTATTTTTAGTTTCGTCGTCCGACGTCGAAATTGAGATCCGTCTTCTTAGTTAGCTTTCTCTCGTCATCGCGATCACCACGATATTTATTTTATAATTTTTGGAGTTTATTTGACCTACTTTATATTTTTCGCAAGGTTTAAAATATTTTTAAAAGCTAGGTTTTAAATTAATTTCGGCCAAAGAAAATTTATTTGAGTTTAAAACATTTGAAATAATTTTTGAGCCAATTTCCAGCTCATTTGGGGTGCACCCAAGCCTTGGGTGAGTTAGAGAGGGTGAGATCCAAATTTTAAATATTTTTAAACTCCTAATCCCATTAGGATTAGCCCTAGACCTAGTCAACCCATCTACACTATATAAACAACCTCTAGGAAGAGCTATTTTCGCAAGAAAATAACCCTAGCCGCTTCCAAAACTCAATTCCACACTTGCAACGTTTCGTCGCAACATTGCGACGGCCGTCACCCGCACCGACCGAGCCAAACACCCCAAAATCCCCGCTCAGACCGATGGCCGCCACCGCACCAAGATTGCACAGCCGCTCCGCATCGCCCCCGCTCCGTTCTTCCGCTCCGACCGAGAGGAGCTCTCGGTCTGACCGAGAGCTTGGCCCGCAGCATCGCCCCGCTCTGCACCGCACAGCCCCGCTTCCAAGCGCCTGCTCCGCCCCGTGTCTGACCGAGGCGCCCGCTTGCACCGACCGAAGCCCGCTTTGTTGCAACGTTGTAGACGTTGCAAATCTCTTCCGCCTGTACCGACCGACGGTCTGCCCCGCACCGACCGAGTGCCTGACCCCCGCTCCGCACCCCGCAGCTGTGCACAGCCGTTCCCCGTGTCTGACCGAGCCCGACCCCCGCATTTGGCTGTATCCGACCGAGAGCCATTCGTCGCAACCCCGCATCCGTCCCATCGCTTGCCACCGTGGGTCCCCAAGTTCTCCAGAAGTATTGTGGGTCCCTTATTGGTCCCTAGGACTACTGTGGGCCCCACCTAGGTGCTTTCTCTCCGACGATTTGCCGCGTATGACGTTGCGACACGTGGTAGCCCGTCGTCACAGTGCTAGCTTTGGAATCTGGATTCGTTGCTCCGGTTGCTGCTCTGAACTTTCCAGCGAGGAATCTATATTGGAATCAGGACTTGGAGCACGATCTTTTTATTCCAACCCCTGGCGTCTCTACCCGACACCAGTGTAGTTTCGCGTCGTGTTGAGGTAACGCTTTGCATCCCTAGGACCCCCAACCCATTGCCTGCTAATCAAGACTAAAATCAATGTTTTTAAAGTATTTTAAATGTTTTAGAATTCACTAATCAGGATTAATAAAACGGATGTAGGCCGGTGGACTTGTGCACGTAGGATAATTGTGACTTTGGACTCGTTGGACGGTGTGCTCAGACGTTGTACTTTCAGGCAAGTGGAACTTGCCAACTCTTGTGTATGGCCATGTTTTTAGGCCACTTCCTTGTTTTTAGCGTAAAAGAGACTAGTCAGTGAAATGATAGCTGGCTAGATGCCTACTTGATCTAGTTTGACAACGAAACTAGATCCGGCACCTAAATTGATCTAGCTTGACAACGAAGCTAGATCCAACTCTTAACTTGTTGATCATGCATACTAAACTTTCATGTTTACTTTTCTTACCTGTACGCTTTACTACTTGCCATGTTATGTCATCCATGTATTGAATGTCGCATTCGTAGCACACGCTACAATACTTGTACTTGTACTTTCTTGTCTGGCTAGGTGCACCCCTATGCCATCGTGATAAAAAACTTCCTGGCTCGTGATCCAGAAGCGGGCCTCATGTGTTGGTCAAAAGCCAATGCCTGATACACGTGGAGGGGTAGGGATAAGCGATCACTTGAGCTTAGGAGTTGGCCCGATCAGCCACTCTAGCCAAAAGACGTAATCTCTGTGCACGACGTGCTTACTTTACTTGTCTTGTACTAGTGAGTGTTTCTTGTAATACTTGACATTCATGCAATGCTCGTACCTTACTTTACTTTACTTGTTGCACTCATACTTTAACTGCCATGTCATTGCATTCATGCTAGAACTGCTAGGTTGCTTACTTTCGCTTTCAGTTTCCTTGCACAAGTCTCTTGTAGACTTGCTGACATGTGCCCCTTGCTCTTTTGGGTGTCACATGTTAGACCCTGAGCCAGAGACCGTAGCTGAGTACGTGGTTGTTGCTGACGCTGAGCCTGAGTCCATGTCTGCATAGGAGGTGTTTTGTGGACACCGGTGACCTTGTTGAGTTTTCCTTTGTTTTAGTATCTCTGTTAGTTGTCGGTGCGTGGAACCTTTACTTTGTACGTTGTACTTTTGTTGGCCATGTTTTGGGCCTTAGACTCTTTTTCTTTTAGCCTGGTGGCTTTTCTGTGATGTTGAAATTTATTATTATGGATATTCAGAGATTTCTCTTTTGTCTCATTTCCTTATTATTATCTTTGTTTCGTTTCGCGTTGCAAGGACCTGCAGTTTAAGTTGACTGACGCTTATCGGACTTGCAACATTGTAGCTTCAAGTCTGAGCGGACCTCCTCACGTCTCGCCTCCACATTTTTGGGAAGCGGGGCGTGACAGGTTTTGTTGGTGGCCCATGCAGGTCCGTCTTGCAACTGCGAATTAACGGAATAACGATAATAACGGAATGTCCATTAAATAAATTGCAACATCCGAGTCATAACCCTTGAGTCTAGTCATTTTCCTATTTCACTAGGTGGTAAGAAGACTTAGTTAGACGTCTGTGTTTGCTAGATAGAGGCCCTGATTGTTAGTTAGACTCCCAGCTAGCAATTAATTTAATCGGCGTAGGAGTTACCTTAGTGGTTCTTGTCTAACTCTGACCATAGTAGACTTCTAGAATTCCTTTAGTCGTTCGCTTAGGTTCATCGATTTCGGACCAAGCTGAACGCATTTCATTACCGTCTAGCCCCTTAGAAGGTCCTAGCGCTTAGTTTCTTAATCCTTGGTTGGTCGACTGTATGAGTTTCCACGTAGATTTCCTGGTTCATATCTTAGGCGTATGTATGCCTTGATCATCCGACCATTCTCCTTGTCTAAATTCACGAGATCCCCTCATGACGATCGTCGTCAATTTTCGAACCTCTCCATTACAAATATTGAATCTTCTGGAAGTATTTTTCGATTCCCTCTTTCCCTAAGTTTAAATTTGTTCAAATTTTAATGTATATACTTATACTCCATACTCCTTCGCTGGCTTAAATTCTTAAAACTTTTGTCGAAATTTTTTGAAAACTAGCTTATTATATTCCAGCCAATACTTTCGTACCAATGTAAATACCTTGTCCCTTCATATACTAGGGATAAGCGATCACTTGAGCTTAGGAGTTGGCCCGATCAGCCACTCTAGCCAAAAGGCGTAATCTCTGTGCACGATGTGCTTACTTTACTTGTCTTGTACTAGTGTGTGTTTCTTGTAAAACTTGACATCCATGCCATGCTCGTACTTTACTTTACTTTACTTGTTGCACTCATACTTTAACTGCCATGTCATTGCATTCATGCTAGAACTGCTAGGTTGCTTACTTTCACTTTCAGTTTCCTTGCACAAGTCTCTTGTAGACTTGCTGACATGTGCCCCTTGCTCTTTTGGGTGTCACATGTTAGACCCTGAGCCAGAGACCGTAGCTGAGTACGTGGTTGTTGCTGACGCTGAGCCTGAGTCCATGTCTGCCCAGGAGGAGTTTTGTGGACACCGGTGCCCTTGCTGAGTTCTCCTTTGTTTTAGGATCTATGTTAGTTGTCGGTGCGTGGCACCTTTGTTTTGTACGCTGTACTTTGTTGGCCATGTTTGGGCCTTTAGACTCCTTTTCTTTTCAGCCTGGTGGCTTTTTCTGTGATGTTGAAATTTATTAATATGGATATTCTGAGATACCTCTTTTGTCTCATTTCATTATTGTTATCTTTGTTTCGTTTCGCGTTGCAAGGACCTGCAGTTTAAAGTTGATTTACGCTTATCGGACTTGCAGCTTTGTAGCTTCAAGTCTGAGCGGACCTTCTCACGTCTCGCCTCCACATTTTTGGGAAGCGGGGCATGACAGGTTTTGTTGGTGAACTACTTATGCATCATATATTAATTTTATTCTGAACCGTACTTTTATTTTGTCCAATTCAACTTATAAATTTCCCTTCTATTTATGCCATCCAAATGACCCATCCCTCTTCCTTTTAATATACTTTTCAAGTCACATAGGATTTCAGCTTTCAGCAAGGCGAAGCTATGCTCATCGTTTTCCATATTTCAGATTTTTGGAAAATTACTATTTAATAACCATTTCCTGATTTAGACCCTACATGATTTGATTTTAAAGCTTTACTATCAAATTTGATAATTCTACTACTAAGTTATTATTATCTTTCCGACCACCATACATGCTTTTAGAAAAATTTCTAAATTAAATTGAATTTCAATTATTTTTACACATCCGTGCCAGGTTCGTGTGCTCGTATATTAAAAGAACTCCGTGTAAATCAGTTTTATTTTGGCACACCCTGGCCCCTATAAAAATAGTTTCAATACTGATTATTTTTAAATTTTCCTAGCCTAGAGACTTGGAAAGCATTTAACACAAGTTTAAATTCTTCAGTTAAAATTTAATTTCATTCTTTAAGCTTTTGCCAGCTTTATATTAAATTACGGCCGTATAATATTTTCTAAAAACTACGTTTTTAATATTCGTGTAACTTATTTACTCTTTTATTATGATTTTGTATAAGCCACTAAATCATTTTCTCTTATTATGAATATTCAACTCAAACTTATTTTGAACAACTCGTTTTATCGATCTCCAAATATTTTATACAGACGAGGACTTTAACTTTTGAAATACAGCAGTTTTCAAATTTCATGTATTTTAGCTTATGCTATTTACCCTATTTCCTTTTCTGTATCCTATAAAAGTATCACTACATCTTCCTTTCCTCTACCTAAGTATTCACAAATGAGTCACTGTTTCACCTAACCAAGCTGTCTCCTTGTATTCGTTCTATCTGAACTCGTACATATCGATCCTTCCCTCGTCACGCTTTCGACGTCGACCTCCCTCTATTGCTTAGGCTTAGTGCTCGTCAATGACTGTGTCAACCCTAATTTGTTAGTAGGCCCTTGGACCCTCGTGATGTTGTCGTGGTGCACGTACCTAAGTTGTGTATGTGGACTTGAATGAGCGTACCCCCCATAGTATATTGATGTTTGCCTATTGTGCGATATATATATACTCGGAGTTATTCATGATATTATGAAGTTGTTTGTGTGTTAGAATTTATAGATTTGTGGGTGGTTAGCTATACCATACTAGGGATGCCTATGTATATAAGAATTAGTGTGGGAATATCCAAGGGGAGGTATGTAGTTAGAGATACTTATATTGGTTGAAATAAAATGATTGGTAGAGCTATGTGTATGCTAGGTGTGATAAAAATAGATGTATGTATAGTTAAGTGAGTAGGCCTATTGTATGACATATATGTTAGTACGTGTGAGTATGTGCTCGTACGTAGTTACGTATTGTGCTTAGGCGTAAGTAGTTATGTTTTGTTGCATGAGTATATAGGTGATATATGTGGTAGTAGGAGTATAATTTTGATTGGTATGGCTTGCTTTTGCGGGATGTTGTATGCGTGCATACCGTGAGGTATACACGACTATTGCACATCTTAACCATGTATGTATATGTGTTGGTGTACTAATTATAGGTAGTATGCTATGGTGTGAATATATATGTTACAGGTGTGTGACTATACGACGAATGCGTATGTATTAAGGAGTGTATTATAATTATACGTGTGCTGATGTCTGTATTATTATTATTATGGTATATAGAGTGATTGAACTATGTGAGTATTACCTGAACAAATATTAAGTGTGATTGACTTATGGTATGTATATGGTTGTATTGGTAGACATATATATATATATTGGAGTGGTATTGGTATAGGTATAAATGCAGTGTTACGTATATAGAATATTCTGATATGTGTATTGAGTCTCACTCAAGCTTGAGTGGGTATAATCTAAGTATATTGTTATGTATGTCTGTAGTTGCATATAGCAATGGTTGATGTATGTATAGTGATAGGAGTGTTTTGTGCCTGGTTGTGTTACGCACATGATTGTGGGACGCTATACCAGTATATAGTTATAGGAGTTGGTCTTGTGGTATAGTTATGTACTAAGGACTTGCATGTATGAACGTATGTGTACTAGCTAAACTAGGTGTGTAGATGTTCTAGTTATATAATGGTATGATTGGTATGCGTGAATGAAATGTTAGCGTGTATGGGTGTACACCATGCACGGGTAAGTATGTGTTTAGTTATGGGTATTGGTGACTATGGTATGTGTGGCGTGACGTGAATATAGTTATATGACCGTATGTGGTGAGAATATATGGTGAACTATTTGCATGCATTTGAATGACTATATATTGTTAAACTATAGTAGTGGTGAATATATATGTTAGATATAGTGAAACTGGATTTAATTATGGTATGGTGTGACTACATGAGTTGATGTGTTGGATGTATACTAGGAAATATTAGGGAGTAGTATTCCCATGTTGGTTTTGTGCATAGGTAGTTATCTATACGTAGAGCAGTGATTGTATTTGCTAAGTGTGAGACTATCCTTATTTGAGTATCTGAACTATTGTTTTGTGCTAGGTAAGTAGTAGTTATATGAGGGATGTACGTATATGTATATGATTGAAATACATGTATGAAACTGACTGACTATAATAGGTATAAGTGTATGACGTACGTGAATATATATATATATTTTTTGAAAAGTTAGCCTGTACATTTATTGAGAAATATACAAAAGTGTTACATCCTAAAGTAGGAAGGAGGTTTTAATAGAAGGAGGATAGGGCACAAGCACCGTCACTCCTTACTATTAAATCCTCTTCCTAAAAATTCTATACATTGGATGAAAAGCAAAAGAAGGACTCTCAAGGACTTCAACCATTATCTCTGAAATTCCAGTTAGCCAGAATCTCCTTTTCCTCATCAGAAGTTGGTTCATGGTTCCTCATAATAATTCTGATGTCAACCACGATTTCTGCAAAAATAGTAGTAGCACTTCTCTCTACATTGTCAAAGATTCTCCTATTCCTTTCCCTCCAAATGTGCCATACAGTAGTAGCAAGTACCGATTTCGCCAAAATACTGATCACATCTTTTCTCCCAAAGTGTAGAAGCAAGTATTTCCCCACCTCGGACAGGTTGCCTTCAACATCATGGGAAATATTGAGCTTAAGCAAAGAATTCCGCAGAACATTATCAGAGTAGTTGCATTCAAAGAAGAGATGTTTAGCACTCTCCTCATAACCATCCTCACAAAGAACACAATCTACCGGAGTATTAAGGCCCCATTTACGTATCACATCCCTAGTTAACAATTTCCCTCGGAAAGCTCGCAGGAGGGTTAAAGCCATTTTAGGGGTATGTTCACTGTACCATATCAATTTATGAAAGGGGAAGGGTGAACCTGGTTTGCGCACAGCCTCCCAGCCTTGGCAAAAAACGAAATCTCTCCCAGGGGACCACGCCCAGCGATCTGGACCTTGCAATAGTCAGAAGTTTTGCAACCAATGCTTGAAAGGCGTAGTATATTGGTCATACACCCAATAGCCAGCCGAGTTCCAATAGTCAATGACCCTTTTCTTAGATGCATCAGGCGGAACATCACAGAGTAGATATAATGGGCCGCAGTCATGCCAAAAATCGTACCAGAAGAGGGTAGTTCTCCCATCTCTAACCTTCCTCTTAATCAGCTTTTGGGAGATAGGTCTACAGCTGAGCATATGCTTCCAGGTGCCAGAGTGCATTACAGTCTTCTTTGCCGCAAAAAATTCTTCAGATTTATCATATTGCTTCTTCATTAGTCTCGCCCAAAGTCCCCCCGATGTCAGATATCTCCAAGTGAGTTTAATTCCAGCCGCAGTGTTAATATCTTCCAATAATCTGATGCCAACCCCCCCTTCTGTTTTAGGAGTACACATATCCTCCCAAGACCAAGGACTTGTTTTCCCCCAAATGAATTTTCTACACATAGAAGTAATAACACTCACAATTGTGCGCGGGACATGAAAAGCGTGCATCCAAAAAATAACCATACCATAGATGACTGTACGGACAAGTTCAATCCTGCCTGGAATAGATAACAAAGATGATGACCAACCCATCAATCTCTTTTTGCATTTGTTTACCAACCTGCTGTACATTGGAGCTTTGGGGTATTTGGAAGACAACGGCAGACCCAGATATGTGGTGATAGTGGTTGCCAATTTGATGCCAAGTGAAGCCGCTAAGATAGACTTGTTTTTAACACCTTTGCTTAACAAAACCGCGCTTTTATCCCAATTTACCTGCAAACCAGATAAGTCGCCAAATTCCTCTAGTAACTTTTGGATTCCAGAAAATGATCGTTTATTGGCACGACAGAAAACTAGGAGATCATCTGCAAATAGCAAGTGGGAAATTGTAGAAGAGCGCCTCATTGGTTGGATAGCACCAGTGTTGGTATATTTGGCAATAAGGATGGAGAAGGCCTCCATAATAATCACAAAAAGATAGGGGGAAAGCGGATCTCCTTGACGAATACCCCTATTACCACCGAAATATCCAGAGGGAGCACCATTTACCATCACCGAAAAAGAGGGAGTAGAGATACACTCTTTTATCCATCCAATAAAAGAGATTGGAAAACCTAGCTGGAGGAGGAGATAGTAGATAAACTCATGATTCACACTGTCGAAAGCTTTCCTTAAATCCAATTTCAGGCAAGCTCTGCTCCCCATAGGATTACTGAAGTCTCTGATTTGCTCATGAGCTATTAGGCAACAGTCTGAGAGAAGTCTACCCTTAAGGAAGGCTGCTTGATTTGGGGAAATCAGCTCATGAATAACAATTTTAAGCCTGTTACAAATCACCTTGCTAATAATCTTGTAGAGAACGTTACAACATGCAATGGGCCTATAATCACTCAGATTACTAGCATTAGCGTTTTTGGGTACTAGTGATAGGAATGTGTGGTTTATCTGGCGCAATAATTTCCCAGAAAGAAAAAAAGATTTCACAGAGACAGTTACCTCCTGACCAATAAGGGACCAATTTTGTTGGAAGAAATATCCATTAAAGCCATCAGGACCTGGTGCCTTGTCTGGACCAATCTGGAACACCGCTGCTTTAATTTCAGCATCCGAAATACACCTGCATAGCCAATTAGCCGCATCTTCCATCAAAATACGTTTAGGTACAAGCCTGGGGAAGTGTACCCTATAGTCTCTTTGATTATAAAGATTTTCATAAAATGCAGACGCTTCAGTTCTCAGCTCCTCTAGAAGAATTTTCCGATTACATTTGCATCAACCAGATGGTTCAAACTGTTGTGCGTAGCCCTTGATTTCATGGCGGTGTAGAAAAATTTGGTGTTCCGGTCACCTAGTTGCAACCATTCTTGCCTGCTTTTTTGTCGGTACATGTCTTCTTCTAGGCCCAGAGCATTCGCCAACTCCTTGATAAGCTTTTGTTCTTTAACTTGAAGCCCAATGTCAGAGTGAATAGATGAAGAGGATCTGATCAATTCCAAGTTATTGCGAATTTGAGAAACCACCTTCGCAGCATGATGCTGAGCTGCCCATACCCGAAGCTTACTCTTTAGATATTTGAGTTTCTGAGTAAGGCAATACATTGGTGTGCCCTCCACATAAGTACCCCAGCATTCTTCAACCATTTCCTTGTACCCAGGACATTTAGAACAATAATTAAAAAACCTAAATGGCTTAGGAAAAGAAGGCAACTGCAGATGGAGACTAACCAGCATGGCCGAATGGTCACTGGAATAAGGGTCTAAATAGGATAGATAAGAATCCGGGAGAATGTTGATCCATTCTACATTGCAGAAAACTCTGTCAAGTTGAGCAGCTATTCGGCCATCCCCCACACGATTGTTGCACCAGCTCAGCTTAGTCCCAGTGCTCTTCAGCTCTTGAAGGTGGCAGTCTTGGACACAGGTATGAAAGTCCTTTACCATACATTCCTCAAGCTTACGTCCCCCTATCTTATCTTTGGAGTATAGTACGTGAATATATATATATATATATATATATATATATATATATATATATATATATATATATATATATACATGTTGGTAGTGTTAATGTTTGACTACCTAGTGCATATATAAGCACTTGTAATGACTATACCTGGTTTGAATTATAATGTGACATGATTGGGGTAGTTACTAGAACGACTAGATATGTTAGAAAGTCCGAGGACGGACTTTATTCTAAGGTGGGGAGGATGTAACGACCACTTTTCGTTGTACTTTGTCCGTGCACGTGCCTTGTCCGTGCACGTGTTTATTTTAGCCATTGTTTGTTTGTGAACACTTTTGTGTAATATGCCGTTGTGAACGTCTCTGAGAGTATTAAATAGTGGCACTAATTTGGAACGATATTTCTCGAGTCGTTTTCCCACAATTTAATCTTATTCGATGAGACGTTGCGATTTTCACTTTTGACGGGAGACGTTCCTATTTTTAGTTTCGTCGTTCGACGTCCAAATTGTGATCCGTCTTCTTAGTTAGCTTTCTCTCGTCATCGCGATCACCACGATATTTATTTTATAATTTTTGGAGTTTATTTGACCTACTTTATATTTTTAGCAAGGTTTAAAATATTTTTAAAAGCTAGGTTTTAAATTAATTTCGGCCAAAGAAAATTTATTTGAGTTTAAAACGTTTTTTTTTGAGCCAATTTCCAGCTCATTTGGGGCGCACCCAAGCCTTGGGTGAGTTGGAGAGGGTGAGATCTAAATTTTAAATATTTTTAAACTCCTAATCCCATTAGGATTAGCCCTAGACCTAGTCAACCCATCTACACTATATAAACAACCTCTAGGAAGACCTATTTTCGCAAGAAAATAACCCTAGCCGCTTCCAAAACTCAATTCCACACGTGCGACGTTTCGTCGCAATATTGCGACGGCCGTCACCCGCACCGACCGAGCCAAACACCCCAAAATCCTCGCTCAGACCGATGGCCGCCACCGCACCAAGATTGCACAGCCGCTCCGCATCGCCCCCGCTCCGTTCTTCCGCTCCGACCGAGAGGAGCTCTCGGTCTGACCGAGAGCTTGGCCCGCTGCATCGCCCCGCTCTGCACCGCACAGCCCCGCTTCGAAGCGCCCGCTCCGCCCCGTGTCTGACCGAGGCGCCCGCTCGCACCGACCGAAGCCCGCTTCGTTGCAATGTTGCAGACGTTGCAACTCTCGTCCACCCGCACCGACCAACAGTCTGCCCTGCACCGACCGAGAGCCCGACCCCCGCTCCGCACCTCGCAGCTGTGCACAGCCGTTCCCCCGTGTCTGACCGAGCCCGACCCCCGCATTTGGCTGTGTCCGACCGAGAGCCATTCGTCGCAACCCCGCATCCGTCGCATCGCTTGCCACAGTGGTCCCCCAAGTTCTCCAGAAGTATTGCGGGCCCCTTATTAGTCCCTAGGAATACTGTGGGCCCCACCTAGGTGCTTTTTAACCGACGATTTACCGCGTACGACGTTGCAACACGTCGTAGCCCGAGGTCGCACGTGCTATCTTTAGAATCTGGATTCGTTGCTCCGGTTGCTGCTCTGAACTTTCCAACGAGGAATCTATATTAGAATCAGGACTTGGAGCGCGATCTTTTTATTCCAACCCCTGGCCTCGCTACCCGACGCCAGTGTAGTTTTCGCATCGTGTTGAGGTAACGTTTTGCATCCCTAGGACCCCCAACCCATTGCCTGCTAATCAAAACTAAAATCAATGTTTTTAAAGTATTTTAAATGTTTTAGAATTCACTAATCAAGATTAATAAAACGGATGTAGGCCGGTGGACTTGTGCACGTAGGATAATTGTGACTTTGGACTCGTTGGACGGTGTGCTCAGACGTTGTACTTTCAGGAAAGTGAAACTTGCCAACTCTTGTGTAGGGCCATGTTTTTAGGCCACTTCCTTGTTTTTAGCGTAAAAGAGACTAGTCAGTGAAATGATAGCTGGCTAGACGCCTACTTGATCTAGTTTGACAACGAAACTAGATCCGTCACCTAAATTGATCTAGCTTGACAATGAAGCTAGATCCAACTCTTAACTTGTTGATCATGCATACTAAACTGTCATGTTTACTTTCCTTACCTGTACGCTTTACTACTTGCCATGTCATATCATCCATGCATTGAATGTCACATTCGTAGCACACGCTACAATACTTGTACTTGTACTTCCTTGTCCGGCTAGGTGCACCCCTATGCCATCGTGATAAAACACTTCCTGGCTCGTGATCTAGAAGCGGGCCTCATGTGTTGGTCAAAAGCCAATGCCCGATACACGTGGAGGGGGTAGGGATAAGCGATCACTTGAGCTTATGAGTTGGCCCGATCAGCCACTCTAGCCAAAAGGCGTAATCTCTGTGCACGACGTGCTTACTTTACTTGTCTTGTACTAGTGAGTGTTTCTTGTAATACTTGACATCCATGCCATGCTCGTACCTTACTTTACTTTACTTGTTGAACTCATACTTTAACTGCCATGTCATTGCATTCATGCTAGAACTGCTAGGTTGCTTACTTTCACTTTCAGTTTCCTTGCACAAGTATCTTGTAGACTTGCTGACATGTGCCCCTTGCTCTTTTGGGTGTCACAGTTAGACCCTGAGCCAGAGACCGTAGATGAGTACGTGGTTGTTGCTGACGCTGAGCCTGAGTCCATGTCTGCACAGGAGGAGTTTTGTGGACACCGGTGACCTTGCTGAGTTTTCCTTTGTTTTAGGATCTCTGTTAGTTGTCGGTGCGTGGCACCTTTACTTTGTACCTTGTACTTTTGTTGGCCATGTTTTGGGCCTTAGACTCTTTTTCTTTTAGCCTGGTGGCTTTTCTGTGATGTTGAAATTTATTATTATGGATATTCAGAGATTTCTCTTTTGTCTCATTTCCTTATTATTATCTTTGTTTCGTTTCGCGTTGCAAGGACCTGCAGTTTAAGTTGACTGACGCTTATCGGACTTGCAGCATTGTAGCTTCAAGTCTGAGCGGACCTCCTCACGTATCGCCTCCACATTTTTGGGAAGCGGGGCGTGACACAAAATGTCGATGCCATAAGTGTTGTTCACTTGTGTTGGCAATGAGACATTGTTCATGTGATTTTGGAAGATCTAATATATAGATATCCTTATGGCGTGTGCCAGAGAATAATACATCATTAGTATTTTTATTCAAAATATGGCACATTCCTTTCGCAAAGCTAACTTTGTTATCTTTGTCACAAAGTTGGCTTATTGAAATAAGATTGTGGTTTAATCCTTTAACAAGGTAAACATCACTTATTAGTGGTTTAGAAGGATTACCTACTTTACCAACACTTATGATGGTTCCGCTCTCGTTGCCTCCAAAGACTACCCGGTTCCCATTTGCAATGGGCACCACTCCGGAGAGCAATTGAGCATCACCCGTCATGTGTTTTGAACACCCGCTATCGAGGATCCAATTATTCTTGGAGCTAAATTTTGATTTGTTGCTCCGTTTCTTTTTCTTGAGTACCTAAAGATAAACATATCATTCCATGGTACCCAAGGTCATTGGGTCCTAAAGATTAAACCTTTGGAAGCCAAGTCCAATTGGACTTAGACTTCCCCACATAATTATCACTATGCACTACATTCATGAAATACGAATTCATTTAAATTTGTTTTTCATTCATGCTTGTGTCCTTCGGGCTCCAAATAGTGAAGATTTTGGGAGCCCTAATCATATTGGGAGCATGCATGCGTTGTTGATTTCTACGTGATGCATGTCGAGGATAGGCATATGGCACATGATGAAATGGTGCATGATGATAATTGTTCATATGATGATGTGGGTTAACATATGCATGTGGAGGAACACGTGCGTGAGGGTGTCTCACATGGTGTGCACCTGCCCGTGGATGTGGTGCATAAAAATCATCATATGTGTGAACATGTGGAGTAGGATATGTTTTCCTACGTGACATGGTATTAGTGTACATATAAGCATGACCCTTCTTTGGAGGTCCACCCAAAGTGGGTTTCTTTCCAAATGAGGGTGTGTACGAGGTAGAAGCACCATTGGTAGATGAACTACCAATAGAGTGTTTGCTCCCACTCGTTGAGGCATCGAAAGTTGGCCTAACAAAGGTAGTAGACGATTTGGAGGAATTTCCCATCTTATACCCCAAGCCAATGTGGTGATTGGCCGGAAGTAAGTCATTTAGGATTTTATCCAAATAATCCTTACCCTTATTGAATTTATTAATTCGGCCTAAAGTGCACTCATACTTCTCGGTGAGAGAAAGCATAGAAGCATCCAAAGTGGATACTTGTGATGTGAGTACACAAACACGAGATTTGAGATTCTCATTCTCAATACGCAAAGTTGAGTTTTGAGAGGTCAAATCCGCTATCTTGTGTTCCTCCGAATCCTCAATGTGAACATGCTCAAGTTGAGATTTGAGATTTACAATCTCATTTCTCAAGTCCTCAACAACGGTGTCGTTGATGACGATAGATTTAGGCGAGGTTTGGAGACTAACTAATTCATCTTTGGTCTTAGTATATCTATTTACTAATTTAGAATATTTAGACCAAATTTGTTCATTAGCTAATCTAAGGTCGTCCATAGTTACCTCATCGCCTTCATCCTCGCTATCATCGGAGGAAGACTCTTGAACATGCTCCTCTCTAGCCATGAAGCACATGTGTGCTTGCTCCACTTGCTCATCATCCGAATCTCCACTAGATGAATTCTCGGAGTCGGTGAATGTCCCGACAAGTCCTTTCTTGTACCCTTTCTTGTACTTTTTTGACTTGTCGAACTTTGGCGCCTTCCACTTCTCCATTTGCTTGTTTTGAGGAAAATCCTCTTTCATGTGTCCTGGCTTGTTGCATTTAAAGTACAAAGGAGAGGAGGCGTTAGAAGAACTAAACTTAGATTTGTTCTTAAAATTACCTTTCCGGAAGAACCGGTTGAACTTCTTTTCCATGAGGGCAATGGACTCCAAGTCCAACTCTTCTTCCGATTCTTCATCATCGGTAGATGTAGATGTGGATGGAGCGGCCTTGAACACAATCGCCTTTTTCTTTGGCTCGTCTTGCTTCAAGTAGGACTTCATCTTGTCCTACAACTTAAGTTTGCTATACTTGCGTACCTCATAAGACATCAGGGTACCCATTAGTTGTACGACAGTATACGTTTTCATATCATTACCTTCCTCAATGGCGAAGGTACGTTTCTCCCAACAAGAAGGAAGTCCATCGATGATCTTCGAGACTTTCTCCTTTTGGGTGTAGGTCTTACTGAGAGCCTCCAACTCGTTGGTGATGTCGACGAAGCGATCATAGTACTCCTTCATCTTCTCACCCTGTTGCATATGAAATAACTCGTAATATTTATTAACAACAACGAGTTTGGAGTCTCTTACCCTACTCGTTCCTTCATGCAAGATGAGGATGGAGTTCCAGATTTGATATGCACTCTTACATGTGCATATCTTGTTGAAGTCTTCGGGCTCCAAAGGGCATTACAAGGCATTCATTGCCTTGGCATTTCTTACCTCCACGGCGACCTCCGCGGTAGTCCACTTCTCGAAATCTTCTTCGGCGGGCTCGACATACTCCTTCATCGTGGCTCTCCACAATGAAGCACTCCGAAGGAAAGTTTCCATCCGGCATTTCCAGTACCCGTAGTTGGTACCGTTGAAGAAAGGACGCCTCGTCGAGGAGTGTCCTTCCATCACCGAAGAAGCTCCTTCACGGTTCTTGAAGGTGTTGTAGTCTGAAGGAGGACGTACGGTTTTGTTGTCGTTGGAAGACATAGCTAGGTACTTGGCTCTGATACTGTCACGCCCCGCTTCCCTAAAATGGAGGCGAGACGTGAAAAGGTCCGCACGAGAGTGGAGCTGTGAAGCTCCAAACCCGATAAGCGTCAATAAAACATAAGCAAGTCCCTGTAACCACAAACGAAACAACAATAATAACACAAGGAGAGACAGAAATAAAATCTCAAATCTCAGAATTTGTCCAACATTAAAAGTAAGTTCAACATCCAGAAAAGCCACCAGGCTAAGAAAGAGTCTAAAGGCCCAGAACAAGGCCAACAAAGGGACAACATAACAAAGTATTGGTGCCACGCACCGACAACAAAACGGTCTAAACAACAACACAAACAGTCTGTACGACTGATCGCCCGTGTCCACGAAGTCCTCGTCAAACACAGGCTTGGGCTCGGCGTCAACAAACACCTCGTCCTCAACAATGAACTCAGGCTCAGGATCTAACATGTGTCACCCAAAAGAGTAAAGGGGCACATGTCAGCAAGTCTAAAAGACTTGGGCAAGGAAACTGAAAGTAAGGTAAACTAGCAACATAGCAGTTATAGTATGCATGACATGGCAGTTATGGTATGAGTGCACAAGTAAGACATGGTGAAACAATAAGTACAAGAGAACAATTTATCAGGGCATGTCAAGAGTAGCCAAGCTACTAACAATCTCAATCTTTTCACTAGTCACGTTTCAAATTGTTTGTAGATGTTTACGCCTTACAGCTGAACTGTTGGACGTTTACACTGATTGGCCGCTTAACACTACCTCAGAACCCAGAGTTTACGCCTTACAACTGCAGTTGCTGATCGGGCAAACTCCCAGTTGAATGGCCGCTTAACTCTTACCCCTCCCACATGTAAACGAGCCAGGGTCCCTGTACACGAGCTCAGTAAATGAGCCAGGGTTGCCCCGCACAAGAGCTCGTTTCCTGTATCACAAACCAGGAGCGTATTTCATTTGGCATAGGGGTGCACCTAGCCTCAATCATTCACAAGGTGCAGCGGAGCTACGTAATCACGGGAACACTTAAAGAATGCAATGACATGACAATTAATTTGCGTACCGTTAATGGAAATTAAACATGACATGGTAGTTGTGCAACATGATAAATGTCGGATCAAGCTTCGTTGTCAAACTAGTTCCTAAATTTATGCCTAGGCGAGTATCATTTCGTCGCCTAGTCTCTTTTACACCTACAACAAGCAAATGGCCTAAGACATGGCCCAAAACCCAAAGTGGCAAGTTTCACTTGCCTAGCACCGAGGATGACGATCAACGAGGCCGTCACACAAATGCTAACTACGGAGATGAGATCGCTGCCATGGAAAAACAATATTAGAACAACATCCAACCTAGTTTTATTAGGGTTTCACAAAAACACAATGGGTTATGAAAACATTAAGAGATCGATTTATTACCGTATCGGAGGCGGAAGAACGATGCCGAGCAAGCACGGCAACGGAAGAAATGATCCGGGGAACCTAGGGTTCAGATCTGGAATGGATGGGGAAAATCTGGAGAAATGGGGTTTTGGGGATTTTTGGGGGTTGGAGATGGCCTAGGGCATGATGGTAGACCAAAATGGAGAGGGAAACTCCAATGGAGGAAGGAATGGCTTGGGGAAATGTTGGAGGGTGATTTGGGGAAGAAGGAGGCTCAGGAGAAATGAAAGAAGAAAAGAAAACGTTTGAGGGGTTTAAATAGGAAGTGCTGGCGGCTGCCCAGAAATTAGGGTTTCGACACTGATTAGTCGGTCAAAGAGCAACCACTGACCGACTAGTTTGGGAACTAGTCGGTCGGTTGACCAACGCAGACCGACTAAGTCCAAACAGTAACTCCTGTATAAAAATAGGATTTAGATTAAGTCGGTCAAAGAACAACTACTGACCGACTAGTTTGTCATCTAGTCGGTCGATGAATGTTCTTAGACCGACTAAGAATGAATAGTACTTGGTATCAAAATGATCATAGAGCTAGTCGGTTAAAGAACGATTGCTGACCGACTAGTTTGCAACCTAGTCGGTCGACCAATGTTCTTAGACCGACTAACGATAAACAGTAACTCCTGAATAATTTACAAAGCCCACTAGTCGGTCCATGAAGGTTTACCGACCGACTAAATCCTCATCTAGTCGGTCGGTTCCCTTCTTATACCGGCTAACGTGCACAAAAAGTTCCGAAATGGAGCGCGAAGCTCCGGGATCGATTCCTAAGACTCTTAGGCTTGATCTAACAATAAGATATGACCGATATGAAGCCCGTCACGAATGACTTACTCCGAAATCGACGATTCTAAGGAAGAAGCTAGAAAATCACGACGAAACGATCGAAAATGAAAACTACGGAGACGAAAACCACACATGAGGAGAAAATCCACCAATATATATATATATATATATATATATATATAATATAATTAATCCAGATACATGAAAACCAGTCGTTACATCCTCCCCAACTTAAGAAAAATTCCGTCCTCGGAATTTCCCAACACTCACGTGTCCGGAAACAAAAGTGGGAAACGCTCTCGCATCTCATCCTCATTCTCCCAAGTAGACTCTCCAGGCGAGCCGTGTCGCCACATCACCCTCACAAGATTGACAACCTTGTTCCGAAGTGACTTCTGACGCCTGTCCAGAATCTGCACTGGCTGCTGGTCATACGTCATATCAGGGCGAACGGTAATCTCCGAGAAATCCACAGCATGAGATGGGTCGCTAATGTATCGACGAAGCTGCGACACATGGAAAACATTGTGAACTCCTTCGAAAGATGGCGGGAAGGCTAAGCGGTAGGCTACCTCGCCAACTTTCTCCAGAATGTCAAACTGTCCAATGTATCGCGGGCTCAACTTCCATCGCTTCCCAAAGCGAATCACACCACGATTCGGGAAAATCTTCAAGAACACATGGTCGCCCGGCTGAAACTTCAAAGGACGGCGTTTAGCATCCGCCCAATGCTTAAAACGGTCCTGAGCAATCCTCAACCTCTCCCGAATGTTCCTGATAATATCCACGGCCTCCATAATCATCTCAGGACCCAACAGCTCCCGATCACCAATGTCATCCCAACTCAATGGAGACCGACATTTCCTCCCATAAAGAGCGGCGAAAGGCGCCATGCCAATACTCGCCTAAAAGTTGTTGTTGTAAGAAAACTCCACCAGATGTAGATGGTCCTCCCACATACCCTTGAAATCCAGCATGCACGCCCTCAGCATGTCCTCCAAGATCTGAATCGTCCTCTCGGACTGGCCATCCGTCTGCGGATGGTACGCCGTGTTGAAACTCAGACGCGTACCCAAACTCTTCTACAAACTCTGCCAGAACTGAGATGTGAATCTCGTGTCTCTATCCGACATGATACTCAAAGGGACTCCGTGAAGTCGTACGACCTCCTGCACGATTCATGTTACATCACTATCCAAACTAGGAAAAGGAAATAAAATGGAGAGTCAAAGAATTTACCTCCATATATCTCCTCGCTAGTGCCTCAGTAGACTGTCCCACTTGGAATGGAATAAAGTGCGCGGATTTGGTCAATCGATCTACGATCACCCAAATCACGTCATTCTGCTTCGGACTCCGAGGTAGTCCAGTCACGAAATCCATAGTGATGTGTTACCACTTCCACTCCGGAATCGGAAGCGGTTGTAGCAACCCTGCCGTACGCTGATGATCCGCCTTCACTTGCTGGCAAACCAAACACTTGGCCACACTCCAAGCCACGCTCCTCTTCATGCCATGCCACCAATAGTTCAGACGAAGATCCTTGTACATCTTGGTCCCACCAGGATGCACAGAATACGGCGAACTGTGTGCCTCCACCATCATCTCCTCTCTGATATCCCCAGCTGGCACACACAACCTGGCTCCAAACCTCAGCGAGCCATCCTCATGAATCAAAAAGTCAGTCCGCAGACCGGCTTCCACCTGCTCCCGAATCTTCACCAGC
Organism: Scilla litardierei; assembly: GCA_030789695.1. Taxonomy (NCBI): domain Eukaryota; kingdom Viridiplantae; phylum Streptophyta; class Magnoliopsida; order Asparagales; family Asparagaceae; genus Scilla; species Scilla litardierei. The sequence continues at coordinate 197,419,547 of CM061141.1, forward strand.
TTCGGATCCTCAGCCTGGCCAGCCTTGATCCGATCCACAATCGTCGACTGAATCTGCATATTCATCAACGAAGAGGCCTCCCCAGGAAGAACAATCTCAACACCAGACTCGCAAAAATCATGCTGCAATCTCCACTGCGAAGTCAAAATCATCACCGCTGGAACCCTACTCAGCGCATCAGGAACCACATTCACCTTGCCAGGGTGATACTGCAAATCAATCTCATAATCCGCCATGAGCTCCAACCATCGACGCTGTCGCATGTTGAGCTCCTTCTGAGTAAAAATATACTTCAAGCATTTGTGATCGGTGAAGATCTTCACTTTCTCACTCAGCAGAAAGTGCCTCCAAATCTTAAGAGCAAACACAACAACAGCCAACTCCAAATCATGCGTCGGGTAATTCTTCTCATGAACCTTCAGCTGACGAGAAGCATACGCCACAACATGCCCATGCTGATGCAACACACAACCGAGACCCTTGCCAGAAGCATCGCAAAAGATCTCAAATCCACCGCTGCGATCAGGCACAACAAGAATAGGGGTAGTCGTCAATCTCTCCCTCAGAGCACCAAAAGCATTCTCACAATCACCCGACCAAACAAGAGGTACATCCTTCCACGTCAATCTGGTCATTGGCTCGGCAATACGGGAAAAGTCCTTAATGAAACGTCGATAGTAACCAGCAAGCCCAAGGAAACTCCGGATCTCAGACGCTGACTGCGGAACAGGCCACTCTCTGATGGCCCTAATCTTCTCGGGATCCACTGAAATACCATCTCCAATCACCACATGCCCGAGAAAAGCAACTCTGTCCAGCCAAAACTCGCACTTCGAAAACTTAGCATACACCCGATGCTTCCTCAAAATCTCCAACACCGTCCTCAAGTGCGAGGCATGCTCCTCCTCTGACTTTGAATAGATCAGAATATCGTCAAAAAAGATAACGACAAACTTATCTAAAAAGTAATAGAAAATCAGATTCATCAGATTCATGAAAACTGCGGGTGCATTGGTTACACCGAAAGGCATAACCGCAAACTCGTAGTGTCCATACTTCGTCCTGAATGCTGTCTTTGGAACATCTCCCTTCTTCACCTTCAGCTGATGGTAACCACTCCTCAAATCCAATTTAGAAACCACCCTCGATCCTCCAAGCTGATCAAAAATATCATCAATGCGAGACAATGGGTATTTATTCTTGATGGTCACCGCATTCAACTCCCGATAGTCTACGCACATGCGACGCGAACCATCCTTCTTCTTCACCAGCAGCACCGGTGCTCCCCACGGAGACACACTAGGATTGATATAACCCTTCAGCAAAAGCTCATCCAGCTACTTCCGCAACTCCTCCAACTCAGCGGGTGCCATACGATAAGGCACCTTCGAAATTGGTTGCGCTCTGATCGGTCCATATTTTACACCTTTTTTCTACATATTTGCATGCCATTTCGGTTGCTCATATTGCGATTTTCACGATTATTCGATGATATCGTATTACTTTTCACTATTTCTTGTTTTTGTCGGATTTCAGGAAATATGGAGTGATCGGGAGCAAAAATGAGCTTAAGGGACTTGCACCCACTCCGGAGCGTCACCCAAGGCTCTTTTGAGGGCTATTCGGCGATGGGAGATAGGTGAAAGAAGAAGGAACTCCGTAGGAGCGACAAGGATGAGACACAGAGAAGATTGGGCATTTTAACATGCCACTCGGCCGAGTGAAGGAGTCACTCGGCCGAGCAAAGAAGCCCGCTCGGCCGGCCAGATCGGACACGCAGCAGATTGAGTATCAGCGTGCACTCGGCCGAGCATCGCCAGCCCACTCGGCCGAGCACGGAGACACCACTCGACCGAGTGGCATCACGACGACGGCAAGCAAAAATCTCAGACTTATTGGAATCCGTCAGGCGATTGAGGGTTCCGACTCGGCCGAGTACCGAATGCCCCGTGGCCGAGTGAGTAAAGCCACTCGGCCGAGTCACCTCCGAAGACAGACCCCCCAAGACCCCTGACTTACTGGAATTTTACAGGGTCTATCACTCGGCCGAGTAGAGAAGCCCACTCGACCGAGTTGAGAAGTCAACTCGGCCGAGTGATGCCGAGGACACGCAGCGCCCATATTTTCAGACAGCCTCCCACTCTTTTGAAATCTGCTATCATTTCAACAATCAAAGTATTTTTCTCATATTTTTTATGGATATTAAACTTCATGACGGTTCCAACGCCGCCAAGAACGCGCCAATCGGAGGTCGGATGAAATCTGGAGAATTTCTGCAAGTTGACGCTGCAGTGCTGGAATTTCCACTCGGCCGGGTCACATGTTCCACTCGGCCGAGTGCGGCCTGGGCCCAGATTTTAAGTTGCGGTTTGGGCTGTTTTTGGGCTCGAATTTGAGGGGTTTTCTAGGGTTATTTGCTAGGGTTTTGAGGGAGTATTTAAGGGGTTTGTAGCCACCATTAGAGGGGGATCCCCATTATGTTTTCTTAGCCCCCATATGTTTTTCTTAGGATTATTTTAGAGTTTAGGCCATGCCCTAGGCCCCCTCTTGGATCTAAAAGCTTGTATTTTGGATTGAAGATCTTCATCAAGCTAAGTATTTTCTTATTTTTATTTTGAATCTTTGTTTTTCTATCTTTTTGTATGCAAGCAATGATTTTTATTGATTCTCATATGCTTATTGCTATGCTAGAGTAGATTTGTTGTTCTAGGGTTTGGGGATGAACCCTATGGATCTAATTTCAGATTTGTGATGAATGAACCTCTAAATTGCTAGGATTGCTAGGAGGTTAGGTTGTGATTGATTTACTACGGATAGCTAGGGATTTCCATCGATTTGGGATTTATAAGAGATTGGATTCTAATCGATGGGAAGGCCTAGATATTCGATTTAGATTTACAATTGGATTTCTCTAGATTTGGTTTGCAAGAGATTGGACCAAAGCTAGGATTTTTAATTGTAAATCTATACCCATATTCGTTTGCAAGAGATTGGACGAATACGAACTATCACAACCTAGATCGTAACTCTAGTTTGCACGAGAGTGGGCTCGAGGAGCGATTGGACGATGATGTCAATCTTCATGCTAGCGGCTTAGGTTAGGGTTTGCAAGAGATTGGGCCCTAATCTATGTTGTTATAGACCGGCAATAGCGCGAGAGCGTGAGCTTGGTTCTCTATTCAGTTACGACTAGTTCACCTCAACACGAGTCTAGTAATATTGAGATTCACTATTTACGATGATGTATGACGATCCGTAGTGGGAATTCACTAGCCCTAGACGTCTTTATTTGATTTTATATCCCCATACTTTGCCCGACGATTGTGATAGGATCGCCGTAAGGCAAATTCCCTCTTTTATTATATTGTATTTGAATCGATATTTGACCGATTTCTTTATCATCGACACCGACATCCACCACCATTTCCATTATATCATACCATAGCCATCTCCACCAATAAAACCTTCGTAGTCAAACCAACCTAGGATAGATTGGAACCAACACCACCTCCTCGTGTTCGATACCCGCTCTCCACTACGCCGTGCGCTTGCGGTAAAACTACAATCGTTCTCCGGGTGTATATCCGGAGCGCGACCAAGTTTTTGGTTGTGCTCTTGGGTTGCATTTTGGAGCGATCAAGTTTTTGGCGCCGTTGCCGGGGAGGTGTTTCCGTTGGGTGCCAATTTGTCACAATTAGGTTGATTAGACTACATTAAAAAACAAAAAAAACATTGAGAGAGATATTATTTCCCCACCACCTGCTACTATTATTATCTTTATCTCTCTTTGTACCACTGACGTCTTTTCCAGGTTGTTTACTTTGCTTGATCAGGTACAATTGTTGCAGCGATGGTGCTTCCAAAGAAAATGCGAGCGGGCTCTATACAATCCTACATATATCTCGCTGCATTCTATCAGGCTGATGGAGAATCCTTCGGGGAAGCCTTGTCTAGGTTTGAAAGAATGTTAGAAATGTTCCAGACGGAGTCAGACCATGAGTGGAATGACTCCACACTATTTGATATCTTCACTAGAAGGCTAAAGGGACCCTCACGTGAGTTTTTGAAGAGGATGCAAGTGGGGAAGTTCAGTGATCTACAGTTGGCAGCAGCCTTGGAGCAAATGATAGATGATGCTCGATCTACCGGTTCACTAACCGTTACGGTAAGTAAACTATACGACCAAGTATTCATCGATTTTGTTATGGCTAATGTCACTAGTGCAGGTACCATCATAGATGGAGTGTATGCTTCACTTGAAGGTGATCATATCCACCTTTATACCATCAACACTCCACAAATAGAGACATCTGAGTTGCCAAAGGAGGACACGTACACGGACCTATTGAGAAACATTGTCGACATAGTTCGAATTTCCGGTCCATTGACAATAACGGCAGGTGATCCTTTTGAGCTTGAATTTCAAAACTTTATTACTCATTGTATCTCTTCCACAGGCACAATTGATGATGGAGTCTACGCTCTAACTGAGGGGCACAAGACCCATTTTTACACCATGGCCGAGATACATGAGCCTATAGAGCCACCTTATGCAGTCGTCGCCTCCCCCTGCCACCCACCTGAGTCAGAGCAGCCTATACCATTAGAGGATATTATTGTGGAGGTCATGCATACAGTAGTGGAGCAGACCATCGAGGAGGACGTGACTTTGGACAATGACATCTGCACACAGATGGAGCCCGAATTGTGCCCCCCTCCTTTCAAGCTACCGCAGCCATCCCCACCTTCTACAGAGGCTGAGCATCCCTCAGAGGACCACGCTTCTACTGATGTTGAGAACAATCCCACAGAGCTTATGGCTCCCCTTCAGGGAGATCTCTTTACTCCCTCATCTCCTACATTTGATTCTCCTCCCGTGTATGATGTTTTTTATAATTCAGATTTTGGCGACTCATCATGCCTTTTGCAGGATCCATGTACATACGATCAAGAGGTACGATGGGACGTATACGAGGAGGAGAGCGAGGAGTTAGCACCCATGGATGCTATTGAATATGATCAGGACGTGCAATGGGATAGATCTGACGATGAGGAGGAGCTGCCTGATGAGACCTACGCTTATATGCCCAAGCTACCTGAACAACCTGAGGTGAACAATGAGGAGTTGATCGACGTGGTATACGAGAGTAGAGATTTATTTCCAGGGAAGTGTTGTCACCCATCTTTATTTTTATATACTTATGTTGATGACCCTCTTTGGAATACATTCATTTTGGGAAAGAATTATCCACATCAGATTGATGCAGCTTATCTCTTGCAGGGAACAGGTGGAGTCCTTGGAGAGGTGCTGGGAGCCGCATTGCTGGAGTCTGATGGAGTCCGTGGACACATGCACCTAGCGGAGCCACGGAAAGAGCAGTTGGAGCAGTTGCCTGCACCGGCAAAGATACTGGATCCGCCTTTTGCTATAGGTGATATCAATCCAGTAGTGTAGAAATTTTTATGCTTTGAATAAACACGAATTCTCTCGACAGCGAGAGGACCGTATAGATTTGCTTGAATAAATATCACCTCATATGATGGCAACAAAAATCTTTTACACCCCAAACCCATTATATATATTAATTCCCCTCTCCATATTTTGATACGCCACATCCTTTTTGCTCACCACCCATCGAGCATTTCTTTCAAGTGAATACTCACATTCTTATTCGTTTGACTCAATCTCGCTTAGCAAAGCCATGACATTTTTGATCGAGTCATTTGAATAGGATTGTTTGGTATAAGCTTGGGGGAAGGCGCTCTCATACATCATTGTATGTGCATGTAGTTGCATTAGGATTTCATGTCATTCATTTCATCATTTTTCATTCACCTCCCTCATATTTATCGTTGTTCCTCGTATTTTTCCTATTATGATCACATTGAGGACAATGCGAAGTTTAAGCTTGGGGGAGTGCATTTCCATGCCATTTAGATGCATTAGTTGCATTTTTACTTTATTTTAATTTTTTTTTAATTTTTCAAAATTTTTGCATCATCCTTTTTATTTTTCCATCTTATTTTCCTTGTATGTGTGTTCATGCATCATGTTGTGTGCTTGTTTTTCTTTTCTTTCCTCTCTTTTATTTTTTATTTCTTTATTTTCCTTTCTCTTCTTTTGCCAGATTTGTTCCTTATGATGATATCTCTTATTGCTTTAGTAACCATCACGATGCTTATTATTCCTTGCCATGCTATTTAGAGTATTTCAGAGTCTTGCTGTTCACATATGCTTGCAAATCTCTTTCTTTTGATGATTCCTCTATATATGAATGCATGATATTAGTTGAAGCTGAATGTATGGATTAGTGTTTAGTATGCTTTTGTTGGAAGTGCACCAAGATTCACGCATCAATTGTATAACGGAAGCATCTGCCTTATCATCTTATTCACCTTTTGTTGCATGCTTGATATGAAAGTACTCTTTACCGCTTGACATCACTTTTTATTGAGATGATTGAGAATATCCATGCTTACATATGAGTTTTAGTTGAAGTATTATTTTATTGAACCGTTCGTGCACATCTTAGAGTGAACCGAGTGTTACATTATTTCTTTCTCCACATATATCTTTTTATTCTCTACATGTCACTTGAGCTCACCTCCTAAAGCTGCTTATATCGAATCTATTTCCCAAAAATCCCTACAAAAGAAAAGGTTGCTCCAAAAAGTCCAAAAAGCCAAAAAGGAGCCAAAAACCAAAAATACAAATCAAATATCTCCTACAAAAATCCAAAAAGAAAAGTGAGAAACAAAAAAAGTTCAAAAAGAAAAAAAAGAAAAAAAACGTTTCTCTATCTCATTATTGGAGCCACAAAATACTTGGGAAAACCAAGGCAAAAATCCCATTTTCCACTCTCATATTCCTTTAGATGTGATGCCTCAAGCTAAGCTTGGGGGGGTGAATTCATTTGACCATATGAGTGAGTGCGACATTAGAGTGGAGAGGTGCACGAATGGGGAAGTTTGATAATGCTGAAACTTAGCAAAATACCTTAGTTATGGAAATTTCTTATGAATCGATATAAATACGTGAATGCCATGATTTATTCCATTCTCTATTGCATGCTTGGTGTGATTCTTATATGCTTCAGTTATAACTCTTGATTGAAAAGTGCATTGCCAACATTTGTATATTAAATCCTATGAAATGTGTGACGTGGATATGAATTGATTGTATGAATTTAGAGAATCCCTTTTGTTGTTCTTAAAAACTTGCAAGAACCATGTTTATGTAAGATTTGAAATCCTTATAGCATGTGATTCGTATTTTCCAAGTTGTCGTGATGTGTAGCTTATGGCTTGAGATCTGAGAGTATAATCTAGCGACCCCTTCCACTTCGTATTCTTTTATTTCATTTCCCTTATTTTTCATCTCTCGAGTTCGTCTTTTTTACTTATCTTCCTCGAGGACGAGTAAGAGGTAAGCTTGGGGGATTTTGATCGGTCCATATTTTACACCTTTTTTCTACATATTTGCATGCCATTTCGGTTGCTCATATTGTGATTTTCACGATTATTCGATGATATCGTGTTACTTTTCACTATTTCTTGTTTTTGTCGGATTTCAGGAAATATGGAGCGATCGGGAGCAAAAATGAGCTTAAGGGACTTGCACCCACTCCGGAGCGTCACCGAAGGCTCTTTTGAGGGCTATTCGGCGATGGGAGACAGGTGAAAGAAGAAGGAACTCCGTAGGAGCGACAAGGATGAGACACAGAGAAGATTGGGCATTTTAGCATGCCACTCGGCCGAGTGAAGGAGTCACTCGGCCGAGCAAAGAAGCCCGCTCGGCCGGCCAGATCAGACACGCAGCAGATTGAGTATCAGCGTGCACTCGGCCAAGCATCGCCAGCCCACTCGGCCGAGCACGGAGACACCACTCACCCGAGTGGCATCACGACGACGGCAAGCAAAAATCTCAGACTTACTGGAATCCGTCAGGCGATTGAGGGTTCCGACTCGGCCGAGTACCGAATGCCCCGCGGCCGAGTGAGTAAAGCCACTCGGCCGAGTCACCTCCGAAGACAGACCCCCCAAGATCCCTGACTTACTGGAATTTTACAGGGTCTATCACTCGGCCGAGTAGAGAAGCCCACTCGACCGAGTAGAGAAGTCAACTCGGCCGAGTGATGCCAAGGACACGCACCGCCCAGATTTTCAGATAGCCTCCCACTCTTTTGAAATCTACTATCATTCTAGCAATCAAAGTATTTTTCTCATATTTTTTATGGATAGTAGACTTCATGACAGTTCCAACTCCGCCAAGAACGTGCCAATCGGAGGTTGGATGAAATCTGGAGAATTTCTGCAAGTTGACGCTGCAGTGCTGGAATTTCCACTCGGCCGGGTCACATGTTCCACTCGGCCGAGTGCGGCCTGGGCCCAGATTTTAAGTTGCGGTTTGGGCTGTTTTTGGGCACGAATTTGAGGGGTTTTCTAGGGTTATTTGCTAGGGTTTTGGGGGAGTATTTAAGGGGTTTGTAGCCACCATTAGAGGGGGATCCCCATTATGTTTTCTTAGCCCCCATATGTTTTTCTTAGGATTATTTTAGAGTTTAGGCCATGCCCTAGGCCCCCTCTTGGATCTAAAAGCTTGTATTTTGGATTGAAGATCTTCATCAAGCTAAGTATTTTCTTATTTTTATTTTGAATCTTTGTTTTTCTATCTTTTTGTATGCAAGCAATGATTTTTATTGATTCTCATATGCTTATTGCTATGCTAGAGTAGATTTGTTGTTCTAGGGTTTGGGGATGAACCCTATGAATCTAATTTCAGATTTGTGATGAATGAACCTCTAAATTGCTAGGATTGCTAGGAGGTTAGGTTGTGATTGATTTACTACGGATAGCTAGGGATTTCCATCGATTTGGGATTTGCAAGAGATTGGATTCTAATCGATGGGAAGGCCTAGATATTCGATTTAGATTTACAATTGGATTTCTCTAGATTTGGTTTGCAAGAGATTGGACCAAAGCTAGGATTTTTAATTGTAAATCTATACCCATATTCGTTTGCAAAAGATTGGACGAATACGAACTATCACAACCTAGATCGTAACTCGAGTTTGCACGAGAGTGGGCTCGAGGAGCGATTGGACGATGATGTCAATCTTCATGCTAGCGGCTTAGGTTAGGGTTTGCAAGAGATTGGGCCCTAATCTAGGTTTCTATAGACCGGCATTAGCGCGAGAGCGTGAGCTTGGTTCTCTATTCGGTTACGACTAGTTCACCTCAACACGAGTCTAGTAATATTGAGATTCACTATTTACGATGATGTATGACGATCCGTAGTGGGAATTCCGTAGCCCTAGACGTCTTTATTTGATTTTATATCCCCATACTTTGCCCGACGATTGTGACAGGATCGCCGCAAGGCAAATTCCCTCTTTTATTATATTGTATTTGAATCGATATTTGACCGATTTCTTTATCATCGACACCGACATCCACCACCATTTCCATTAGATCATACCATAGCCATCTCCACCAATAAAACCTTCGTAGTCAAACCAACCTAGGATAGATTGGAACCAACACCACCTCCTCGTGTTCGATACCCGCTCGCCACTACGCCGTGCGCTTGCGGTAAAACTACAATCGTTCTCCGGGTGTATATCCGGGGCGTGACCAAGTTTTTGGTTGTGCTCTTGGGTTGCATTTTGGAGCGATCACGCTCCCGGAACAAGATCAATAGAAAATTCTAGAGCTCGATCAGGTGGCAAACCAGACATCTCCTCGGGGAAGACGTCATCAAAATCTCGCACCACAGTTGGCCTCTCCAGCTCCATCTGCATAGCCACAATCTCCACCGGCCTGGCCCGAAACCTGACAGGACCAAGCGAGCTGCTACCTCGGCTGAACTCAAACACTGGATGTCCGGGAATCTCGAACACCACCTTCTTCCTCCGACAGTCGATCGTAACATAGAAGCTCGCAAGACAATCCATCCCAAGGACCGCATCATAGTTGATGATGTCGTGGACAATGAAATCAGGGTAAAGCTCATGTCCACAAACCATCAACAGGCAAGAATTGCAACCAAGATGCACCGAGACCATGCCATTCCCTGTAACTATATTCCAACTCTTGGAAAGAGGGGACGTCGACAAGGAATGCTTCTCCACGAAGCTCCGAGAAATAATGCACATCGATGCACCAGAGTCAAAGAGAACTCGTGCAGGAAATGTGCACACCAAAATCACACCTACAAACAGTCTAACAATCAAGCCCTAGTCTAACAACCAATCATGTTCGAGCAAAACAACATAATCTAACAATCAAAACTAGCTAGGAAAGTAACAGCTAGATTGAGGATTACTTGTGATAACCTCATCCACAACCTCGCTCTCCACAGCGGTCATCAGAAAAGCCTGCCTCCTCGACGGAAAATCCTGTTGAAAGGCATGCCTCTGAGGAACAAGAGCTTCTCCACGTCCAGCAGGAATAGGCACCCACTGCTGCAACGGCTGTGCTGCAACAGGTGCCCTCCGCAGCTGATTCGCATGCCGACAATCCTTCGCGACATGAGAAGCATCACCACAAACCAAACACTGGCACAAAAACTTCCTACACTGATCCTTGATGTGGCCAGGCTTGCCGCAGAAATGGCAAGTCTTCTGAATAGGCCCTCATGGCCTCTTGAACTGAGCTGGATGATGAGGCTTGAAACCAGGCCTAACCACCTCCCTTGCCTGCTCCATAGGCCTCTTCCCAGCACCAGAAACATGTCCTCTCCTCTGACTCAGGTTCAGCTCCTGCCTCCTCGCAGCGACCATAACCTTCTGATAAGAGTCCAGATCAGAGGAAGACACAAAACTCTGAAGCTCCAAAGAAAGTCCCTGCAGGAACCTCTGAGCCCTCTCATCAGCATCTTGCACCATCTTCGGTGCGAACCGACTCAGCCTAGTGAACTCTTGGTGGTACAGGTCCACCGTCAAGCTCTCTTGCTTCAGATCAATAAAGCGCTGCAGCATCTCCTTCCTAGCAGCCTTCGGAAAGAACTCCTCATCAAACCTGGACTTAAAGGTAGCCCAAGCTATCGGCTCCACCAGCATCTTCTCTTCCGTATCCCACCAGTTCCGAGCATTATCCTTGAGTTGCCTCTTCGCCAAATCAACCCATCCAGCCGGGGTGATCTTGGCCATCTTCAAATTATCCTCTATGTTCCGAATCCACTCATCGGTAGCTAGAGGACCCTCGGTCCCATCAAAATAAGCAGGACCCAGCTCCCGAAATTGCTTCCCTCCCGGCTCGGAGCGAGGGGCATCCTGGATTGCCCAACCAGCTCGAACAACTGGAGCATTTTGGACTTGCAGGAGCACGCCCTGCTGCACTTGCATCATCTGAAGCATCATCCGCATCATCTCTCCATTGGTGGGTTCCCGCTCAGGCTCCACGTCATGAGGGGGCGCACCACTACCTCTACCACGGGTGAATCGCCTTCCTGCCATCTAATGACACAGAAAACGAAGCAGATTAGACTCATAGCTTATGACTCGAATGTCGAACTTAGTTTATTGGACATTCTAATATTATTATCGTCATTCTGATATTCGCAGTTACAGAAAAGGACCTGCATGGGCCACCAACAAAACCTGTCATGCCCCGCTTCCCTAAAATGTAGGCGAGACGTGAAAAGGTCCGCACGAGAGTGGAGCTGTGAAGCCCCAAACCCGATAAGCGTCAATAAAACATAAGCAGGTCCCTGTAACCACAAACGGAACAACAATAATAACACAAGGAGAGACAGAAATAAAATCTCAAATCTCAGAATTTGTCCAACATTAAAAGTAAGTTCAACATCCAGAAAAGCCACAAGGCTAAAAGAAAGAGTCTAAAGGCCCAGAACAAGGCCAACAAAACAAAGTATTGGTGCCACGCACCGAAAACAAAACGGTCTAAACAACAACACAAACAGTCTCTACGACTGATCGCCCGTGTCCACGAAGTCCTCGTCAAACACAGGCTCGGGCTCGGCGTCAGCAAACACCTCGTCCTCAACAATGAACTCAGGCTCAGGATCTAACATGTGTCACCCAAAAGAGTAAAGGGGCACATGTCAGCAAGTCTAAAAGACTTGGGCAAGGAAACTGAAAGTAAGGTAAACTAGCAACCTCGCAGTTATAGTATGCATGACATGGCAGTTATGGTATGAGTGCACAAGTAAGACATGGTGAAACAATAAGTACAAGAGAACAATTTATCAGGGCATGTCAAGAGTAGCCAAGCTACTAACAATCTCAATCTTTTCACTAGTCACGTTTCAAGTTGTTTGTAGATGTTTACGCCTTACAGCTGAACTGTTGGATGTTCACACTGATTGGCCGCTTAACACTACCTCAGAACCCAGAGTTTACACCTTACAACTGCAGTTGCTGATCGGGCAAACTCCCAGTTGAATGGCCGCTTAACTCTTACCCCTCCCACATGTAAACGAGCCAGGGTCCCTGTACACGAGCTCAGTAAATGATCCATGGTTGCCCCGCACAAGAGCTCGTTTCCTGGATCACAAACCAGGAGCGTATTTCATTTGGCATAGGGGTGCACCTAGCCTCAATAATTCACAAGGTGTAGCGAAGCTACGCAATCACGGGAACACTTAAAGAATGCAATGACATGACAATTAATTTGCGTACCGTTAATGGAAATTAAACATGACATGGTATTTGTGCAACATGATAAATGTCGGATCTAGCTTCGTTGTCAAGCTAGTTCCTAAATTTGCGCCTAGGCGAGTATCATTTCGTCGCCTAGTCTCTTTTACGCCTACAACAAGCAAATGGCCTAAGACATGTCCCAAAACCCTAAGTGGCAAGTTTCACTTGCCTAGCACCGAGGATGACGATCAACGAGGCCGTCACACAAATGCTAACTACGGAGATGAGATCGCTGCCATGGCAAAACAATATTAGAACAACATCCAACCTAGTTTTATTAGGGTTTCACAAAAACACAATGGGTTATGAAAACATTAAGAGATCGATTTATTACCGTATCGGAGGCGGAAGAACGATGCCGAGCAAGCACGGCAACGAAAGAAATGATCCGGGGAACCTAGGTTTCAGATCTGGAATGGATGGGGAAAATCTGGAGAAATGGGGTTTTGGGGATTTTTGGGGGTTGGAGATGGCCTAGGGCATGATGGTAGACCAAAATGGAGAGGGAAACTCCAATGGAGGAAGGAATGGCTTGGGGAAATGTTGGAGGGTGATTTGGGGAAGAAGGAGGCTCAGGAGAAATGAAAGAAGAAAAGAAAACATTTGAGGGGTTTAAATAGGAAGTGCTGGCGGCTGCCCAGAAATTAGGGTTTCAACACTGATTAGTCTGTCAAAGAGCAACCACTGACCGACTAGTTTGGGAACTAGTCGGTCGGTTGACCAACGCAGACCGACTAAGTCCAAACAATAACTCCTGTACAAAAATAGGATTTAGATTTAGTCGGTCAAAGAACAACTACTGACCGACTAGTTTGTCATCTAGTCGGTCGATGAACGTTCTTAGACCGACTAAGAATGAATAGTACTTGGTATCAAAATGATCATAGAGCTAGTCGGTTAAAGAACGATTGCTGACCGACTAGTTTGCAACCTAGTCGGTCGACCAATGTTCTTAGACCGACTAACGATAAACAGTAACTCCTGAATAATTTACAAAGCCCACTAGTCGGTCCATGAAGGTTTGCCGACCGACTAAATCGTCATCTAGTCGGTCGGTTCCCCTTCTTATACCGGCTAACGTGCACAAAAAGTTCCGAAATGGAGCGCGAAGCTCCGGGATCGATTCCTAAGACTCCTAGGCTTGATCTAACAATAAGATATGACCAATATAAAGCCCGTCACGAATGACTTACTCCGAAATTGAAGATTCTAAGGAAGAAGCTAGAAAATCACGACGAAACGATCGAAAATGAAAACTACGGAGACGAAAACCACACCTGAGGAGAAAATCCACCAAAACATATATATATATAATATAATTAATCCAGATACATGAAAACCAGTTGTTACAGATACCAAATGTAATGCCCTACGTAGCTACAGCAAAAGTACTAGAGGGGGGGTGAATAGTACTTTAAAATAATTAAGAAGATAATTCCTAATTATCTTGCATGCTTGAACCCCCAAAAGGGTATTTTCCGACAAATCGCTCCCAAAAGGAGGATTTGTTGAGTTATATTTAATCAACCAAAATACACGAATCGCTGATCCTAACGAACTTATATCATGTGCATGTTTCTCATATATTTTCATACACGACTCTTTCGTTGTTCGCTTTGATCACGTATTCACGATACACTTTCACACCATCATCACTTTCATTATTAAAGTGTTTAGTTTCTCTACGTA